>CM077169.1:13077975-13470475 GCA_039654105.1 Coreius guichenoti
AGGTTTTTAAGTGTATTACAAAAGTTTATTCATCACATGTCAAACAAAACTGGTAGTGAAATGTCCCGCATGCGTGTCTGATAAAGAAAATGCCAGTGGGAAATACAGAGAACAATAAATAGCCAGCAGCCATATCACCCTGTAGCCCAAGACTGGTTTCCCACTGAAGCTAAGCAGGGCTGAGCCTGGTCAGTACCTGGATGGGTGACCTCCTGGGAAAAACTAGGTAGCTGCTGGTAGAGGTGTTAGTGAGGCCAGCAGGGGGTGCTCACCCTGTGGTCTGTGTGGGTCCTAACACCCCAGTATAGTGATGGGGACACTATACTGTCAATAAGCACCGTCCTTCGGATGAGACGTTAAACCAAGGTCCTTCGGAAAAAGAGTAGGGGTGTAACCCCGGCATCCTGGCCAAATTGGCCTCTGTCCATCATGGCCTCCTAATAATCCCCATATACGATATACCGATTGGCTTCATCACTTGGTCTCCTCTCCACCAATCAGCTGGTGTGTGGTGGGCGTTCTGGCACAATATGGCTGCCGTCGCATCATCCAGGTGGATGCTGCACATTGCTGATGGTTGAGTAGATTTCCCCGCTTCCATGTAAAGCGCTTTGAGTACCCAGAAAAGCGCTATATAAATGTAACAAATTATTATTATTATTATTATTATTATAAATATACAATATACAAACATCAAAACAATTTGTACTAAAATGCTCTAGTCTTTTTACATTCTTTTGCACTCCAGTATTAATGACAGGTCATTATATTTGTGTGCATATGATTAATTAATTCACAAAATCTTTTGGTATTGGGGACTGTACCATAATGGTGTTCATATTGACATGCACAATTAATTTTCTGCTCTGCGTGTCAGTATGCTGTGCGTCTGGCTAAAATGGTGGGCTACGTGAGTGCTGGTACAGTAGAGTATCTGTTTTCCGAGGATGGAAGTTTCCACTTCCTGGAGCTGAATCCACGGCTACAGGTGGAACACCCCTGCACTGAGATGATTGCTGACGTCAACCTTCCTGCTGCACAGCTACAGGTAAAGCAAAGTACAGTTGTCAGGAGGTAACAGAACTCAGAAGTGTGTATGATATAGTGACCCCTCCAATAGTGCTGTTGTTTGTTTAATGAAGTTTCGAGGTTCTCGCTGCAAAGTAGCAGGGGAAAAAATCATATTTCTCTAATATTTTTCAGATTTTGTTGTTGCTGATCATAATCTTTTGGTACCCTCTCTCTGTAGATAGCGATGGGGATCCCTCTTTACAGAATTAAGGATATCCGTGTGCTGTTTGGTGAAGCTCCGTGGGGAGACACACCTATTAACTTTGAATCTCCAGAATGCATCCCCTGTCCACGGGGACATGTCATAGCTGCACGAATCACCAGTGAGAACCCAGATGAGGTGAGCAATTAGTTCAGGTTTATGTTAAAAAGCTTTATTCAACAACAGTCTTTAAACAATGGCTTAAATTTGTTGCATATTCTGTACTGTATTGTTTAAAGGTTTGGGGTGAAGTTTTTTTTTTTTTTAATGAAATTAATACTTTTATTCAGCAAGGATACATTAAATTGATCAAAAGTAACAGTATAAAGATATTTATGATGTATATGAATGCTGTACTTTCTATTCTTCAAGGAATACTGAAAAAAATGCATCACTATTTCCTCAAATTTTAAGCAGCACAATTATTTTCAACATTGATAATATTAAGAACAGCAAATCAGCATATTAGAATGATTTCTGAAGGATTATGTGACACCGAAGACTGGAGTAATGATGCTGAAAAATCAGCGTTGTTAAAATGTTTTACATAATATTCTACAGTATTATTGTTGTTACTGTATTTTTGATCATATAAATGCTGAGCTTAAGAGCTGTGGTGAGCTTTAAGAGACTTTCTTTCAAAAGTGTTAAATCTTACCAACTTTTAAACAGTATTGTATATGCATAATCATAAGTATATTTTCTAAAATTGTCTAATAATGCAAAATTTACTAGACTTGTCTGAATTCATTCATTACTGTCATTTTAGTTACCCCTGCTTAATTATCTTTTTTTTTTAAAAACCTTTTAGAGTTTGTGAAGGCTACTTTAGCAGTTTATTTCTTGATTAATTTATGTATTTGTCTTCATAAGGGCTTTAAACCAAGTTCAGGCACAGTGCAGGAGCTGAACTTCCGCAGCAGTAAGAACGTGTGGGGCTACTTCAGTGTAGGAGCAACCGGAGGTTTACATGAGTTTGCAGACTCTCAGTTTGGACATTGTTTCTCCTGGGGCGAGAACCGAGAAGAGGCCATCTCGTGAGTCCATTGAAATCAGCAGTCTTTTCTTTTTTTTGCTCTTTAGAAAAAAAAATTAGACAGAGATCTCTTTTTATGGTGAATAAATGAAGTTTTTGTTTCTGTGGCCTGCAGGAACATGGTGGTAGCCATGAAGGAGCTGTCAATCAGAGGAGATTTCAGGACCACAGTAGAGTACCTCATTAAACTACTGGAGACGGAGAGTTTCAGGAACAATGACATTGATACTGGCTGGCTGGACCACCTAATTGCAGAAAAAGTGCAGGTAGGACCCAAACCTGGGAAGAGAACTGTCCCAGATCAAGACAAAGTGTTTCTAGGAACTTGGTTCTACTTTCGGGCCATTTAAGGTAAAGTGACATTTGTTTTATGTTGCTTCATTGTATGTTTCTCTTAGGCGGAGAGACCAGACACCATTTTAGGTGTGGTATGCGGTGCTCTACATGTTGCTGATGCAAGTTTCAGAAAAAGCATGTCTGACTTCCTGCATTCACTGGAGAGGTATCTCCACTGCTCTGGCACTCCAGCATCGAAGGCCTAAAGATACCACTGTACTGTTTTAATTCTGTGCTTTAATGCATTTCTTGGTGTTTTAGGGGCCAGGTGTTGCCTGCTGCTAGTTTGGTCAACACATTCAATGCTGATCTGATTTATGATGGAGTCAAATACTGCCTGAAGGTACCATAAAACACACTTTATTAAATACCTTTGATCATCTTTTGATTTATGATTAACAGATGTGAATGTGTGTGCTTGTGTTTGGGGTACAGGTGGCACGCCAGTCACCCACCACGTATGTTATCATAATGAATGATTCAGATATTGAAGTTGATGTCCATAGACTCAGTGATGGTGGTCTACTACTTTCCTATGGTGGCAGCAGCTACACAACCTACATGAAGGAGGAGATTGACAGGTTAGAGAAGCAGAGGTTTTGTGCTGTAAAATACAGTGTACTTGCTTATGTACCCACTGACATTTATTTGGTCTTTGTCATATGATATATAGCTATCGCATCACAGTGGGTAACAAAACGTGTGTGTTTGAGAAGGAGCGAGACCCTACGGTACTCAGGTCGCCCTCTGCTGGAAAGTTGTTGCAGTATGTGGTCGATGATGGTTCTCATGTTTTGGCCTCCCAGCCTTATGCTGAAATTGAGGTAAAGAGGAGGCAAAGTATTTTACATTTCTAGGTAGCCGTTTCTACAGAATGCACTTTATCATACTGTATATGACCTTATGTGGGACTGACAGAGATGGATGCAGCGGACAGTTTTAACTGACTTATTAGAGTGCTTGTTTGCTTTTGTCTCATTTTTACAGGTTATGAAGATGGTGATGACCCTGCATGTCCAGCATTCCGGTTTCATTCACTTTTTAAAAAGACCAGGAACTGTATTAGAGCCCGGCTGTGTAGTGGCGCGAATGGACCTGGATGACCCCAGCTGTATTCATCCGGTGATTTATCTTTTAATTGTTTCTCATAAGATGAAGCATATGATGAAATTCACTTACTGTTTTGTTAGTCTTGGGCAAATGTTGAAAATATGATAGTTGTCCCATTAGGTTGGTTGGCCCAAAGATATATTAGGGAGTTTGACGACCACTTAAAAATGTACAAATATGATTGCTGTAGCATGAATTGGTTGCAGATGCCACTTGGTTTGATATCTAATGCAGTGACATTAATGCTTTTATGAATATACAGTGGGGAGAACAAGTATTTGATACACTGCCGATTTTACAGGTTTTCCTACTTACAAAGCATGTAGAAGTCTGTAATTTTTATCATAGGTACACTTCAACTGTGAGAGACGGAATCTAAAACAAAAATCCAGAAAATCACATTGTATGATTTTTAAATAATTAATTTGCATTTTATTGCATGACATAAGAATTTGATCACCTACCAACCAGTAAGAATTCCGGCTCTCACAGACCTGTTAGTTTTTCAAGAAGCCCTCCTGTTCTCCACTCATTACCTGTATTAACTGCACCTGTTTGAACTTGTTACCTGTATAAAAGACACCTGTCCACACACTCAATCAAACAGACTCCAACCTCTCCACAATGGCCAAGACCAGAGAGCTGTGTAAGGACATCAGGGATAAAATTGTAGACCTGCACAAGGCTGGGATGGGCTACAGGACAATAGGCAAGCAGCTTGGTGAGAAGGCAACAACTGTTGGCGCAATTATTAGAAAATGGAAGAAGTTCAAGATGACGGTCAATCTCCCTCGGTCTGGGGCACCATGCAAGATCTCACCTTGTGGGGCATCAATGATCATGAGGAAGGTGAGGGATCAGCCCAGAACTACACGGCAGGACCTGGTCAATGACCTGAAAATCCCTGGATTAAAATCCCTGCAGCGCACGCAAGGTGCCCCTGCTCAAGCCAGCGCATGTCCAGGCCCGTCTGAAGTTTGCCAATGACCATCTGGATGATCCAGAGGAGGAATGGGAGATGGTCATGTGGTCTGATGAGACAAAAATAGAGCTTTTTGGTCTAAACTCCACTCGCCGTGTTTGGAGGAAGAAGAAGGATGAGTACAACCCCAAGAAGACCATCCCAACCGTGAAGCATGGAGGTGGAAACATCATTCTTTGGGGATGCTTTTCTGCAAAGGGGACAGGACGACTGCACCGTATTGAGGGGAGGATGGATGGGGCCATGTATCACGAGATCTTGGCCAACAACCTCCTTCCCTCAGTAAGAGCATTGAAGATGGGTCGTGGCTGGGTCTTCCAGCATGACAACGACCCGAAACACACAGCCAGGGCAACTAAGGAGTGGCTCCGTAAGAAGCATCTCAAGGTCCTGGAGTGGCCTAGCCAGTCTCCAGACCTGAACCCAATAGAAAATCTTTAGAGGGAGCTGAAAGTCCGTATTGCCCAGCGACAGCCCCGAAACCTGAAGGATCTGGAGAAGGTCTGTATGGAGGAGTGGGCCAAAATCCCTGCTGCAGTGTGTGCAAACCTGGTCAAGAACTACAGGAAACGTGTGATCTCTGTAATTGCAAACAAAGGTTTCTGTACCAAATATTAAGTTCTGTTTTTCTGATGTATCAAATACTTATGTCATGCAATAAAATGCAAATTAATTACTTAAAAATCATACAATGTGATTTTCTGGATTTTTGTTTTAGATTCCGTCACTCACATTTGAAGAGTACCTATGATATAAAATTACAGATTTCTACATGCTTTGTAAGTGGGCAAACCTGCAAAATCGGCAGTGTATCATACTTGTTCTCCCCACTGTAATTCATGCATGTTTTTGGGGCCGCAGTTTTTGCTTCTTTACTGGTGTCATTTTTAAACTCACTCCCATATGCAATGAGAAGTTTTAATTCCTGGTCTCCTCCCTCAGGTAAAGCCGAACACAGAGGCATTACCATCCCAGGAGCCATTACCCATTGTAGGGGAGAGGCTTCATCAGGTGTTCCACAATGTCCTCGAGAACCTGGTGAAGATTATGGATGGATACTGTCTGCCGGAGCCATACTTCAGTCCAAAAGTGAGAACACTGATCAGACTCAAAGCAGCATGAAAACAGTGTGCAGACTAGTCTCCTAACTATCCATATGTCTTTATAGCTGAAGAAGTGGGTCGACACGCTGATGAAGACACTTCGGGATCCCTCTCTACCTCTTCTTGAACTGCAGGAGATTATGACCAGCGTGGCAGGGCGTATACCAGTTACTGTGGAGAAAGCAATTCGAAAGGTCATGGCACAGTACGCCAGTAACATTACCTCTGTGCTCTGTCAGTTCCCCAGCCAAAGGGTGAGTGATGAAATAAATGCTTATCTGAATCATAGATTGTGCTCCTATCTCTAGACAGTATTACATATAGTCAAGTGTAACAGTCTCCACTTGAAACCTTCAAATATATTGTCATGAACCATTGTCACTAATAATGATTATCATTTAGTGATAAAATGTACCAAATTATATTACTTGATATATTTACTTTGTAAGGATATTGTAATAAATGACAGTTCTGGGGTCAACATTCAGTTTTCAATCAACACTTTTCCAGATAGCAAATATACTTGACAGCCATGCTGCTACGCTTCAGAGGAAAGCAGACCGAGAGGTTTTCTTCATGAACACTCAAAGCATTGTGCAACTTGTGCAAAGGTGAGAAATGCCCGATGACTCAGTAATAAAGCCTACCTTTGCTGTTATCTTAAGATAACCAAAGACTGCTCTGTTAACTAGAAAATATCAATATGCACCCTTTTTTTTAATAATTTTTAGGTACCGTAGTGGAGTTAGAGGCTATATGAAATCAGTTGTGCTGGATCTGTTGAGACGGTACCTTCAGGTAGAGATGCAATTTCAGCAAGGTAAATGCAAACTGTAACCTTGATAATACCATCACAGCAGAGCAAAAAGAAAATGATTTCACAAGTTTTACCTTTCTTTTTGAGAATGTATCAGGAAAAATAATGGCAAAAGGTAGATGAAGTGCACAAACAATATGGTACATTTTAACGAGAAATTTATAATTCTCTCACTTTCCTCGACAGCTCACTATGACAAATGTGTCATCAATCTCAGAGAGCAGTATAAGCCTGACATGACTCCAGTACTGGAGTGCATCTTCTCCCATGCTCAGGTCTCTAAGAAGAACATCCTAGTCACCATGCTCATAGTAAGATCCTTTCTGAACTACTTAACAGTGTTTTTTTTATTTTATTAAGATGTGGCATTGCCAGCTGATTCCCCCAATCATTATGAAAATAAGAACAGGGCGTATAAGTGCCTCATCTAAGGAGTAACATAACTCAATTCAGTAATGGACACATTGTGTTCTCATTTAATTTAAAAAAAAAAAAATTTTCAGGACCAGCTGTGTGGCCGGGACCCGATGCTTGCTGATGAGCTCATGGTCATTCTTGATGAGCTTACACAACTCAGTAAAATGGAAAACTCTAAAGTGGCACTTCGGGCCAGACAGGTATGCACTGAACCTCAGTGGTCATGATCTTTGACCTCTGCTGAACTGTTTAAAAGTTTGGGGGTCAGTAAAGTTTTTACTAAGGAAATTAATAGTTTTATTCAGCAAAGATGCATTCGATTGATCAAAAGTGACAGTAAAAATATTTATAATGTTACAAAGAATCCTTAAAAAAATCTAATTTCTACAAAAATATCAAACTGCACAGCTTTTTTCAGTAGCATACAGTATATACGGCACTGTATGCGGTAAGCAATACACTAGCCATAACAACTCTATATCTCTCTTCAGGTGTTGATCGCCTCTCATTTGCCCTCATATGAACTCAGACATAACCAGGTGGAATCCATCTTTTTATCAGCTATTGATATGTATGGGCATCAGTTCTGTCCCGAGAACCTCAAGGTAAAGCAGCAGTGATTATTTTATCGTTACCACTTTAACACTTTTATATTTTTGATGTTCTAACAAAGGCGTAACAAGTCAAAAATCCTGCATCTGCAGAAACTCATCCTGTCTGAGACCTCCATCTTTGACGTCTTGCCCAGTTTCTTCTACCACAACAACCGTGTGGTTTGTATGGCTGCCTTAGAGGTCAGTAAAGCTTGTCTTTTTCTCCCCAAATGTTTAGTGGTATGTGGTCAGGACTTTCCATGTACTTTTCTGGAATTTCTCAGGTATACGTACGGAGGGGATATATTGCTTACGAGCTAAACAGCCTTCAGCATCATCAGCTGCAAGATGGAACATGTGCAGTAGACTTTCAGTTCATGTTACCATCATCCCACCCAAACAGGTATAGCAGCAATCACATGTAGATCTTTATATCCAGAATAGGGTTTACAATTATGTTTCTCCCATGACTTCAAAATCAATGGGAGTCTTGTGGCCAACTTTTTTCAAATATAGAAGCTTTTGGTATGACCTTCATGAATGGTAGTTCATTGCTGTGGTGCTTGACAGACTATACTGTTTATGTAATAGAAAACAAGACAATTTGACCTGTATATACAATCCCCCTATATTTCCCAGCCTTGATATTTAGATATTAGATATTAGATCCCCTGTAACATTTATTTTCTTATTTTGACATTGTTTTCTTTCCTCTGAAAGAGAGCCTTACTCCTCAGTGAGCCAGTCCATGCCCAAACCCACGTAATACGCTCTATATTTATTAGCATCTCCCTAATGAAGTAATATTTAACAGAGTGCACAGCAACAAATCCTGTCTTACACTCCTAACTTCCCCCTTTGGGCCTGGTTTGGGTTCTTTTTAATAAGCTATACTGGGAGATGGTATTGAGCACAGCACTGGGGCAATCTGATTTCACACAATGTTCACACTGGGGTGGTTTAAGATTGATCAACATGCTTTGAAAGAAAAAGGTACATAAGTGATTAGATTGAAATTATTCACATTATTAAAATCTTTATTTAAAATAGGCACTGAATTAATTTACTGAAATATATATGTCGACATGAAGTCAAAATTGACCCTGTTTACTTTCTTACTAAAGATTCTTGGTCTCGTTGTAAATGATTGGTCAAAAGACAAAAGTAATATAGTATATTATGTAGTGTATATATCAAAATAAAAAAATCATAAATGTCATATTATGGAAGTAAAATGGGTTGTGAAGACCTTTCCGTGTCGTTTTAAAATACTAAAGCTTCAAAATATAAAATACTCACAAAATATTTAGAAAAATATTTACAGTTTTCCAAAAAATCTGAGATATAGTTATGTAAGTCAAAGCAAATTGGTCAATCACACTGAATCACATTAACTGGGGTTTCTGTATATGAATAGCTTTAAGCGTTTTGTCATTGAATGCAAAGTGATTCCCTTACTGTTACTTTGGTTGCTAATCTGTTTTCATAGAGATTTCACTCTAATGATAAATAACGGTTAATAGATCCATTTTTAATAGTGTTTTTTTTTATATAGAAAAATATTTCTACTAAGATTGTTTTTTAACATAATCATGATAAAAAGAGATCCAAAGTTAGAGGATGAGGATCCCATGCTAACACTCACCTGCTCTCATTTCAGAGGGAGCAGTCCTACTTTGAACAGGTAGAGTACAGCTCCTCCCTGCAACCAGTCAGCCTTGTGTGTGCATTACCGTGTATGTCTGCAGCAATGTATGCTGGATGCATCTACAGTATTTAATGACTCGAAGAAATTTGGCCTCAAAGGGACAGTTCTTTTTAATTGTATTATCTGGATTTAATGGATCTCACATAATTTGTCAATTTGCTGGGTAATTCTACAAGCCTTAAATGTGCTTCCAATAAACACCAGTCTGAAAATGTGGACTGTGTTTACCAATTCATTCCTGATACCTGCCGTTTTAATTTAGATGAGCCACATAATCCAGTTTCACTCAAACTGAGAATATAGAGGAAGATTACTGAGTATTTTGCATTGAAACTGAAGCAGTGCCATTAGTTTATGCTTTTGTCCATAATTGGCACCCTTAATTATCTTCTTTTGCCTGTTTGCACTCTCACTCTCTCACACACACACACACACCAACCATCTTCTCCCCCTCTCAGATTGTCTGTTCCGGTGAATGATTCGGGAGAGTTTCAAACAATGCGTCGTCAAGGCAGTGAGCTCTTCCTGGATGGGGCGCTGTCGCCCCCATGTCAGAGGATGGGAGCCATGGTTGCCTTTCATAGTTTTGACCACTTCAAAAGGTGCCTTTATATTTCGTGCTTATAAATAGAGAGTTGGATTAAATGGGAGATTCAGTCTGATCTGTGATTTGATTGTATTGTAGGTGTTTTGATGAAGTGATCTTTCGCTTTGCGGATCCGCTGTGTGAGAGTTCTCTGTTCTCTGACGGCTGTTCCACCTTCTGTGATGGGGAGAGCTGCAAGGTGAGAGTTAGGAGAAAACAAGAATAATTCACCCAAAAAAAAAAAAAAAAAAACTGTCATCATTTACTTACTCTCATGTTGTTCCAAACCTGTGCAACTTGCATTCTTTTGTGAAACAATTTTTGGTGAACTATTTATGTCAGTGTATACATATATACTGTTTCAGAACATGAAGGAAAACCCCATACACATCATAAATGTGTCTATCAAACAAGCAGACACTGAAGATGATGATGCTTTAGTCACAGCTTTCACTGCCTTTGCTCACTCTAAAGTAAGTATTTTAAAGATTGTTGACCTTTTAGCTGTGCGTGCTGGTCAGTGGCTTGACTCTTTGTGTTTATTTCAGAAAGCTCTGCTCTATGAATATGGGATCAGAAGAGTGACATTTTTAGTTGCACAAAAGGTGAATGCCCATATACAATTGTAAATATATATCGTCAATCAAAAGAGATTAAAATTGGATATGCCTTTCTTCCCCCTCAGCGGGAGTTCCCAAAGTACTTCACATTTAGGGCCAGAGATGAAGTAAGTGATGCATCTGTTGATTTGATTATTTAAAAATGTACATTATAGAGTAACACCTTTCCTCTTTCTCTCTAGTTCCATGAAGACCGAATCTACCGTAACCTGGAGCCTGCTCTAGCCTTCCAGCTTGAGCTGAATCGTATGCGTAACTTTGATCTGACGGCCGTTCCCTGTGCCCATCACAGGATGCAAATGTACTTGGGTGCTGCTCGCGTGGAAGAGGGGGCAGAAGTCACAGATTATCGCTTCTTTATCAGAGCTATCATTCGCCATTCTGACCTCATCACAAAGGTAACCAATATTCCTAATAGACAGTATGGAATCTTGTGTCCTATCTTAATAGGAATTAAGCTATATGTAATATCTTTGAGGACTTTCGCAGACATTTAGTAGAGTCTTGCTCAGAGAAAGGCAAGGTTTGATTTTATTTACTTTCTATGACTGCGTTTAAACCACAGAATTTGAATCTGGTCTAAATATTTATGTTTGTTTATTTGGCAGACACTACCAAAGTGGCAGTTATCAGTTCAATTTATACATGTTATCAGTATGTTTATTAGTCTGTTCCCTGAGTATCAAACCCACAACCTTGAAGTTGCTAGCACCTTGTTTTACCAGTTACACTACAAGCTACAGAAACGCTGTTCCAGTCTGCAGAAATAAATTGGATAGGTAGCTTATCTGTTTTTTAGTCAGTTTGTGATTTACATTAGTCTAACTTAACATCATCATAAATGCATGCTTGATAAACCTTTGGCATCAATCATAAAACTGAACCATATTACACAGAATTATTACACAGACTGGTGTAAAAATATACTTGTTTAGAGTACACTACCATTCAAATCGTTTAAGATTTAAGATTTTTTATGTTTTTGAAAGAAGTCTCTTATGCTCACCAAGGCTGCATTTATTTGATCAAAAATACAGTAAAAAAACTCAATATTGGGAAATATCATTACAATGTAAAATAACGGTTTTCTATTTGAATAAATCTTTAATGTAATGTATTCCTGTGATGGCAAAGCTGAATTTTCAGCATCATTACTCCAGTCTTCAGTGTCGCATGATCCTTCAGAAATCATTCTCAAATGCTCATTTGGTTGCTTAAGAAACATTTCTTATTATCATCAATGTTGAGAACAGTTGTGCTGCTTAATTTTCTTAGCATTTTATATTTCAGGATTCTTTTATAAATAGAATGTTCAAAAGTTTGTTACAATGTTAATGTCTGTATTGTCACTTTGTATCAATTTAATGTGTAAAATTATTAGTTTCTTTAATAAAAATCCTACTGTCCTCAAACCTTTGAACAGTAGGGTATATATTGATGTACATTGTCTAAAACTTCCAAACTGACAATAGAAGTTAAAATATCAATACTAATGCTTAGATCTTAAATTTAAAACTAGAAATACAAAGTTCTTATTTCAACAAAATTTTCTTATTTTATAACAAAATATGAAAATATGACATGCCACTGTAGGTTGTTGATGGGTATTTTTTATATATGGTCTAAGTTTGATTTAAAGATTTTTTTGATTAAATTTGTTCACTCTTTCTGTAGGAGGCCTCATTTGAGTACTTGCAGAATGAGGGAGAGCGGCTGTTGCTGGAGGCGATGGATGAGTTGGAGGTGGTGGCCTTCAGTAACACACCCACTCGTACTGACTGCAATCACATCTTCCTCAATTTTGTACCCACTGTTATTATGGACCCTTCAAAGGTTAGATTCAAAAACATAGCCACTGCCATTGCTCCTGGGCTGTATTGCTAAGCTACATTCTTTCTTCTTTTCTTACAGATAGAGGAGTCTGTCCGTTCCATGGTGATGCGGTACGGTAGTCGTCTGTGGAAGTTGCGTGTTCTCCAGGCTGAGCTGAAGATCAACATCCGCCTCACCACCACCGGAGATGTCATTCCCATACGCCTCTTCCTCACCAATGAGTCTGGCTACTATCTGGACATCAGCCTATACAAGGAGGTCACTGACCTCGCCACTGGACAGGTGCAGCCTACATTCACTGTAGTTCCTAATTAAAGTGGCATTGTTAGGATTATGATTACACCAAATTACACATTTGAGGGGGGAATTAAAATAAAGTAATCTTAATATACTGTATATATTTTTTTTTATATTGTTTTATTGGGTTTTTTTTTTTTTTTTTTTGCTTTAATGCTTTAATTTTAATGCTTGCTTTTTAACTACAGTACAGTGACAGAAGGGTCTGGGTACCTAGTGTTCACAGCTAGAAGAGAGGGTTTTGAGCTTGGTGTCATCCAAGCAAGATGCCCAAGCTGTTGTTTTATTAATATTACTATTACTATTATTTCATGCCAAAATAAAAAAAAAGAAATTTGTTCTACTGTGCCACAGTGCTTACATGTGTTCATGTTCTGCAGATAATGTTCCTGTCGTATGGAGACAAGCAAGGTCCACTGCACGGAATGCTAATCAACACACCATATGTCACAAAAGATTTGCTGCAGGCTAAACGCTTCCAGGCTCAGAGCCTTGGCACCACATACGTCTATGACTTCCCTGAGATGTTCAGACAGGTGCGGTGATGAAACCAGTTCTCACTGATTGTTTATGGGATATGTTGTTGGGTTGTTGACGTTTGCTCATTATTCGTTTTTTCTGTTGTCAGGCTTTGTTTAAGCTTTGGGGACCAGGAGACAGCTACCCTAAAGACGTGTTGATGTGTAATGAACTGGTCCTGGATTCTCAGGGGAGTCTTGTGCAAATGAACAGACTACCAGGAGACAATGAGGTGCATCAGTGATTTCTTACCATATTCCTTAAGGAATTTTCTCTTAGGCAGTGTGTACACTGTTATCGCAATCCTCAAGCAGAAGGTGAACATAGTTTGACTTGTGACGTAGCCTGGGATCATAAATCACACTGTGTTCGTTCATTTAGCTAGAGGAGAACTGGCGCCCCCCAACTGAGCCTTGTTTCCCCCTAAGGATTCTTTTCCTCCATCACCTGATGAAAGTTTGGTTCCTTGTCAGTATCTCATTTGGCTTGTTCAGTTGGGGTTTAAAAGACACTTAATATTCTGTAACATTATCGATTTGACTGCACTGACACTATTGGATTAGTACAATACTTAAACTAAATTGAGCCGAATAATGTCAGTTGCCTTGATTTAAGATGAATTAAGCTTGTTTCATAATTTGTTGAACTCTGCACTTTTATTAATCTAAACTGAATCAACACTGAACTGACTTGAGCAAAATAATGACATTTTTTTTGTAGAGCTGCTTTATAGTGAAATCGAGTTTGCTTCATAACTTTGATATTGTTATTGAACTAAATTGAATGAACATTGAACTAAATTGAGCTGAGTAATGACATCGTCTTTTTAGAGCTGCTTTACAGCTGAAATTGTGTTTGTTTCATAATTAAGGAACTTTACAACATTAATACTGTTATTTTCTTGTTTATTACTGTGAAGCTGCTTTGAAACCATCTGTATTGTATAAAGCGCTATATAAATAAATGTGACTGGACTTGCACAGTAATAATTCTCTATGGACTATTGAGGAATACTGTTCATCAGTCAGACCTAGGGAACATTTCCATAATTTGGCTTGTAAAGAAAAAATAGTAAAAGATGTAAATAAATTAATTTTATTAATTTAAATCAACAAAGTAAATGGATCAGTCATTTGTTTGTCCTCCTTTTCTAGGTCGGCATGGTGGCTTTCCGGATGAAGATGAAGACTCCTGAGTACCCAGACGGCCGAGATATCATTGTGATCTGTAATGATATTACCTATATGATTGGCTCTTTTGGGCCCCAGGAGGATCAACTTTTTTTACGGGCATCTGAGCTAGCCAGAGCGGAGGGGATTCCACGCATTTACATCTCAGCCAACAGTGGAGCTCGTATCGGCCTGGCAGAGGAGATCCGCCACATGTTTCAGGTGGCTTGGACCGACCCTGATGACCCTTATAAGGTGACCGAATGCGTCTAAAGAGTTACGATGTAAAATCAAACCACTGCACTTCTGAATGACTCTTGGGTTTTCATTTTACAAATGTTTTTCAAGCTTTTGTTCAAGACCATTCTTCTGTTTTGTCCTCCTGCAGGGTTTTAAGTACCTGTATCTGACGCCTCAGGACTACACCCGCATCAGTTCCTCTAATTCTGTCCACTGTCACCATGTAGAGGAGGGAGGCGAATCCAGGTAAGCCTACTGGTTTTAGCATGCACAGAAAGACCTATACCAAAAAACCTCTCTCCTCGGCTCTTAAATGTTCAAATAATGTCTTAGGTACATCATCACAGACATCATAGGGAAGGAAGATGGTCTTGGAGTAGAGAATCTGAGGGGTTCAGGCACCATAGCTGGAGAAACTTCCCAGGCTTATAAGGAAGTCATCACCATCAGCATGGTGAGACCTAATATCTACCCATAATATCATCAGACATTTAACAGTATGCCAGAAATGAAACACCAATGTTTATTGTATATGCAATATATAGTTTTGTATCAATGGTTTGGTCATCTAGTAACCATTTAAGAGTGTCACTTGTTCCTCTAGGTCACATGTCGTGCCATAGGAATTGGTGCGTATCTGGTACGTCTAGGACAAAGAGTAATTCAAGTGGAAAACTCCCATATCATCCTGACTGGGGCTGGGGCACTAAACAAGGTGTGGAATTTCACATCTGCAGTCACACATTACATTGTCATATTTATGTGGGCTATGTTTCCTTTATTCTTGAGGATTGATAAAGTCACTTCAGTGATTTTTAAGTCTTAAATTCTTTAATTCTAAATGCATTTCTTTGTAGGTGCTGGGTCGTGAAGTCTACACCTCCAATAACCAGCTGGGAGGGGTTCAGATAATGCACAACAATGGAGTGACGCACACCATCGTGCCAGATGACTTTGAAGGGGTGCTCACTATACTACAGTGGCTATCTTACATGCCAAAGGTAGACTGTTCTTAAACATGTCTATTTTATCCCCAAAATAAAATAAAAAATAGAAATTATAATTCACAATTATAAGCAAATGAAGGTTAGTTGACATTTTTTCATTACAGTCAGGCATTTATCCTCCAAGTTCTAATTACTGTAAAAAAAATTTATTTTAACTAAAATTCTAATTAAAGTTTGTGATTTATCATTATTCTCAGATTCATAAAGTATTGAATGTCACTGTGCCAGTTTTTTTTAATTAAATCAGCATAAATAGGCACAAAATTTACCATGATATACACTACCGTTTAAAAGTCAAATACTTTTATCCAGCAAGGATGCATTAAATTGATCAAAAGTTACAGTAAAGACATTAAGAATGTTTTCCATCACAGGAATATATTACATAAAAAAAAATTTAATTGTAAAAATATTTCACAATTTTAGTGCGTTTTTGATCAAATAAATGTAATGGTGTAAATGTTGCAGTGTTACAAAAATGCTTTTTTGTGACACTTTTAATTAATCAATTTTATTTATTTTTTAATTTATAGTGAAAAATTACCCAGTCATGATCTTTATAGGCTATAAGTAGTTTAGGTTTGATTAGTCAAAATGACAAAAAGGCAGAGAATATATTTTGTATTGACTGTGTCATAGCATGTTTGTTTTAGATTTATTAACATCAAGCCCTACTGGTGTTTGCTGTTATAATTTAGAGCAATCAGAGTCCGGTCCCTATACTGCCTGCAACTGATCCAGTAGAGAGAGAGATCGATTTTGTTCCCACAAAAGCCCCCTACGACCCTCGATGGTTGCTTTGTGGACGACCTCATCCCAGTAAGAATCAAATTTTCCACACAATCTGTTACATACATTTCAACACACACTGTGGACCTGTCTGCATGGGAGCTCATGTTAATACTTCAAACTCAAGCCTTTCTTTCTTTGAATTCGTGTTGATAGCTGTGAAGGGAGCATGGCAGAGTGGATTCTTTGACCATGGTACGTTTATGGAGGTGTTGGCTACCTGGGCACAGACAGTGGTGGTGGGCCGAGCCAGGTAAGAACCAGAACATTAAGTGAAGATGTCAAATGTCAAACAAACAAACATTTGATTTAACTGAGTGAATATTCTGAGCTGAGTGAGACTGTGAATGTCATACAGGCTTGGTGGGATTCCTCTTGGGGTCATTGCCGTGGAGACCCGCACAGTTGAGGTTGCCATTCCAGCAGATCCAGCCAACTTAGACTCAGAGGCCAAGGTATGAGTCCTGACTGATGTTTTAGGCCCTGACTGTGGCTTCCCTCTGGGATTTTTGCTGTTAGTATGTCCATTTCTTGTTATCAGTATTGACATAAAGTGTATTTTCTGCCTCAGATCCTTCAGCAGGCCGGTCAAGTGTGGTTCCCAGATTCTGCATATAAAACTGCACAGGCTATTGAGGATTTCAACAGGGAGAAACTTCCACTTATGGTGTTTGCCAACTGGAGAGGCTTCTCTGGAGGCATGAAAGGTATATACTGTAGCTGGTTTTCATATTTTAGTTGAGTTTACATGACTGTTCAAAAGTTTGAGTTTTTGAAAGAAATAATACAGCAAGGATGGCTTAATTAGATTTTTACATTGTTACAAAAAAAAAATCTATTTCAAATAAATGCTTTTCTTTTCAAATTTCCATTTATCAAAGAATCCTGAAAATAAATGTATCACGGTTTCAACTGCTTTCAACATTGATCATGAGAAATATTTCTTGAGCACCAAATCAGCATATTAGAATGATTTCTAAAGGATCATGTGAATTGTAATAATATATCACAATATTACAATTTTTACTGTATTTTTGATCAAATAAATTCATCCATGGTGAGCATAAGAGACTTCTGTCAAAAAAACGTTTGAACTGTATTTTAGGTGTTTTCTTTGAACTTGATTGCTCTGTATGTCAGATATGTATGACCAGGTGCTTAAGTTTGGTTCTTACATCGTGGATGCCCTGCGAGAGTTCAGCCAGCCTGTACTGGTCTACATCCCTCCTCATGCTGAGCTCAGAGGAGGATCATGGGTCGTTATTGACCCCACTATAAACCTTCAACACATGGAGCTCTATGCAGATCGAGAGAGCAGGTGAGCATTTCGATACAGCTTCTCTTCACCACTCTAAGGGCCATATTTACTAATGGGGCAAATTAGCATGAGCGTAATTCCAAAAAAACGCAGATGGGAGTGGAAGGTTCTGCGCACATTAAAGAACAAAGACGCAGCCGGATCAGGCTGCCCTAAATCTGGCCCCAAATCT
This sequence comes from Coreius guichenoti, assembly GCA_039654105.1. Lineage (NCBI taxonomy): Eukaryota > Metazoa > Chordata > Actinopteri > Cypriniformes > Gobionidae > Coreius > Coreius guichenoti. The sequence goes on from CM077169.1 coordinate 13,095,901, forward strand.
TCTCTAAGTTTTCTGCCCACTGATCTTATTTGATCACTGTCTTCTCTCCAGAGGGGGTGTTCTGGAGGCAGAGGGCACTGTGGAGATAAAGTTCAGAAAGAAAGACCTGCTAAAGACCATGAGAAGGACTGATTCTGTATATTCTCAACTGGCTGAACAGCTAGGTACCGCTATTAATCAGACTTAAACACAAATGGCTTTTCAATGGCTCAGGGAATATCTACTTCCTGTGACACACATGGTTTACTTTTGTGCTCCACGTAGACAAGCCGGAGTTATCAAGCCAGGATCGTAAAGACTTGGAGGCCAAACTGAAGTCTAGAGAGGAGTTCCTTCTTCCCATCTACCACCAGGTGGCAGTGCAGTTTGTGGACCTTCATGACACTCCTGGAAGGATGCAGGAAAAGGGTGTCATCACGGTATAAACATAAGAAAAGCAAATATTAGGCACTTAAGGCTCCATGTCACTGTACACCCTTTCATGAAGAGATTATTTTCCCATAGCTGTGGATCAAAGACACATGCAAGAAATGTACTAGCGGCCATTCTGATTTTTGACAATAACCAAACCAAATGTTTTCAGGACATCCTGGACTGGAAAAACGCTAGGTCTTTCTTTTACTGGCGTCTGCGGCGTCTGCTGTTGGAGGAGGTGGTGAAGGGGGAGATTGTGCAGGCCAACCAAGACCTAAGCAATGGACACATACAGTCCATGTTGCGCCGCTGGTTTGTGGAGACAGAGGGGGCTGTTAAAGTAAGGAAACTTAATGTATGATTCAAATAATTTTCAACTTAGGATCTGGAATGATTTGCCAAGAAGTGGACAGCAGTGTTGTTATTGTTAAATAAAACTATTTAAAAATAATCTGTAAATTGATTTTGGTCATTAAAATAGTAAATAAAATAATATATACATATTAAAATAAAATAAACTAGTAATATTGCCTTGAAATAAAATAAGTTGAAGTACTAAAGTGTTGAAATGCTAATTCAAAGTATTAATAATTACTATAATAATACTAAAATAACACTGGTGGACAGTATAGTCAAGATTTGCTAACTCTTGAAATGCATCTTCATTACCTGAACTACTTAAATGAGCAAACTTGACCATGAAACAGTTATGTATCTCATGTGAGGTAATTGTTTGATATTGGGATCTTTTAGGCATATCTATGGGACAATAACAAAGTGGTGGTAGAGTGGCTGGAAAACCATCTGTCACAGCAGGATGGAATACGTTCCGTCATCAGAGAGAACATCAAATACTTAAAGAGGGACTACGCTCTCAAACACATCCGCAGGTAATTTTCTCTCACTTCGATAGGCATTAAATTGCATTTTTAGATGTATTATCATACACTACCGTTCAAAAGTTTAAGTCGGTAGCACTTTGAAAGAAGTCTCTTATCAAGGCTGCATTTACTTTTACAAAAATACAGTCAAAACAGTAATATTGTGAACTATTATTGCAGTTTAAAATATATGTTCTCTATTTTAATATATTTTCAAATGTAATTTATTCCTGTGATGGCAAACCTAAATTTTCAGCATCATTACTCCATTCTTCAGTGTCACATGATCCTTCAGAAATCATTCTGATATGCTGATTTGGTGATCAAGGAACATTACTTTTTATTATCAATGTTGAAAACAGTTGTGCTTCATAATATTTTTTTTCAGGATTCTTTGATGAATAAAATGTTGAAAAAAAGAGCATTTAATTTAAAAAAATTTTTTTGTAAAAATGTAAAAGTCTTTATTGTTACTTTTGATCAATTTAATGTCGCTGCAGAATAAAAGTATTAATTAAAAACCCTAAAAATGACCTCAAACTTTTGAACGGTAACATCATTCTGGGTTTTCCATTTCTCAAATCTGATACGATTCCTAAATCTAGCAAACCGGTACTAACTGTTGAACTCCACATCAAGTTTACCACTAACACAATGACCAACTAAGTGGAAATCAGTCAGTGGTTGTAACAGCAGACCTTTTTTAAAACTGGAGACTGAAATACCCGTAAAGCGATTTTCTCAATGACTTTTCCTGCATTATATGTTTAGCTTAGTCCAAGCAAACCCAGAGGTGACTATGGACTGCATCATCCACATGGCTCAGAACATCACTCCCTCACAGCGAGCCAAAGTCTGCCACCTGCTGGCCACCATGGACAACTCCACTGCTAGCTGATCACATACATGCCATTTAAATTAATCTACACATTGAGAGGACATGTCTTTTGAGAAACAGTAGTAGAATTAAACAATAATGCTTAAGAACTTTAAAAATATTTTGGATCAACGCATTAGTCAGTAGACTTAAACGCACAATTGAAAATGTCCAGCAATCACATAGTCCACTTACTCAGTTACTGTTTGTGTGTGACTCACAGTGATCACTTTAGGAGAAACATTTCTCACATTGGCACCAGAGTATTACTTTAAACTCACTCTCAAGAGAGGGAAACCAGTATATAGTATTTATATATTCACGTTTGTGCCTTTGTGTCAATTTTGTGGGTATAATCGACATATGAATGTACAATAAGTGGAAAAGACTGAATATTAGATTATTTTAGGGAATCGCCAATGCGCTGAGCGCACATTCACGCTGTATGGCACTTCCTCAGGAATATATGCAACAATTATTAAGCAGAACAAATAGAGTAAATCTCTATTATTAGAGTAAAGTAACAGTATTATACGTAAATAGAATCACTGTGTAAGTATCAGGGTAATTCTTCATAATAACTTTTATTTCTAATAACATTAAAGTTATTATAAAGCATTATCAATATCACTGCCACTCTGTTTTAATGGCTTGAATTTTGGTTGTTTGTATAGTTTATTTCACTTGACTGCAAATAATTCTTCTGTTCATATTAATTACGTCATATGTGCTGGTTATATAAATGGATAAATATGTGTACCTACTTGTGCTGTACCGTGCTCAACTGATAGTTCTGATTAAAGAAGTCTTCTTGATCAGATTGGTTGCCTTTAATCGGTTTTGTGTGCTTTGTAAAACGTACAAGTCAGAATAAGACTAGAGCCTAAACTCTAATCTAGTCCCTGACTGTCTTTGTTGACTGTATATCAGGATGTTTTTAAATTAAATTCATAATTATGAATTAAATAATCTATGTTTTCATCTTGGTGTTGTGGTCATTTTTTTCAATTAATATTTATCTTAATCTTATAAATATACATGGGTTAAGCAATATATTACTTAAATTAAAAGCCACCTTGCAGTATAGTTGATGCATACTGTATATGCTTGTCAGGTATGTGCAACTGAAATCTTTGTCAGATGTTAACATTTTATCCAAGTTAAATGAATACATCTTTCAATCTGAATGTGAAATTTTATTGCTTGCATTTGAAATATTTAGATATGTACAATAAAAAATGATTCATGTCACCATTTCAGCTCTTTTCATAAATATAAATAAACAAACATTAAAAGAGCAGATACAGTGTCTATTACAGTACAACAAAAGACACACAACTACAGTTACAAGGCTAACAATTAAATGGACAAAATGAGAAGAAAACAAGTTTCTTTTATGGTACAGAAAAAAAAAGCTTGGCAACAAACCCAAAATCATAATTCCCATTATTTTTTTCTTTGTTTCTTCAGTGTTGTGATAACTCGCAATTTGCATTAGGTTTATAATGAGAGCAGCACTGTAGTTACTTATGATGATGCTTGGCCACAATGCCAGTATTGCAATCTGCACTGGACTGTTCTAGAAAATCCCTTATAAATCACACTCTCTCACCATGCAAATTCTCTAAAAAAACATAATTGCTGATTTGGTCCTTTTAAAATCCAATGCAATCAATATAGTCAATGCAAATTTCACCACCGAACACTGTTACATCACCTTAAATGCTATAGGATTAAAAAGCTTTATAGATCCTGCGGAGTAAAGCTCAGCTTGCTTAATTTCTTGTGGGTGCGATTAAAGCAAAACGATAGGCTTTGTTCCTCCTTGTGTGTTCATGTACTGGTTAGAAAGGGCATCTATGGCTGAGTATGACGAGTAGAGGCCTGTCACCTGCAGGTCTGGGTAAGGCAGTCCTCCTGCGTTGGACACAGGCGTGACACTGCCAGTGTCCAGGTCACAGTCAGACAGCCGAAGTGGGGAGTTACTGAGAGTACCTAATGCCTCCAGGTTAAAGCTGTCATCCTTCATCTCCTCCCACAGGTTTCCTGTAATCATAAAAGAAGCCTGTTAGATATCAGACTCGAGTGGAGAAACATCCAATGGCTTTCAATACACTAGTTGATCATTTTCTAGTTAACACATACCTTGCCATGTGAAGTCCATAATACTTGGGTCCAGTGCGTCCACCTCTGAGTTCATGTCGGTGTGAATCGTGTAGAAGTCGCTGTGTTGCTTGGCTGGATGCTGGGGGCGGGAGCTGTTTGTCAAGTCAGGAATGGTGTGGAGTGGGGGTGTCTGAGCAGGAGCAGGGGAGGCTGGAGCCAAGCGAGACTGATTCTGGAGCTGCAGTTGAAGGTGCTGGTGCATGGGGAGACACTGTAGAGACAGAGTGACCACTGGCTGGGGCTGCATCTGAGCTGCTATCGGAAGGGTCTGTCCTGGTGGGCAGCTGGGCAAGCGAGTCATGCCAGTATCAACGGACTTCTGTCTGCAACTCTCCGGTCTGTCTGTAATGAGTTTGTCTAATTCATCTGGTAAAAGAAAAAGTAACAAAACAGGAAAATGTAAATGACATTGTAGTTTAACTAGATTTATCTAGTTAAACTATCTGCAAGTCTGCAGATTTTGGGCAGTCGGAGTTGACAAATTCACTGAAAATCGCGTAATGTATGATGGGCTCAGACTTTTTTTTTTTTTTAAGCTTCAAACTATGATTCTATCCAGTCGGAAAATATCAAACGTTTGATATTTTGAGTAGATTTTAGAACACATTGTATTCACTTGTTATGCATCTCCTAGTATCTTGTTTGGAGTGACTTGAATGTGTGTAGTGTATTCCATTTCTATGTTTTTTTTCAAAAGAAAAGTGTTACAAAAGAGCCCACACTGAAGTCTATGATATTCTGGTACCCAGATATGGCTTGGTGACCAGAATACCAGTATAAACAACAAAAGTGTCTAGTAGTCGAAAATATTATAAAGATGACCATCATATTAACAGCTGTCAATACAAGATGAAATTGCCTAGCACTGATATAGTCACGAGATTCGAGACCTGGGTTGGCCATGCTGCGACGGATGGCTGGGAGATCTTTACGTTTCCATTTCTGCATCTCTTCCTCCATCTTGTCGATCTTTGCAGGATTGAGTGCCCAAAGACAGCCTTTTCTAGAGGAACCACTCATCTTGTTCTCCACCTTCTCAAAGCACTTGTTCAAGGACAGGTTGTGGCGTACAGAGTTCTTCCATCCATCAGGTGCTGTCTGTGAAACATAGTTATCGACGCTACACTGTAAGTAACATTTATTTGATTCCATGGCGTGTTGGCTCAGTCCATCTATTTTCCAATGTGCTTAACATAAATCTCTCACCTTGAAATAAGGGAAGTGCTCTTTCATAAAGCTGTAGATCTCACTAACAGGAAGGCTGCCTGTTTTGCTGTTCTTTAAAGCCATGGCAATCAGACAGCTGAAAATAGATATCAAATGTAGTCAACTTGAAAGAAAATGAAATCTTGTTCCCTTCCCAGAGAGTTATAATGTTTTTTATAATGTGCAGTGAACTTTTAAGTCACCTGTAAGAATAGATGGGTTTAGGAAAAGTCTTGGGCTGCAGGTCCTGGTTGTGAGCAGTAATACGGGGCTGAGGAAACAGACTCTGGCTGTTGTAGTTTCCATAAAGTCCACCGGGAGAACACTAAGGAATATAACAGAAATTGTTTTTTATATTATATCATTTTTTTGAATATTACTGTTTTGAGCAGTCTTTACAAATCATACAAAATACTGAACCAACCTGTTGGTTTGCCTGAGTGAAAGTGAGCACTTGCTGAGGGGCGGTTTGGTACACTGATGTGGCACAAGGAAACCCAGGGGAAAACTGCGGCATCTACAAAAACAACAGAACAAATCCATTAACGGTTCTTTTAGCTCAATTGCAAATGGTTGTTCAGTTCTGAATGATCCTGGTTGTATATGTAGTCTAAATTAGTTTGAAATGCTGAATCTGAATCCTCACTCACGCTGTTGATGGCCAGAGGGCTGTGCTGCATTTCACTCTGTAGATGAATCGCAGATCCTGCTCCTCCTGCTACCGTCATGCTATTTAGCTGAGCTGCAAGATTTAGTAAAGTGTGAGTATTTGGTTTATAAATGGGGATTTAATCCACAACTGTTAATGCATTTTTTAAATAAACTGGGTCAAGAGTCTAAAGCTTTGGTAGACAACGTCAGAGTGAACACAAAATGGAAACATGCTAAAGAAATAAAATTGACAACAAACAAATAAATAAATATGTGAATAAATAACAGCATTTAATTAAATCATTGATTAAGGTGCTACACTAAGATAACCAATCTGATGTTACAGATGTAGTGAATGAATTCAGAATTTTTTACTGGCATTTTTACCTCCGTTCACGCTAATTGTATACACAGTGTATAAATCTCCTGACCTGTTTGCCGCTCCAGCAGGCTGTTCTGAGCAGAGCTGGCAAAGTCGGGCCGTCCACCCCCTATCTGCTGCAGCCGGGGAACGTCCACAGAGGTGAGCCAGGACAGGGACTGAAGATCACCAGGCAGCTCGTCCTTCAGCTGCGAAGGGTCGGTAGTCAGGAGTCTGCAAAAACATAGTATGGCACTCAGTACTGAAACACAAATATGAATGAGACAATAACTGTAGCACAAAAATGCTCTTGAACTATTCAACTGAATTTAGTTTTCTTAAATGCTTCCAATGGTCATCATTGCTAATATTAAATGGTATTATTTTTGGCCTACATAAACTAACTCTATTCTTATTTTTCAGGTTTTCTTAAATAGATACAAAATAAGCAAGTCTTCTTGCAAATCTGTTGTTAGGGAATAGAAATAAAAAATACTCTCATCCTCTGATCTAATCCAGTGCAGGCAGGGTTATTTACTCGGCCAGTTCTTCATTTGCACTAAGCATCAAGAAAGCAGAGAAACCCTCTTGAATTCTCTCCAGACTTCCCTACAAACTCGCTATTCAGTCCAATAATTGGGGTCGCTATGACAACCCTCACTTTTCAGTTATTTTGTGTGTCTGGACACTTCAGTGCCCCCCTCTCCATTAAACCAACCTCTAACAGTGGTCAGGTGACCAGTGCCTTCTTCACTGTCATTGGCTGAATCATATGTAAACAACGCATGAGATCATTTGAAACATGGGTATGTGGCACACGTTGCCTGCAACAGTTGGTCCAGCCCCATTGAAAAATGATCACCTATTGTGTCCCAAACGACAAATCTGCACAGCGGCACGTGGCTCTATTGTTCCCCCCACACACCCCCCCAAAAACCCTTCCTTGATTGTCTTTACCGTTTTTTTTAACCAACCCCTTGCATTAATCTACTGGAATGACAGGCCTCACACAACAGAGAAAAATAGGATGCCATCTGTTTCCCTGTCCCTTTCCACCCAACCCCTGTCCCCTTCTGCCCCATCCCCCCCGCCTGGAGGCATCAGACAGTACCTAAGGGGGGTAGCTGGGAGGGGGTAGTTGAAGGAGTTGGAGGTCAAGCCACACTGCACACACAGTCTGCCACCTGAATAAATTACTGCATTGAAGGAAGAACTTAGGGACGTGGCCTTGAGCACCCTGGTTGCTCCAGTTTAGAGCTTCTGAATAATTATCCTTTACACACACACACACACACACACAGACACTCTCGCAAATATGAAACCTTATACACCAACAAGTCAACACTATAGTCGTGTGCTTTGAAATGTCTTCCTAACGCCTGTCCCCATACAAAGACATGAAAAAGACACCTTGCCAAGGGACAGTTTAACACCTGGCTTTATCAGACCTGCATCTTTCTGATGAGTGTTAATCAGTCTTTTTCTGTTGAGTGTTATCTTTAATGGAATTCAATTGGATTTCTCTGCCCTTCCATTTAATAGCTTAATTTGTTTCAATTATTGGTTTCCTCAGTATTAGTTTTGTAAGCCAATATTCACCTACAGCATTTCAAAAGTGTTATTTAGCATTTAAACATTTGTTTTCAAAGCCCTCTAAGTGTCTGCCAAAAGCTTGTTTAAATGTAATTAATTGCCACAATAATTGTTAAACTCCCTCATTTTTTGTATTGTTGAATAGTACTGGGCAATCGATTCATCTCGATTAATAACATCCAAAATAAAAGTTCGTGTTTACATAATATATGTGTGTGTACTGTGTATAATTATTATGTGTATATATAAATACACACTCCTTCATGTATATATTTAAGAAATATTTGCATGTATATACTGTATATATATATTTATATAATTTATCTTATATATAAGTATTTTATATATAAATATAACATATTTTTCTTAAATATATACATGTGTATATTTATATATACATACTAATTATACACAGTACACACACATATATTATGTAAACACAAACTTTTATTTTGGAAGCGATTAATCGAGATTAATCGATTGCCCAGCATTATTGAATATATTTTATATTATATCTATATTTTTTTAATTGTTTACATACTATTATATAAATATTGTAATATTTTATATTAAGTGTGTAAAATCCTTCACACAAAGCCTGAGAGATCCAACAGATCTAAAACTGATTTTTGACATGACTATAGCTGACAATTTTATGTTGCCAAGAGCATCCACTTGTTGTATTGCCAGACAATGGCTGCGCTGTAACTTCAGAAACATTTCACTTGAGAAAACGTCATCTTACACCGCAGGTTTGAGATTGACTTATATTCTATTGATGCACAGATATAATAAAGGGAAAGAATAATAATGGTATTCATTATAGTACTGATTTAAAAACTGTGCTTCGGTAATTGGAAAGGGTGGCGGCTTTATTTTGGAAAGAATTCATAACATGCCACATAAACTCAAATTTAGGATCGTAAAGAAAAAAGGGCCTACATCCTTGTACTTATTAGCATTTCTGAAGTGCAATTGTAAACCCAGCTGTGTATTGGACAGTTTACGGTCATTAGGGTGCGGTTATACAAGTGGAAGAAAAAATGATTTTATTTGCTCACTGATGCAAACCATTACGTGTCCCACAGAAAGGGGGAGGCGGGCGCACACAGTCACGGTTTATCACAGCTCAAGTCGCCCTCGTTTACATTCTAATTGGGAGCCACTTCTCCTTGGTGACCCGTGGGGGCCCCCTTCAAGGTACTCAATCCCTCCGTGTGCCGACAGCGGGCGTGTAAACAGAGCTGATGCTTTCTGACAGATCCATTCAGAGCAAAGATGATGTATTCTCTCGCTCCTTTCTTATTCCACAAACCCCAATTCCCTGCCTCTCAAATCACACCTTTATTTTACAGAATAGGGAAGGTGGAGATTGTATTAAGATTAGCAGCGCTCTTCTTCTTCCCAAAATTATCTTTTTATTCTGTAATCTGCTCAAGGTTCAAAAGCAATGGCTTCAGCCATCAAAGGAAATCACCCCCTACCTGTAGTCTTGTGCGGAGGTGTGGTGACTTTGTCCAGGGTTTTCATGAATCCCCGACATCCTGCTTGTAATTCCACTTTCAATCATCTTCTGGCAAATAAAATGCAAGTAAATGAACCATGCAAATCAATTTCAATTAATCAATTTTTTTTATTTTTTTTTTATAAATTAGCATTTGGTCCAAAGAAAACACAAATACACAGTACAAATATGTGACTTTTTCAACATCTGAGATGTAAAAAACAACAACAATAATCTGACTCGAGTTTATCACATGGCCACATAAGAACACATTCATTTGCGAATATTAATAAAATAGGCGATGCCCCAAAAAACTTAGACACTATAACTGAGCAAGAAAAGGGGGAATTTTTTTAATTTTCATATTAAAAAAAGAAAAGATACTACTTTTGACGTTTGTTTTGTTGACTAATCATCAGACGTCATCAGTCACCGTTACCTGTCAGTCTGCTCGCGCGTTTCAATAATAAATCTTAAATGCTGTATTTAACATAAAACGTATAGACGAGAAACTTTTTGCAGTTGTTCTTTAAAACACCAGGTGATAATTAAAGTCAGACATTTATGTCAGACATCAATGTTCAGGCTGTATAAAATGTCAGTCCGAAACAGGTGTCTTGACTTATTTTAAAAAATAGCTAATAAAACACGAGATAAACGGAATCTTACCTTGTTTCTGCTGAAGATGTTCTGGGGTGTAGAAAATCTTGGGTAACGAGAAGGAGGAAAGCTCAACTGTTGGTCGGGGCACTTGTTGTCCCGCAAGAAAAAACCGTTTTTTAAATTTCCCTCGTCTGTGCGGTTCGCTCTTGACGGTCATGCGCACTGTGTGCACACGCAGCGCGAGCCGTGACTAAGGGAGGGGGTCTCGTGCTCTGACTGACAGCTGTTGCCTTGCCTCCACAATCACGCAGATTATCTGTCACAGCATCTCACCTAACGTTACTGGCTTCCAGTGTTTTTAATTTAATCAATACTTTTCTTCCTCAGAGACTTGTGTTTTTCTTCCGTGTTTTCTTTGTGCAGTAGTCCACAGGTGCGCTTTTTCAAGTCCGGTACAACTTCTTATCCACAAAAAATGGAAACATAAAGCTGAGCGTTTAGACAAAATCCTGTTTCTACTGCAGGCATCGTTTTATATATAGACTATAGATTCCTATAAACTCGGAGAAAACTAATATAAACTCCAATAATCCAGAGACCTGTAACGAATTCAGCAGTGATTTCCATGTTCCCCTGTAGCCATAGGCAACGTAAAATAACACAAATACCAATTCCTGATATTATTGTTAACCTATATAGCCTATATGTAGGACCCTTATTTTTTAAAACAGACCTAAATAAAGACACATCCTCTCCGTGCGGTTCTGTGTGATATTCTGTCCTAAGAAGAGCTGTAGTTCAGTCTACTGCTCGTGTTTTAACCGCCTTTGAAGCCGCGTAGTTTTGGTTACACTGCGGCGGGAAAAACGCACTGAGTGGCGCGCGCTGGACATGACAGATATCACACAGATATGACAGGTTCGCCCTCTGGTTGAAAATGTAATATCATGCCGTGAGTTAATAGCTCTCCTGTGTGTGAAATAAATACGAAATACAGCAAATAATGATATTAACGTCACATAAAGTGTTTTAAAACGGTTTACAGTATTTTATTTGTAACCTAGAAATGCTGAGTAAAACAAACTACGTGCACGCGCATATCTAATTATCATGGTGCTGCTTATAATTACAGGTATTATTGTAATTAATAATAGTAGGATCACCGTTTAATATGCTATTTGTATAAGTGGGTAGTGGAGAAAGAAATCCAGAATAAATTCAAGGCAACAACCAGAAAAGAATTTCCACAGTTCTTCATAATTTAATCATTTCCTATTTGTCTTTAAACATAACTTCAGGAAACTTTTTTAATTTTGAAATATAGGTTTCAAATCCTGTGGGAAGTGATCCGTCCGGTGTCGTTAATTGACTTGAACCACATGGGACACTACAGATGGTAAATCGCGAAGTCACAATGGTTACAATCAATGCGCACTTGCAACGGACAAAAAGACGCTCCCAAAGAAGAGCGCTGGGTCCTAAAGCCCGTGTGTGCCCAGGCTCAGCTATACTACACTGCATGCACTATTTGCAAAGTTTATGTTAAACTATGTGAAAATGCTATATAAAAACCTGTCAATTGGTTTGTTACCTTACCATACAAGGTTATTTTAGATTAAACAAGACATCACATTTATTGAAATTAAAATCATATTATTTTTGTTAGTTATGTACATTATAGGGTTTAATTTGACATCTTATGCTGTTACATTAATATTTATTACAATATTTTAGTGTCATGTGTGTTACCGTGGTGGTGTTTTGTATTTGTGTGCATGACACGGTGCACCGTTAGCCTATAGATTAGCAGAGGTGTAAAGAGTACCTGAAAACCACTTAAGTAAAAGTACAGATACCTTACAGTGAAAATGACTCCATTTTAACTTACAAGTCACCAATTGAGTAAAAGTAAAAGAGAATTTTGCTTAAATAGAAAAATGTAGGCCTACATACTTTATTTTTTCCAGAATCCCAACAGAACAACAGCTGCTAGTGTTTTTTTTTTTTTTTATGTAAATAGGATTATTTTTAATTTTTTTTTTTACAGTGTAGCATTATTTTAATGTGTAGCTATTTGTATTACCCTAATGTTTTTTCTCGTATGGACACTGTGCTCTGTCTATTAGCCATGGTTTATATACAGCTCAATTTAGTTTATTTTCAGCAGAGCAGATTTAGTGGCTGAAATAGGTTGGTATATTAAAAATGTTCCACTATTTAACAACTAGCCTATTATGCATATACAGCTATTATGACCTCATATTATCCAAATTTATGTATACTATGAGTTGAAACGCTCTCAGCTCTTTAGGCTTTAGTAGTTCCCTCTTCATATTGTTAACCAAAACTGTCATCCTGCATTAAGCTTACCACCTGTTTTAGGATTGTCTTTTGACAAACAGGTTTATACAATTGCCATACAGAAGTCACAACACTGTTTCACACTTAAGTTAAGTTGTTTTGATTTTGATATTAATTGTTTTAACCCAATCACTTGTAGAGTGAAGTCATTCTTCTTCTGTTCTAACCTCCATTGGTTCTTTCTGTTTCCTAGACTAATGAGAGACCCTGAGTGACCTTTGGGCGTCTGTCTCCCAGACTGAACGCAGGATGACACTGGACCACAGCAGAGGAAGAGCCTAAAGCATTGTCTAAAGACGATCTGTCTCTGAAGGGTTAGAGGGTTCATTAGGAAACCTTAAAGAAGGTTTAGTGACCACATGGTGGACAGTAGTGTCCATTGAGAAATGATTAGCAACAAACTTGTTGGTTCTGCTGAGACAAGGTATAGTATAGAAGTATATGAAGAAAGCATCTGAAACATGCTAGCAACAGGTTTTACACAGTTTTTATATTCTCAAAAATGGGGTCAAAACATCATTGATATTCTGATATTTATATGGCCAAAAAGTAAGGTGAAATTCTGATTTGCAATGTTCAATACACTATAGCAGACTACTGTACATAAAAATGCATATACTATATCAATTGCCACTCATCTTAATAGGTTGATATTTAAATGCATAGTTTTATGATCAAAACTAGTTTTTAATTGTGGAGGGTCAAAACATATAATGCAATGCAGTTAAAGGATGATTGAGAGACCTGATGTATCATATCTGATACTCACATTTTAACATGATTTTTCTGAAAATGATGTATGGATAACCAAGTAAATCTAAGTTGCTTTGGTCCAGTAAGTGTTCATCTAAAAATATAAATAATAATATTTTCTATATTTTATATTTATAAAAATATGTATTTTATAAAATATAATGGTAGCACTTTACAATAAGGTCTCATTTGTTAACATTAGTTAATGCATTAACTAACATGAACTAACAATGAGAAATACATTTGTTGCAGTATTTATTCATCTTTGTTAACGTTAATAAAAATACAACTGTTCATAGTTTGTTCATGTTAGTTCACAGTGCATTAACTAATGTTAACAAATACAACTTTTGACTTTAATAATGCATTAGTAAATGATGAAATTAACACTAACTGAGATTAATAAATGTTGTGTTCCTTCTTAGTCCATGTTAACTAATGTAGTTAACTAATGTTAACTAATGAAACCTTATTGTAAAGTGTTATCAATATAATGTAAAATGTATTCTTACGTTCACTTTATAAAAATCAGTAAGGACATAAGGATTATACTAAAAGGCCTTTTACTTGCTTAACAAGTATAAATTGTCAATCAGATGGCAGAAGCAAAGTTTTGAGCATTAATTTGAGCATAATTTAGAGGCCTTATAATTGGGAATCAAATGATATAGTAGTCTTTATAGGGTTAAACTACCTGAATAAGGGTATTTCAGGTAACTAAATTGTGTGATGCCTTATCATGTTACAAGATTCAATATGTTTGTTAAACATGATCACACTTTACATTGTGATTATTAATATTAATACAACTTAATCTGTATCCCAACATCACTGACTAGCAAAAATGCAACAGTGTGCCTTGCCATACATAGAAAATATTTGTAACTCTCAAATCAATTGATTGAGCCCCCTTGTGTTAGTGGTCACCTCCTATTCTTCTGTTTCTGTTCTGACCTTCAAAGTTCCAGTTCAAACACCACGTCTTGGGGGTCACCAATCAGGTCACCTCTTGACACTAGTCTTGACCTTTAGTCATATCAGCAGGTCATGGCTGATCTAAACTCTGACAGGGAGAGTAAATGAAGCTTTCTTCTCTCTGCTATTCATTCAACACCTTTAAAAACGACTTGTGTTGTCACACTTGGCTTATGTCAAAACAGTTGCCTTTTGGTTGATTTGTTTGAGAATGCCTCGGGCAACCTCAAGAGTATTTCAGGAACACTCACAATGGCATGTGAAGAGTATCTATTAATTGACAAGCCACTTCAGATACTTCTTAGGTAAGTTATTTAGAACGCTAATCTTTTCTAGTTGTGATTTCTAGCTCATACTGCTCACCAAGAAGCACACAGCAAAAAAACTGATGAAACACAGCTAATACTTGAGAAAAGCGCACATGAAAACGAGAGAGTGGGGTGGGACTTTCGGTGGGAACGCGGCAAAGCCGGTGTTATAATACACCCTTATTCTCAGCTTGGAATCTCTAATGGGAAAATCAAGTGCTGTGACTCCTGTATAATAGGATTTGCCGGGTCTCGTGCTGCATCAGGGCCCAGTGGGCAGCACAAAGCCTGTTAAGGCTGGACAAGCATTACTAGAAAGGGGGGTGTGGAGCAGAATGGGCCTGTGGTGAAGGGGGCGAAGGTAGCCTTGACAACAGAGGTTGTGAATGGGACAAGTGTGAATATGACTGTGGATAGAATGGTGTGCATAGTCCTACCTTTACTGTGCAATGGCCTTGATGTTTGCAATAGTTGCAGAACTGTAAGGCCATTTGATGAAAGCAAACAATGGATTTCGAACAACGTTTAAAGCAATATTCCAAGTTCATAACAAGTTAAAGGAATGTTCACCTTTGTGGGGCACACAAAAGAAGATATTTTGAAAAATGTTGGTCATCAAACAGTTTTGGTGACCACTGACTTTCATTGTATGAACAAAAAACATTTCTCAAAATATCTTCTTTTAATATTCCACAGAAGAAAGTCATCAAAAAAACTGCATAAATCTTGGTTACAATGAGGTGCTTACATTGGAAGTGAATGATGCCAAATTCAATAATGTTAATATATTTACTTTTTAAATTATAGCCTCAAGGCATAAACAATATGTGTGTTAACATGATTTTACAGTACAAAAAACTGACCTTTTCTGTGTAAAGTTATATCCAATTTTACAATTGTGTCACCATGACAATGCAATGCCATAAACCCTAAAACAACTATAAAAACATTTATTTAAACAGCTTTACAAATAAAGTATTGCACAAGTTTTGACAGAAGAATTATTGCAACACATGGGGCCCTATCATACACCCGCCACAATGCGACGTCAGGCGCGACACAAGAGTTTTTTCAGCTCGGCGAAGTTATCATTTTCACGTCCAGTGTCATGTTGTTTAAATAGCAAATGCACTCATGCCCATCTGTTCACCCATGGGCGTGCTGGTCTGAAAACGAGGTGTGTTCAGGCGCATTTTTGGCGCGTTGCTGTTTTGAGGCAACTGGAAATGCAGTATTTTTTGTGTTATTTAAAGGGCAAGTTAGTAATATGCCCCCTATAGGCGGGTGCACAACGCGCGTCCACTCTGCTTATTACACACACAGGGAACCACAGCAGCACACAAACATTTTTAAATATTAAAAATAAAAGATTCCTCTCTGGAGAAGCGTTCAGTCTCGCAAATTCCGCTCGCAAATTCCGCCATGTAAATAGGGAATCCACCATGGTGCAAGCGCAACTGGCTATTAAAGGGAATGGGAGATGAGATGATCGGTTTATTGCATGTTACGCCCAAAACACACCCATGACTCATTAAACCTTTTGGACCATGCGCCTGGCATGCCGACCTTTAAAATAGGGCCCATTGCCATTGTCATTGACGCGACTAAAAGGAATAAAACTTCTTATAAATAGTGGCTGCATCCGAAATCGCATACTTCCCTACTATATAGTAGGCGAAAAACAGTATGTGACAAAAGAAGTATGTCCAAATTCACAGTACTCATAAAACAGTAGGCAAAAAGTACCCGGATGACCTACTTCTTCCGGTGAGATAAGAGAGTATTATTGAGAGTATACCAGTGATTCTGTATGTGGCGCAACCCAAGTGACAAATCTCTGACAGTAAACTGATGCATAGTTCCGTTTATGATGTACTGACACAAAGGACAAATGCTTTGGAACAGTCACGTCCGGTGTAGACACGGTGTTACAGGTTTTTATATATAAACATCACATTTCTGCTTTTAAATTCTCAAAAAAAAGACCCATTCACTTCTGTTGTAAGTGCAACACTTTAACTTTGATTGATTGATTTATTTTTTAAATGAGGGATAAGTTGTTAATGATTGAGCATAACTTGTATTGAACCCTGAATATTCGTTTAGTCAGAGTTAAGTTGATATAAATAAAGTTCAAGTGCACTTCAAAGGAAACAGTCTTCACTTGTCACCTTGTTGAAAATTAGCAAGAGTGACACTGAACATCACATGCATGTCAAGCATGACACAGTATATCTCTCACACTTGAGATTCAAGGCAAGTGCTGTAGGAAATTCAATCTTTTCTGCTGGATTATTTGGGTCATTAGTGGAGCGAAAAGAGATACCAGTTAGTCGTCTCAGGCATGAGTCAGATAACAAGGCAAAGGGAAAATGAAGTTGGGCTTAGTAATAGTCACTGTCTAAAACCTCTTAAAGTCTACTCCATCCAAGAACCACATGAAGTAATCGTTCGTTGGCTCTGCTAAATTACAGGACAAGCTGTGATTGAATGACTAACATATGCTGGTTGAGTCTTGAGCCAGCTGGCTTCAAGTGGCCAAGAGCATGGTGGAGTGCTGTCAGCCCAAATGACAACTTTATTGTGTGTCTCTTTCAAACTCACTGATTAAATATACAGTGGTTAATTAGCCATTAATTTATTTCCCTAATCAAAGATCAGAAACAGGAGCTGCTCTGTTGTAATGTTTGGTTTTACCGTAGCAGTGGTAGAGGACTGGGGGAAGGGTTGATATCCATGTTTGGCCAGATCATGTTTCTGTATCTTTGTGTTACACCCAGCGCAGTGGTAGACACCTAGGTAAGCACTGAATAAGATCTCTGGTTCTCTGAACCTCCTCCTGACTGGTCCATGAATCATTAAATACCCAGGCCTTGCATGGGTCATTACTGTGAACAGCACAGCAATAATAGATGGACATCCTCTCCGTGTTTGAGCTACCTAAGCTTGAACCGCTTGCAAGCCTTGTTAGAAACGCTGAAATTAACTTTTAAGGAGTTTTTATACAAGTTTCACTGAAGATTCTTTCTAGATTCACAGTGGAATTTTGGGGTGTTCCATGGCACGTGTTGGGATGGTAGGAATTGTTTGGCTCTAGCTCGATGTAAAAGGATTGTTTAGGACAAAGTTGGTCTGGATGCGACTAGTTCTCACATTTTGATCGGCGGCTGACCCAATCAGCTTACAAGATGCAGGTAGGATCTGTTTACATGCATCTAGAGATATTTGCTTGGCATATGTTCTAACTGCTATTATCTTTACATCAGCCAGCAATGCACTACAGCAAAGAAAGCAATAGCATAGAAATAAAAGCAATGATGAAAAGAAAATATCAAAAGAAAGATCAAAAGAAAAAGCAATACATTTCAGCATTCAAAGTGGCCATTAACATGCTCTTATACTCTTTCAGTTTCTACTTCCTGTTTGCTTTTATTCTGTACACAGTCGACAGTGAAAGCTTCAGTGTAGCACAATATCCAATATGTCACCCAGTTGATTGATCAAAAGCTGTAAATCTGTCAAAACTTCAGGTTTCTTTACTCTGAGAAAGAGAGATGTAACTAGACCTCGCTGCTCACTTTAGGAGAGTGCTACTATTGCCCATTATGTCTAGTCTTTCCTTTTCTTGGCCAGGCCTGCTGAGGAGTAGGATGTCTTTACCATATCTTTCTCTCTCTTCCTCTCTCCTTCCCTCCCTCTTTGATTTGGTTGAGGTCATCTCAACTCAGCCGCGACTAACACTTTAGACCAGGCAGAAGGACCATCTCTTAATTATAAGACAATAGCTTTAATGTGACAAATGTGATTTTAAATACTTTGTGTGTTAATAACTATTTTATTTTCTTTAAAAGGGAAAAACTAAAGCTTATAACTAAAGAAAAAGAATTTGATCTCTTGGCTTTGGGGTTCAATTTTGTTTTTGCATTTCTTACAGGCTATACAACAATTAAAATATGTTTGACCTTAATAGTTTTGACTAAGGTGACTGTTTCTAGTTGGTGCTTATGGTATTTTATTGGTTGGGAATTATCTATTGTAGAAACATGCCCATTATTAGTAGTAGATTTGTTTTTGACATTATTATGTGATTTGAATATCTGGACACACTTGACTGAATGTTTCATATGATCTTAAAAAACCTTTTGTTCTAAAGACTTACGCTCAAATGCTTGAAATTAAGTATTTTCATAATTAATTTTGAAAAACTATTTACATATAATGATAAGGAATGGGAGGGTGTGTCCAAACTTTTGACTTTATATGTGAACCATACAGGTTCCTCAGACCCATCAGAGTAACTGCTTTCAGTTGCATCTCTCATTTGAGAAGAGGAACAGGCTTTTCCTGTGCTGATGTCCATGAGTCTTATCACACTGAAAGTGTCACACTATAAACATTAGCAACCCCTCTGTCCATTGTTCCTCATGTGACATTGAGTTCAGCTTGTTCCCATGTGGGGACAGAAACTAGAGAGGGGGAGTCTCCACAATAATGCTGAGATTGAGATTGGTTCTGACATTTCAAATGGGGGATCTTCAATGATATTGTTCACCTGCCCCTTTGGCTTAAAGCAGGGGGGAGGGGGAGGGGCATGTTTTGGGGTTGTCGGTAAGGACATGAAATGGTGGGGAGCGTGAAGTGATGTGGTGGGTGGTGATTCACAACTTAGGGGTGCATGCGGTGGGATGAAAATTTTATTGGCGGACAGGTGGACGAAAATCTCCCATCTGAGAAATACGTCCCCCTCCCGAACACACACGGTACCCTTGATTACGGTGTTCATATAACTGCGGCGTTCAGAACAAGCCTCCATTGTGTGCCCCGAGGGCATGCTAAATGAGTGTCTCAGAGAGCAGCGGGACACAGACCGTTACAGCACAATTTAGTCTGTCCTGTTGTCTCAAGAAGGCCTCATTTCAGAAGCTCTCAGATCAGACAAATATAAGCAACCCCCTCCCTCCCTTCCTGTGTCCCTCCTTCCCTCCAGATCTCCCTCTTTCTCTCTCCCTCTTCTGCTACTTTGCCCTCTCCCCCTCTACATCCAACCAGCCCGCACCAGCCCAAATAGGCCAAATCTCATCTATTGTCCTGGGACTGCCCAGTGTGAAATTCGGTGTGACATTAAATGTTTTCTAATGAATAAATTTTGAAAGGATATGCAGAGAGAATATGTGTAATGGAATGTAGACTGCATTTTAAAAGCTTCTTCATTGTCCATCGTCTTTGGAATTTACAGGACAAAAAAACTGGCCTCTTTCAGAGCTAATGAGGTTTATAGGGGTGAAAGGGGGGCGGAGGAGATTTTGGGGGCTTCTAGTCGTTAGATTAGACTTAGGTTTTTTTTTCCCCTTTTCAGTTTCTTCTTCCAATTTGCTATATGAAAGTCAAATACCCAGGGTTCTAAAAAAAAATGGGGAGAGGACAAATTACAGCAAATTTCTGAAGTAAAGAGAAGACCACTGGAAATCTTAAAATATCTTGGTTCTAAAAATGCACAATTTTAATGCATGCCTCAAAAGTTTCTTTCTTATATTTAGAAATATACTTCTCTATTCTCTTTACTGAAATAAGTTGACAGACACTGAACTGAGGAAGTAACAAGAGCAAATTCTGATCATTAGGGTTGAGGACTGTATAGCTTTTGCAGACAAATTGCTCATTTTTTGGCTAAACCTGATTTCCTTAAAAGCATAAGCTAAAGATTTCTATGTATTAAGGTCCTATATGATTTTGGACAATGTATTCAATTAATTTACATTTATTCTGTTCATTTACACAGGTCACACTTTCATTTCTAATGGAGACTAGATATTGCCATTGATCAAATCTGCTTTATTATTGATATTGGTATTGGCTTTGATTATACCCATATCTCAGGGAGTGAACACATGCACTCATGGCTTTCATAAGTATCTCTCAGAGCCAAGTTGGAAGATATGGCTGCCTGACATGTGCTGAATGCTGATGCGGTCTCCAATCACAATATGCTTTTTAAACAGGTTTCTTATAGCGAAAGCAAAGCTGCCATTCATAGGGACAGGAACATGGTCTACTCATTGCAGATGATATCTCATTACAAAAGCCTGTACAATAGAGAACAGCATTATAAAGTACTTAGTTAAACATCAGCAGGGGATTATGCGGTTGGATGATCGTGACTTAATCAGAGACCTTAGACCCTGATTCTCGGTCTCAGTCTCAACATGACAGCAAGTCTATTAATGAAAGGGTGAAGAGTTGCTATAGACTCTGTAGCTGAAGAAATGCATTATAATAGCCAATTCCATTTTAGTCCTGTCACTTCTTCATCCATAACCAATATCTCACAGGAAATGACTCACTGATTATTTAACTGAAATGGAAATTTAGGCCTGTTTTGCTGCTTCAAAAACTAAGCTTCTGAACCTTACGGATCTAGAATGACACAATCCTATAGACTTAGTCAGTGTAAACAAATTGCGTTGGGTCATGGTCAGTGTTGTGCTTGTCTGATTGGCAGAAAGGAAAGGTTAAACTGGGTCAGTTGGACTTGGAGGGAGCCCTGATTGCCAGAGACCGAGTTGGCATCCAGGACTTTGTGCTTCTTGACGCCCACAACAGTGAAACAGCCTTCTTGGACAATCTGAAAAAACGTTTCACAGAGGATTTGATATACGTGAGTGAAAAACAAAGGTTCATTTTATTCATTGTGATTGTATCTTTTTTAAATCAAAAGGCATCTCCATACTCACAGACTTACATAGGTACTCTGCTGATATCTGTAAACCCATACAAAGAGTTGGACATCTATAACAAGAAACAAATGGACCTCTACATGGGAGTGAACTTTTTTGAGCTCCCCCCTCATATGTAAGTGTTTGACTTTACCTTCATTGACAAACCAGTCAATAAGACATTTTAAAATACAATTTTGTACATCTTTTGTCCTTTTCAGTTATGCATTAGCGGATAATGCCTACCACACCATGCTATCAGAAGCCAACAACCACTTTATTTTGATATCTGGGGAGAGCGGAGCAGGCAAAACTGAGGCCTCCAAGAAGATCTTGCAGTACTATGCAGTCAGCTGCCCTAGTTCCACCTTACTCGACACTGTGAGAGACCGTATGCTTATGTCCAACCCTGTACTAGAGGTCAGTCCAACAATAATATTCATAATAGGTCTGACATTCACTATGTATGCCATGCATTCATCAAATCTGTTTTTAGGCCTTTGGAAATGCAAAGACGATGAAAAATTACAACTCCAGTCGTTTTGGGAAGTATATGGACATCCAGTTTGATAGCCAGGTATAGATAACTTCTAACTTCATTCCATCAATAATATTGCACGTTAAAGAAGGTTCACACTTGATTTGAATATGTAGGGAGATGCTGTTGGTGGCCACATACTCAGCTACCTGCTGGAAAAGTCTAGAGTGGTTCACCAAAACCATGGTGAGAGAAACTTTCATATATTTTACCAGCTGGTGGAGGGAGGGGAGGAAGACCTACTGAGGCACCTGGGCTTGGAGAAGGACACTAAACATTATAGTTATTTAGTGCAGGTATGGTTTCTCATTTTAAATTTGGTGTGTAACATAACTACAAAATAGTTGTAAAATCTAAGTAGAATCAGACTCTCCAGTGTTTTTATAAATACGTTTGCTGTCTTAATAGGAAGAATTTTCCAATGTGAGCTCTATTAATGACAAGAATGACTGGAAAACTGTTAAAAATGCATTATCGGTCATTGACTTTGATGCTAATGACATTGAGGTAAGGAGAGTTGCAATTTTTAAAATATGATCTATGATGGACGCTGCCACCTTTGATAATAAACAGATCGTTTTTTCTTTAATATACTAGCACCTCTTTGGGATCATAGCTAGTGTGCTCCATCTGGGAAATGTGCACTTTGATGGAGACACCAAAGGTTATGCTACTCTAAACTCTAATGCAGCTCTGCGATGGGTATCCAAGGTCAGTTTTTGGTAACATTTTATTTCAGTAGTCTGCTTTAGACATTCTACTAACTATAAGTAATTTTGCAACTACATGTCAACTACCAGTCATTAGAGTATTAGTAAGACTGTCTGCTTAATATCTGCTTATACTTTATTTTGATGGTCCCCCAACATACATTCTACTGACTATAAATAATTTTGCACGTACCTATTCAACTTTTTCTACTAACCCTGACCCTAACCTAACAGTCTACTAACACTTTAAAGAGAGTTAGTTGACATGTACTTGAAAATTAATGAGTTAGTTGACATGTTGTTAGACATGTAGCAAAGTTACTTATAGTTAGTATAATGTCTAAAGTGGACTATATCGAAATTGACATATTCTAAGTTATCACACATCTGTGTAACATTCCTTTTTTTGCGTTTATGTTCAGCTGTTAGGGGTCCATGTTCAGGTCCTTCATGAAGCTCTTACATTCAGAAAGATTGAAGCCAAATCAGAGGAGGTAAAATAAGGGCAGTTGTGAATACTGTCTTTAACCAAAATCCTTGTTGAAGCTGGCGATAACTGTCTTTCTGATCCCCAGGTCTTGAGTCCGTTCACTGTTGATCATGCTATCTATGCCAGAGATGCCCTGGCCAAAGCCATCTATGGCCGTGCCTTCACATGGCTGGTCAACCGAATCAACGAGTCTTTGGAGAATAAAGTAAGAGGACAACAGAAAAAAAATTCATATAATTACCATTTGAAGCCAATGTTTGGTTACACTGTAAATCTATTGGTAGAATTTTGCTGAAAACCACTGAATGTGGTTTGTTCCATTTAAAAAAATTGAACGTTCTACCGGACAGCTTTAAAGAAACAAAACCTAAACAACTTGCTTCATTCTTTCCCGTATGAAAAAGAAGTTCATTCAAGTATCCTATTATTATACTTCTTTAAACTAAAAATAAGAATGTATACTTTCAGTCTACTTTTTATGTACTTCTCAGAAATATACTTACTTAAATATACTGCATTTAAGTATACTTGACATATAGGCTACTGACAGAAAAGTTTATTTGGCGTTTATTTTTACTTGTACTCAGTCTTTTGATCGAGATATATTTAAAAGTATTCTAAGTAGTAGCCTATACTTGGCTTGTAGTTGTGTTTACTCTTTTGATTGAGTAGCCTATTAAATACTTTTTTTTACATAGTTTTACATCCTGTCTTATAAACTTACACTGTTTGAAAATACTGATTTATAAAGAAAACAGATATGTTCCTAGTTCTGAATATCTGAATTTATGTGTAGGCTAGTCCACTGGTAGTGCACATATTTACTTCAAATCTACTTTACTCTTTTCCTGCCATTGACTGAATTTTCCTGGCTATCTATGTTTTCACTGTTGTACAGTAGGGGGCGCTATTACGGATTTTCTGAAATAGTACAGAATCTCCTGATCAAAACACAGGAGAAGAAGAAGCCGAAACAAATGATAGAAGATGGCTTACGCACATGTAAAATAACGCGATCATCAAACATTAAACAGCATATTAGTTCAAAACTGCCTAACATTACTGAATGAAATGTCGAACCCATAAAGAGAAAACTACTGTGAAGCTTTGGGGGTGTTGATGGACTCAATCTACTCCATCTGTGTTTTGATCATCGATCTGAATCTGATCCGGACGTAATATTTGATAAAAATGCGATTTTCTCAGCTTTTTGTTTAAAATGTTGCTTTTTTTTAATGAAATTTACCCACATTCAAGTGTTGATCAAAAAGGATGCATAAAGCTAGAACAAAATGTTTTTAAAATGGAAAGAGTTAAAGTGCAGTTAAAGGTATATTTCAAGTATAAAACATTAATACCTAAATAGGAACATAGTATACTCAAAGTGAAAACATATGTAAATATTAAACTATAAGTATGATGTTATGTTCACTTAAAGAAAACTTATACTTCATACTTCATAGAGTATACTTCATAGAGTATACTAAAGTGTACTTTCATAAACTAAAAAATGTGCTACAAGAATTTGACTAGTAAACTATCAGTATACCAATAAGTTCACTTGTAGTATAGTTGCAGTACAAACGAAAAACTGTAAACTAGTTGTGTACTCAAAGTTTACTACTGTTACACTTAAACATAAAAGTATTGAAACAGTACACTTAAAAGTATACTTCTAGTACATTTAGTATACTACATGAAGTATACTTAAAATATACTTGAACTTTACTTAAGTGTACTTTAAATGAACTCGAAGTATACTTATTTTTTGTAAGGGTTACCACTTTCTTTTTTTAGGATTCTAACAGGAAGACAGTCATTGGATTGTTAGACATCTATGGATTTGAGGTATTCACTGTCAACAGGTATGTGTTTGGAATGAATGAGATAGATAGATAGATAGATAGATAGATAGATAGATAGATAGATAGATAGATAGATAGATAGATAGATAGATAGATAGATAGATAGATAGATAGATAGATAGATGATATAATTAAAAAATAAAATATTTTGTGTGCATGATGTTGTACATTTTTGTTCATTTTATGTCTATGTGTGCTTAGTTTTGAGCAGTTTTGCATAAACTACTGTAATGAGAAGCTACAGCAGCTCTTCATTCAATTGACGCTGAAGTCTGAACAGGAGGAATATGAAGCAGAAGGAATTGGGGTGAGTTAGAGCACATTAATCATTCATCATTCAAACACCACGTATGGAATGATCCTCTAAGTTTGAAAAAGAGAGTAAGTGTCATTTTCTCTCACTGTGTTTTAGTGGGAGCCGGTGCAGTTCTTCAACAATAAAATCATCTGTGACCTGGTGGAGGAGAAGCACAGAGGAATCATCTCTGTGCTGGTATAGAATAATGAGAACACTTTTTACACACTGAAGAGACATAAGAGACATATAGATATAATTCATATTTGGCATGAAAGATTCCTGTTTGTTGCAAACTGAAGCATTTGCATGAGAGAACTTATGTCTTTTGGTATTTCAGGATGATGAGTGTGTAAGGCCAGGTGATGCCACGGATCTCACTTTTCTTGAGAAACTTGAAGAGAAAATGGGCAATCATCCCCACTTTGTAACGTGAGTTTGTGTTATATAATTCAGTATTGTATGTGACACTAAACAAGCGTTCCTCTGCTTATGTATCTTTTAATTAATTCAGTACTGCTAGAAACTATCAGCAGTGTGATTCTTCACTACAAGCCTCTGATGGTGAAGAATCAGCCAAGTCTTGTTGTATTTGAAACTGAAGCATTCACCCCCTGGTTTGGCCACATTGTCTCTCTTAAGCCTTGTATTGACTGACACCCTGATGAACAGCAGTCTGGGAGACAGAGAGATTGTGATGTTGTGTTACTCACTCTTTATCAATGTCAAATACAAATTAAGTTCCAGAATTACTGACTGAGTGCCAAGAACCTCCAGAAAAAAAAGAAAGAAAAAAAAGTTATTGTACTTAACTGGTAGACCATAGCACTAGAAATGTCAAGCTTGTATGATTCCCAGGAAACACACATCCAAACAACCTGCAATAAAAGTTAAAAATAACTTAAAGAGCATCATAAATGTATTTCTAAGCAGACCAAAAGCGAATGGATCTTATATAAGGGGTCCGTGATATTGAAAAAATAAAACATTGATCATATTTAATCAGTATTCTGATTAAAAATCATATTTATTTGACAAATAATGTAAATATTAAAAATATATGGCAAAAATACAAAATGGTTAACTTCAAACAAAGCAAATGTTCAGCTAAATGTTCCTCCAATTAATAAAAAAAAACGCACGCAGTCTGCATTTGTATTTATTATCAGTACATATAATAAATCAATATACAAATACCAATTATTATGTTAATGCATGTGCAATTTAAGCATCATAAATAGTTCGGTAACACTTTACTTAAAGCCTTTATGTATAATACATTATAAAATTATTTTTTAATGCAGTAATTATGCCTTGTAATGCACTTAATAATGCATTATATGGTCTCATGAATAATTGTAACCTCAGTTATAATATATTATAATACTTATCTATTCATTTAACACACATTTATAAGTATAAAACACATAAAAAACAACCAATTTCAGAATCTGAATATTATAATGCATTTTAACTTTGGTTACAATTACTTATGAAAAGATATAATGCTTTATAATGTACATTATGAATACCATTATAATGCATTATGCATATGGGCTTTAAGTAAAGTGTTACCAATTAGTTCTTGCCTGGTGAATATTAAGACTTCTGCTCATAATATAGTTTTTAGTGATTTGATTTGATTCTGGTCTTATGAGAGAAATTTCCTTTGCTATTCTGTGAACTGAAGGCATAAACTGGCTGATAAGAAGACCCGTAAGTCTCTGGAGAGAGGAGATTTTCGTCTTCTTCATTATGCAGGGGAGGTGACCTACTGCGTTGTGGGTAAGAGAAGACACAGAAAAACACATTTCAGATAAATAAACCTCTGAAAAATGTTTTTTGGCTTTCACAACCTTTTTATGATGCATTCCTTTTGTCTTATTTCAACAGGGTTTATTGACAAAAACAATGACCTTTTGTACAAGAACATCAAAGCCGTAAGTGCACAGGGTGTAGAATAAAGGATAACGCTGGTCAGGGTGGATGAAAGGAAAATGGCTCAAAAGCCACTTAATTATTTGCTTTCTCTTACTTTTGGTCCTACAAGAGTTAATGGCAGTAAATGTGTGTGCACATGTGTATTTCTTATGTGTCTGCATTTGTGTATGTGTAACCAACAGGTGATGCGCCTGTCAAAGAACCCAATAATACAGCAGTGCTTTCCAGCCACTGAGGGAGACAGCAGGAGAAGACCTGAGACAGTGAGTCCACTTGCTGTGTTAAAAACTGCATTGTGGGTACTCGTACCACAGTAAGCTTTGATATACCCAGATGTCTTATTTGCCAAAATGTGCTATATATAGAACAGAGCATACTGTGCAGCACACATCTTATAATGCACCGTATTTGCAATGCTCTTGACTTTCCGTTGCTATGATATATGAAACCAGAAGTAATTTTAAGATTTTTCATTATTATTTGATTGGACTGGCATGTGACTCAAACTTTGAATAAAAACACAAAAGAAAAGTTTAAATAATAGTCAAAATAATAAGAATTACACATGCAACATAGTAAGGTCATGTGACAAAAATGTAGCATTTAAAAAATCTGAAACATAACACAAAATTTTATGATTACACAATCAATCAATCAACAAAACCCAGATCACAGATATACTGCAATTTTGTATGTGATCCAGGAATTATTTCCGTACTGAAAATACATGCCTTTAAGGCCCATTCACACCAAGGATGATAACTATAATGATAAAGATAAAGTTTTAAAAATCGTTCTAAATATAAAAGAATAGCAGAGTCTGCACCACAACTATAACGATAGCACCGCAGAGAAACAATATTGTTGTAAACACTTTCAAAGCGATTTTTTCCCAGCTGATGAATGTTTACAACAGCCAATTTGGAATCCATCCTGCTTTAAGACCTTAAGCATTTAAAACGGCAGACAACAGAACTGTAGTGCATGCTTATTAGAATAAACAGAACGATATTGTCCACTGGTGTGGATGATAATATAGATATCATTATAGTTATCTTATCGTTCTTGTTGTGAACAGGCCTTTAGCATTTCTATAAATTGCTGCTGAGTAGTGTAGCCAACTACTGCTATTTTAAACCAAGACAACTAAAAAAACAAAACAAAAGCAAATTAAATATACATTTAAATGCACAATATATAAGATTTTTGGATTCAAATATCCAAAAACCACTAGAACAATATTATATATTTTGTTGACTTGTGTACTTACTAGTGCTGGGCAATCGATTAATCACAATTAATCGCATCCAAAATAAAAGTTTGTGTTTACATAATATATGTGTGTGTGTACTGTGTATAATTATTATGTATATATAAATACACACATATGTACACATATATGTATATATTTAAGAAAAATATGTTATATTTATACAAACCCGATTCCAAAAAAGTTGGGACACTGTACAAATTGTGAATAAAAAAGGAATGCAATAATTTACAAATCTCATAAACTTATATTTTATTCACAATAGAATATAGATAACATATCAAATGTTGAAAGTGAGACATTTTGAAATGTCATGCCAAATATTGGCTCATTTTGGATTTCATGAGAGCTACACATTCCAAAAAAGTTGGGACAGGTAGCAATAAGAGGCCGGAAAAGTTAAATGTACATATAAGGAACAGCTGGAGGACCAATTTGCAACTTATTAGGTCAATTGGCAACATGATTGGGTATAAAAAGAGCCTCTCAGAGTGGCAGTGTCTCTCAGAAGTCAAGATGGGCAGAGGATCACCAATTCCCCCAATGCTGCGGCGAAAAATAGTGGAGCAATATCAGAAAGGAGTTTCTCAGAGAACAATTGCAAAGAGTTTGAAGTTATCATCATCTACAGTGCATAATATCATCCAAAGATTCAGAGAATCTGGAACAATCTCTGTGCGTAAGGGTCAAGGCCGGAAAACCATACTGGATGCCCATGATCTTCGGGCCCTTAGACGGCACTGCATCACATACAGGAATGCTACTGTAATGGAAATCACAACATGGGCTCAGGAATACTTCCAGAAAACATTGTCGGTGAACACAATCCACCGTGCCATTCGCCGCTGCCGGCTAAAACTCTATAGGTCAAAAAAGAAGCCATATCTAAACATGATCCAGAAGCGCAGGCGTTTTCTCTGGGCCAAGGCTCATTTAAAATGGACTGTGGCAAAGTGGAAAACTGTTCTGTGGTCAGACGAATCAAAATTTGAAGTTCTTTTTGGAAAACTGGGACGCCATGTCATCCGGACTAAAGAGGACAAGGACAACCCAAGTTGTTATCAGCGCTCAGTTCAGAAGCCTGCATCTCTGATGGTATGGGGTTGCATGAGTGCGTGTGGCATGGGCAGCTTACACATCTGGAAAGGCACCATCAATGCTGAAAGGTATATCCAAGTTCTAGAACAACATATGCTCCCATCCAGACGTCGTCTCTTTCAGGGAAGACCTTGCATTTTCCAACATGACAATGCCAGACCACATACTGCATCAATTACAACATCATGGCTGCGTAGAAGAAGGATCCGGGTACTGAAATGGCCAGCCTGCAGTCCAGATCTTTCACCCATAGAAAACATTTGGCGCATCATAAAGAGGAAGATCCGACAAAGAAGACCTAAGACAGTTGAGCA
Organism: Coreius guichenoti; assembly: GCA_039654105.1. NCBI lineage: Eukaryota > Metazoa > Chordata > Actinopteri > Cypriniformes > Gobionidae > Coreius > Coreius guichenoti. The sequence goes on from CM077169.1 coordinate 13,125,788, forward strand.
ACTAGAAGCCTGTATTAGACAAGAATGGGACAACATTCCTATTCCTAAACTTGAGCAACTTGTCTCCTCAGTCCCCAGACGTTTGCAGACTGTTATAAAAAGAAGAGGGGATGCCACACAGTGGTAAACATGGCCTTGTCCCAACTTTTTTGAGATGTGTTGATGCCATGAATTTTAAAATCAACTTATTTTTCCCTTAAAATGATACATTTTCTCAGTTTAAACATTTGATATGTCATCTATGTTGTATTCTGGATAAAATATTGAAATTTGAAACTTCCACATCATTGCATTCTGTTTTTATTCACAATTTGTACAGTGTCCCAACTTTTTTGGAATCGGGTTTGTATATAAAATATTTATATATAAGATAAATTTTATATATATATATATAAAGTATATACATGCAAATATTTCTTAAATATATACATGAAAGAGGGTGTATTTATATATGCATAATAATTATACACCGTACACACACATATATTATGTAAACACAAACTTTTATTTTGGATGCGATTAATCGATTGCCCAGCACTAGTACTTACATTATTCCAAATGTTTACAAGAATGTTTAAATCCAGAGAAAGAAGCAATTTTAACCAGGACCGTGTCCGTGCTTCGCCTATCAATGACATCATACCCGCATTAACCATTGATTTCCGGTTTTATTTTGTAGAAACCATGGAAACACCAAAGACGCTTTAATATATTATGTGTTTTATTAGACAGGTGAGCAACTGTTTGGATACATTCATTGACAGAAAACTAATCATTGTTATATAGCTCAACACAGTTAGTCTTATTGTTTAAATCTCGTTTTCTTGATTTAACGTGAGTACCATGTTTTACCATGCCTAATATCGATCTAGCTTACTGCAAGTGTCTCATAGTAGCCGTCAAGCGAACGCACAGAGAAAGCATTATAACATAACTTTCAACACACTCAAATAATGTATCTAATATGATAAAACAGCGCTGCGTTACCCCACATATGCATGACCGGAAAAAGCGGAAGTGGCCGTCTGCGGCATAATAAAAGCTCTGCGAAATCCAGGCGTCATCAATCTACGCCTTTGTTTTGAATAAGCGGCCTCTAGCGGCAAAAGATTACATATTGTGGATTTAAAATAAAATAAAATAAACTGCTGCTGTGACAGCTCACATGATATCTAACTAAATGTGACATCTCATTTAATCTGAATTTTAATATGAAATCTGTAGGTGGCCACTCAGTTTAAGAACAGTCTTCTGCAGCTGACAGAGATTCTGACAGCAAAGGAGGCGTGGTACGTGCGCTGCCTCAAGTCCAATGACAATAAACAGCCAGGTGAGATACTTGTGTAAAAATGTGAATGCTAAGAACGCATAATATGTAATATAACTCATATTTTAAGACAAAATGTTACCATTATAATTATAACAAGAATAAGCACACGTTTGTTTACTTGTGTATGTCAAATGCATTTTTATTACATCACAGGCAAGTTTGATGAAGTTCTGGTCAGGCACCAGGTGAAATATCTGGGGTTAATGGAGCACCTGAGGGTCAGACGAGCTGGATTTGCATATCGGTGTAGATATGAGGTTTTTCTACAGAGGTATACTGGCAGCATTCAAAGCCCTCAAAGTGACAACTGTTAGCTTTTCAACATTGAAATACTCGGCATATGAAATGTTCCTTAGGTATAAAGCACTTTGTCCTGCCACTTGGCCCCACTGGAGAGGTATACCTGCAGATGGGGTGGAAACCCTGGTGCAACATCTAGGCTACCAGCCTGATGAGTATAAAATGGGCAGGTGAGCTTTTTCAGACTTTACAACTTAATACTGAAAAATTAGCATCTGTTTTTGACCACGCAAACCTGAACTACACTTCGAGTGCGTCTCAATCAACTCCTTAGTTCAGTAGTCAGGGCACTGCTCAGGGAGTTGGCCATTTTAAGGCCTGTCTGATTCACGACCTAGGAAGCTAGGGAGCTGATTTGAGACGCAGCCCACATTTTTAATGTCACCTCCTTCTACAGGACAAAGATATTTATACGATATGCCAAGACACTTTTTGCCATAGAAGATGCCTTTGAAATCTGCAAACATGAACTGGGTAAGCAACCGAGACCTCGAGAGAAACATTTAAAAAAAAAAAAAAAAAAAAAAAAAAAAATATATATATATATATATATATATATATAAAATGAACGTTGCTTTTACAGCTACAAGAATACAGGCCAAATACAAAGGCTACAGAGCCAAAGGAGAGTTTCGAAGACAGAAAGAGGCTGGTAAGTAACAGTATTTATTGATTTATACAGCCACATTATGACAGTCCATTAAGTATATTTATTTTAGTATACATACATGCACTATTTTCATTTTTACTATGTGATTCATCTTGTTTTTTGCCATCATTTAGCTACAAAAATTGAGACATGTTGGAGAGGAGTGCAGGCACGCAAAGAGAAAGACCGCAGAGCCTGGGCTGTCAAAGTCATTAAAAAGTTAGTAATATTAGTTTCTAATATTAATACACTATTTACCAGGTGTATAACCTTTCACTAAAGGGATGATATGGCATTCCCATTATGACATGATTTTTATCCATGCAGGTTTATTAAGGGCTATATGACCAGACGTGATGCAAAAACTACTGACAACTCTGAATACCTGGCCTTCGTCCGACAGAGCTACCTGAATAGACTCAAAGTCAACTTACCAAAGACTGTCCTGGACAAGACCACATGGCTGACACCTCCCCCAGTCATGACAGAGGTATTCACAAATTGTCTGTTAATAAGATCTGAGGAATCCCACAGTGGCTCCAAAAAGTGTTTATTACAAACAAAAGTTTATTTGTATAGCACTAATAGCACATTTCATACACAATGGTAATTCAAAGTGAATTACATAAAAATCTTGTATGAATTATATAAAAATACCAAAAATTAAGAAGGTTAAAATCAAAATGAATCAAAATGAAATAAGGTATACATTTAAAAGATAAGAGATAAAAAAAAGTGCAGTGCGATCAGTAAAATGCAGAAACTGCTCAATCGGAATGAATGGCTGAATAGATATTTTAAGCTTGAAGCACTTAAGCCACACTTAAAAGTATATGAATTTTATTGCATTAAAATTGGCATCTAAATAATTTCCACTTGATTTGATATGTTGTTATCTAATCTTAATTTTTAAGTGCTTAAAGTGCCCCATTATGGTTTTTTGAATATTCCCTTTCATGCAGTGTGCAATATAGCTGTTTGTAAATGTAAACGATCTGCAAGTTGTAAAGTCGAAAGTGCACGATAAATAAAGTTATTGTCTCCCAAAAGAAAGAATCGATTCTCTGATTCCTGAATCATCAGGAATTCGAATCCCATCAGTTACGGCTACGTAATGCCCGCCTATGTTCTACGTTGTCTGCTCGCGAACAACTTGACACAGCCTTCAACGCGGGATTTCGCAACACGCTTGCTCTTGAAAGATGGGTTAGTACCCAGTTTATTTGGACCAGCTTGCTCCTCAAAATCACAACCTGTGAGTAGATTAATTATTAATGTAAATATTTTCAAAAAACATAGTTTTGTGTTTTATATTGTGTAGGTCTCCGGCTAACCGGCTAACTCACGTTATCTCTGTCTTAGTGAAATAGTTCTGTTAAGCAGCTGATGGTGAGGAATTACAGTTGCAACATCTCATAATGTACATCAAACTGAGTAACGCATCACTGAGAAACGTCCTTCTCATGTTGTCCTTGTGATAGAGGTTCGGATTGAGTAAGTCCTTCCAATGTTTCATCATCGGACACGCGCTCGGATTGATATGGTAAAATCGACGTTATCGTTACTGTCTTTACAGTGTGTACAATCGTTGAGGACTGAGGAAGTCTCTGGAGCTGAAGTTCAGTTATGGTAATGGGCGTTAGCTTCTGAAACATGCGCTGTAAGCAGTAGATCAGTCACAACAGACTAGGCCATCTGACCAATCAGAGCAGAGCAGCTCGTGGAAAGGAGGGATTTAGAGAGACTGAATCATCAGACGAGTTGTTTGAGAATCATTGAAAAATGTGGTGATTTGCAATGTATATTATGAGAAAATTAAACAGTTTTTTTGACTTTTGATGCATGTAGACCTATTGTAGAAATAGCATAATAGGGGCACTTTAAGGCAAGACACTGCAGGCAAAAACATTGTTTTTTTATGAACTGGTTTTTGGGCTATTTGGACTATTTGACTTTACAGTTTTATTCCTATCTATATTCTGAAGGCTTTTACAGAGGGGTTTGCTCGTATATCATTTCCCTTGTATCCAAAATCCCTTTTGTAAAAACCTTTAACTCCAATATGTAAACAAAATTAAACAGGAATTTGAATCTGGCTTTATCCAATGTTCAGTTTTCTGTTTTTGAAATGTATGCAAATATGTGCATATTTAATTACATAATACCTAATTTGTATATTTAAACAAAATTTCTGAAAACTTGCAAAGCAAAGTAATGCTTGCAGTTCTTATTATGGTGATATCTATTAATTTTTTTACCCTGTCTTGCTGTGTCCAAATACTTTTTAGGGCCACTGTATGCATACTTTCATGAGTAGGATTTTTTTTTTAATATGGGAAAGTCTCTGACGCTGTTGTTTGTAGACCTCAGAGATTCTGCGACAGCTGCACACACGTATGATGGTGAGGAAGTATGTGCGGGGAATTACGCCACAGAAAAAAGCACAGGTCACTATCACTGTGCACTTTCATCCTAATCACCATGTTTATTAACTGGCTAATGATGACGATGAAGACTGAATGCTGTATCTTTTCACAGCTGCAACAAAAAGTAGTAACCAGTGCCATCTTTAACGGAAAGAAGGATAGCTATCCTCCAAGCATCGCTGCTCCTTTTGTGGACACTAGAATCAGTCAGTACAGTTTATTCTACATAAAAAAGCACTTCGTTTTGAACAAATCTTTTTGCATGTCATAGGCATTTTTTTTCCATATTCCAGATGAACAAGATATCAATATGAGGGTTCTTCAGACTATACGACATGAACGTATTAAGGTAAATAAGAATCTTTTATGAGGCCCAATTGTTATTAATTCAGAACAGAATAAGAACCTGTTCTCCATACACCACCTAAACACAACATCTCTCTCTGCAGTACAGCGTTCCTGTGGTGAAGTATGACAGGAATGGATTTAAACCCAGACAAAGGCAACTTATTCTCACTCAGACTGCTGTATACCTGGTAGAAGAGGCTAAGATTAAACAGAGAGTGGACTACGTTTCTCTAAAAGGTTGGTCCCGAAGGGAACAGGGTATGTGTAGTAGTAACTCAGTGAAATAAAAGACCTTTACAGAACTTTTAGTCATCTCCTTTTAATTATTTCTGTGTAGCATTCCTCAAGCTTATCTTTACAGGTACAACTTTGTGCCTTATATACCCCTAAAGGGTACATGTTAGTACCTACATTACTATGGGACAATAATGTACTTCTAAGGTACCAGTATGCATCATTTAGAAGTAGGTAAGATACAAAGTGTACCCTTTAAGGGCATATTGTACCACTAAAAGTATAATTTTTGCACTTTCTTTTTATAGAGACAATGTTAAGTAATATTTTCTGTAATTAGAAAGTTCTGTAAGTTACACTACCGTTCAAAAGTTTGGAGGCAGTATGTTTTTTTTATGTTTTTGAAAGAATCAAGGCTGCATTTATTTGATCAAAAATGCAGTAAAACAGTAATATTGTGAAAGATTATTACTATTTAAAATACTGTTTTGTATTTGCAAAGTGGAATTTCTTGTTCACACAGGTGCTTCTGTCAGTAATCTGGGTGACTCTGTTATGATCCTTCATGTTGCTTTTAATGATCCAAAACAGAAGGTGAGGAAACCAGGCTTTCACGGGATGTATGTAAACTCTCCACTCTAAATTATTTCATGGTACACACAGAGAAAAAAGGTGTCAAAATTGTACCTTTAGGGGTACAACAGCTTGTCACTGGGGCAGTACCCTTAAAAGGACATATTTGTACCTTGTTTACCACAAAAAGGTTCTTAAGGTACGTATTTGTACTCTAAGGTACTAATATGCACCTTTTAGGAGTAAAAAAGGTACAAAGATGTCCTTTTAAAGGTACTGCCCCAGTGACAAGCTGTTGTACCCCTAAAAGTACAATTTTGACAACTTTTTTCTCTGTGTGTAGAACATTACAGAAATTCATGCCTAATTTGCATGTACTTATGTAGTTTCCTTTATCCAAGGGGGACTTGGTACTTCAGTGTGACCACCTGTTTGAAGCTTTGACTAAACTGGCTATGATTGCAAACAAGCAGAATAACATCAAGGTTGTTCAGGGAAGGTAAAAACACTAACATCTCCTATTTTCCAACCTGTAATGTTCATTTGGGAACAACGTGTTAACGTCTGATCTTCTCGCAGCATAAAATTTGAGATCCAGACAGGAAAGGAGAGCGGTGTGGATTTCAGCACTGGCCAAGATCCTATGATTTATAAAGGCAACAATGGTCACCTGATGGTGGTAAGTGATTATTTCTGCTTAATTTAACATTATTGTTCCTGTGCTTAAGACTCTTTCATTGTCAAAGGTGGCTCCACGGATCAAGTCTCGATGATCTGAAGGACGTCACCAAGTCTCTGTATATTTTATGAGGGAAATCCTTATGGAAGAAGATATCTTTCTCCACTTCCCAAAATGTGATACACACACACACACACACACACAACAGACCACTAAGAGCTCAGTATATGGAGATTCAAAGCAGCATTTACAGAAAATTACAGCTATTTTTGACCAAGTTGTTTAGGTTATGGTTCTTGCGATGACATTTCTTGTACATTTTATTTTATTTGGTCATTTTCATGCTTTGTTGTTCAGCCATATTTATAATATTGTTTTATACCAATACATACAAACCACAGAAATAAAATATGAACAAAAGCAGTTTGGTCTAAGAATTTTGTAGAAATCTTTATTTGTGATAACGGGTGTATAAATAATTTGTATGTAAAACATTTTTTTATTCATGTGCGTCTGTACAAACTTCACTACAGTATTACAGATTTCATAGTTTTTTTTTTGTTTTTTTAAATACACCTTTAATAAAACTGAGCACAAACTATCTGTGATGCTACAGGCTGCAGCGAAAGAGAGCTCGCACTCCTCTACATCATGAAGCTTCTTTGACGTGGCCGAGTCTCTGATTACATTCTCATACTTGGTGTCCATTACTCAATTACAGATATACATCCAAACGCTTCTGACTACATCTCAGTTCTTGTATGTGATCACTTACAAAACCCAGAAGCATAATTAACTTGATGGAATTTAATACAGTGCAGCAGAAAAGTATTTAAAAGCATAATCTGAGTTTACTGATTGTAGCTCAAAGGGCATAGAAAACTTAATTACTGGTTTTGATCATCTAAAAGTGCCTGCACCATAACACTATACTGCCCTCTACTGGCCAAACTCATACAGACCTCTCAAAAGTCCAGCACAGAGATCAAGCTCAAGTGCCAGTTTGCACAAATATTTTTGCACAAGCATAATAAAATGAAAAGTGACAGATTAATAATTTCTATTACACTCTCCTCTAATGAGTGTAAAAACAGGGGAGCTCTGGACTGAATTCTTCTCATATCCTCTTTCACTGAAGACCGGTGAAATTTGATGAAAGACACTCTCAGTAAGACACTATCAGCACTGTGAAATGGTTGCTCCAACACTTCAATTCAAAGCGGCAAAGCATACAAAAACAATTAATTGGTGATAAACTAAACTCAAAAGCCACAAAAATTCAACATCTATGACAACACGCAAAACAAAAACACTCAAAAGCACAGTATTAATCTATAAGGCACCAGGAACCCTACAGTCTTCGATCAAACAGAAAAAAATACGGTAAATGACAAAATGGACAACAAATACTAGGGATGACAACTCAATTGATAATATTCATTAGCTGCAAATCTACAATTAAATGTCTAGCTGATCAACTTGATATATTCATTGTAATTTGCTTTATGAATAGCAAATAGGGCAAAACGTTAAGGGAATGTCATGAATGCAGTAAAACTTACTACCCATCTGTTGTGCACTTCTGTTCATCTCATAACTTTTTAGTAAGGTTCTCAAATGCACAACTGACGTTTGAGGTCAATGCTGCACTGCCCTATATGCTATATTCATGTAACATTATCAATACTAGCTTTTTTGAGAGTATCCCTTTGTGTCTCTAAGGAAACAGACTCGCTATAAACTTGACTGAAGTGTCCGTGTGCAAATAGAGGGGCCTAACTGAAGCGCTGGTAGTTGTTAAGGCACTAAAAAGTGGAGAAACTGCAGGGTCACTGGTGGTGGTGAGTGCGGTCATCGGGCCGCTTGATATGGATCCTTCGCACTCTTTCAATTCGCTCCCTCTCTTCGTCCTCATCGATGTGGTGGGAACGACCTGCAGCGCCCCCTGTGGCCTCCAGCAGTGCATTGTCGGGTCCGCGCCCATCTTGAGACTCATAGAGTAAGATGTTGAGGGTCTCTTCATAAATGCGAGCCTCTGGGAACTCAACCTGTGATGGAGGGAAGCATTAAAAAAGGTGAGTGACATAAACTTACAATATTTTAGATGGCAGTTCTGTTTCTGATCTTTAAAAAAAAAAAAAAAAACCTTTTTTCTGCAAGTAAAACTTAAGACCAAGTAAAAAAAATGTAAAGAATAAATTGAAGGGAACAATGTGTCAATATATTCTCTAAATGTACATGTCTAGGAAGCACACAATGAGTTGTATTAGCAACACTTCAAAGTTTGAATACAACTTCCAACAGATCTCCATTACTTTTTTTTTTTAAATTCATTTTACAAAAAAATGGCTTATGGCTTGTATACCTCTACTCCCAACCACTAGAATATGGAAATAACTTATTGTACCTTCTGATCAAACTGCAAAAAAGTAATGCTCTTCCTCAGTACTTTATATCTTGCTTTCCAGTGCAAATGTCTAAAGATTCTTATTCTTATTATTTATTGGATAAGAAAAATGACATAAGTTAAGTCTTGTTTTCTGATAAATGAAGTGTTAATGATTAAAACAAGAGCAAATAGCTGTCAATGGGTTCAGAAAAATCAACTCAATGCAAAAAAAGTTTTCATACTCCACTGACAGATATCTGCATTGGAAAACAAGACAAAAATACTAAGGAAGATATTCAGCTTCACAGTGCATGCAACATTTAATGCCATGACTTTGTTCATTTAAGACTTTCTGCTCCAATTTAAGCCCTTAATTTGTGGAAGGGCAAACTTTTTTAAACCTTTTTAAGACCTGCAGAAACCCTGATAGACTGAATAAAATATTTGATTTTAATCATGTGGACGGACTGATCACCCTTTACCTTTGTCTGCTTCTTCTCAGTAGCGTAGACTATTGAGGTGCAGCACACCTCTGCAATCTTCCTGCCCTGGCCGTAAAAAGACCAGCAACAAATCTCATCGCCAATCACATCCTTGATGAAGAGCACTCGGCCGTTGAACCTCAGAGACAGCTTGTCAAACAGCTCGATGTTCTTCAACATGTTGTCATCAGAGTTGCTACAAAGAGAAAGAGCAAATCGATCAGGTGAAAGCTCAACAGTATATGTCCCAACCTAAACCTTGTGAGAAATTCTACTAATTTTACCTTGTATATGAATATTTATTGTTGCTCCTGTTGTACAGCAGTTTGACTGTAGGCTGCAAACACACAAAAAGACAAGTCAAGGTTCTGTTCTGGGCATAAGCAAGTAGAATTTCTTTAAGATCGACATGGTTGTGAAGTGTTTGTACCTTATTAGCAGTGGCAATTAGCCTCTGTTCCTCCTTAGATGATGTCACCAGTGGAACTTTACAGAATGGTTCATACGCATCTTTGTTCTGAAAATGTTTGTAAACCCAAAATGTACAACGCAAGATTAAATAAAATATTTAATTTTTTAAAAATTATATTTTTCTTGAACATGGAAAAAAATGTTAGTTCACCGAAAAATGTTCTTCATCAAAAATTCTGTCATCATTAACTCACCCTCATTTCATTCCAAACCCATAAGACTTTCATTTATCTTCAAAACACAAATTAAGATATTTTTAATGAACCCTGAGAGATGTATTTTGGTCAATTATACCAAAGAATCTGACACTTCAAAAAGAATTGAGAGGTTTATTCTGTCTTTTTAAGAGACATGATCGCTTTATATGAAAAACAAATTTAATTTAGGCTTTTATTCACATATAAACGTTGACACACATACATAAAGCACATCAAATACAGTAAACGGACGCTAAAACGTGCTTGCTTGATATGCAAGAACCAATGAAGTTCATTCTCGCGTGTCACGCAAGCACATTTGAGCTCCCATAAGAACCAATGAGGATTGTTCCTGCGCATCAAGCATGTACGGTCAAGCTTCTATTTATCATATTTGATGTGTTATGTTCTATATAGGTGCGCTGATTAATGTTTACGCTACCAGTCAAAAGTTTAGAATAATTACAGCTTTTTTTAAACGCATTGTGAAATATTATTACAATTTAAAATAACTTTTCTAATTTCTATTTTTAAATGTAATTTATTCCTGTAACGGCAAAGCTGAATTTTCAGAAACCATTACTTCAGTGTCACATGATCCTTCAGAATTTTTTTAATATGCTTATTTGATGCTCAAGAAACATTTCTTATTACAGGGTTCCCACACCTTGGTTAACTTCAAATTCAAGGACTTAATGTGGGGACACATTTCAAGTGAGAGCAAGGTTACATCGTGTTACCTTGTAAGATACATTGTTACACTTTTCATTTGTCAAACACAACTATGCAAAAAAACATTTTTTTTTGCATTTATTTTTGGCCATATGACAGAGATCTGATTTTCTATCTGTCGTATTTCTGTTTTGCATAAAACTGAATAATATTCGGTACATCTTATACTGTATTCTAAAAGGATCTGATATTAACTTTTGCATGGATTTTATTGAAAAGAGCTCAGGCTCATGTAACCAGAAGTTTTAAGATATATGAATATGCTTTTAAGTTTTTCTTGCCTCATGGGTTTACGTTATCTTAACAAGCAAAGCAATTCAACATTACATTAAATAAAATATTTGGGCAATAGATTATCACAAATGTTTTATGTTTATTGAACACAATATACAGTAATTGACTGAACATATTTCAGTTCGGTGTAAGCACTGAAAACATTGAGGTAACATCGTAGTAGTTTTGCGCGCGCGTGAACGTCATGGCAACGTAAAAATTTTTTTTTTCAGATTCATAAACTTTCAAGGACCCGTGGGAACCCTGTATTATTATTAATGTAGAAAATGTTGTTGTTGCTGCTTAATATTTTTGTGGAAACCGTGATAGACTGTCTAGTGTCTACCACTCAAAAGTTTTAGGTAAGTATGATTAAAAAAAACAGCAAGGATTTTTATTCAGCAAGGATGCATTAAATTGATCAAAAGTTACAGTAAAGACATTTAATGTCACAAAAGATTTATATTTCAAATTAATGCTGTTCGTTTTGAACTTTCTATTCATCAAAGAATCCTAAAAAAAAAAACATATCATGATACGTAACCAAAATACGATCAAGATACGTAATTATTTCAATTATTATTATTTTTGACCGTTAGTGTAATATATGTGAATAAATGGAGGAACAGAAATCTCTCAGGTTTCATTAAAAATATCTTACGACATGAGGGTGAGTAAATGATGACAGGATTTTAATTTTTGGGTGAACTATCTGTAGCCAGTACTCTACCTGTAATGCTGCCTGACACTCATCCACCAGGCCCTGCACCAAGTAATATTTTGCCTCTGCCAGTAACTCCTCCGTCTCCCTCCGGCTCTCAGGTAATGGGACAACTCCGTCCCTGAGGTAGTTCAGGATGGTCCCAAAGTGTTTCCCACACCTGTCAATCAGAATCCAGCCTGGAGAAAGATCAGAGGTGAAAAGTGAGACCTGGACGCTGCATAACCACACATTTGCATCCATGTTCTTCATCATTCTACTTAAACACTTCTTCAGCAGCTATTACAGTACAGCTACCTTCACTATCCGTGAGGACCTCCATACGGCCACTGAACATGGCCTTCAGCATGGTGTCCTGCTTGGTCAGAGTCTGCATGGTGGTGTAGTACAGCGCTCCCCCGACATTCAGCTTTACGTATTTGGAACTGGGACTGGACCCCTTAAAGGAGGTGGTCCGTGTTGTAGCTGCCGGCACAGCCGAGCTCACCACACTTTCTCCTGACATCTCTTCCTGAAAATCAGACAGGGATGGGAATGAATGGTGATGAAGGACACACAAACTAATATTCAGTTTCTCTCAGGGGATTAATAACATAGGAATCTATATTGCAAACCCCCCCACACACACACCACTATCATTCTTTAAAATGTTAATGAAATGTGTATGAACACAGCGAGGGACAATGTGGAATTTCTTTAGATGATGAATTAAAACGTCGCCTAAATGTCAAAAAAAAAAAAAAAAAAAAAAAAAATTAAAGTTATGGACGTGTTTAAAAGTTTTAGGGGATGGGGCAGTGCATATCACTTCACATATTCCCTTAAGTCCATTAAAATGTAGCACATAAACAAATTGATTAATTGTAAAACATTAAAGCATGTTAACTTATCTATCATTCAATGAGAAACCAGGTTCATCGCAAAATGAGACTGATTTAATGACGTCACACCAAAACCTGCTGGGATTTTTCAATTAAACCCAGTAGATTTGAGTCATGTTATTCCTGTATATATTTGTTTGTATGTATACATATAAGTCATAACTAAATACGAAGAAAATAAATCGTTTAAGTTAAAGTTACTCATAAGAAACAGATGACTACGTTACAGGAGCTAAAGAGCTAAACTAGCACACTAGCTTGTTATCTCAATTTCTTTAAGGAAACCGTGAAATTACTGATAAAAAGCTAATAACTACATGCCAAAATAAATAGTAATTAAAATATACTCTAACAGAAGCGGATAAATTAGGTGAAATATCAGACAAATATCATTACTTACCATAGAAATCCCCCCGATTCTGTCGGGCCTCTTGGAACGGGTCTGGAATTAGATCACTTCCGGTCGCAACCCAGACTCGTGCACGAGGCTGCAGATCACGCGTTTACAATCACTCTGGCAAATACATGATCGCGCTTTTCATTACAGTAGATGGGAAGTAACTCCACCTGTCCAGTGTCCTGTCATTTAATATTCACACTTCCTGTAATTGTACCTGTACACTTGGGGCTGTGTTGGGGTTTGTATATCTAACAAAACAAATTCATACAAAGAACTTTGTCTCTTATACAAAAAACAAAGATAAAGTTCACAGTAAAGAGCACCATATTCCATATATACAGTAAAGAGCACAAGATGCCACATACTACATTGTTTTTGGACATGTAGGCTAAAGGCTGAAAAAGAAACGTGAGAAAAGAACACACACACACACACAAAAAAAAACTGTACCAAATATAGACTGTTTTCCAGTGACATTTTTCCCATAATTTTAATGGGTCTTTAATCTTGATAAAGAACAATCATAAAGGTGTTAAGACATCTCTGTTATTGAAAGCGACTATTGATGTTTTAGATGTATGACTGACTTTTGATATCAGATGAAAAAGATTAGATTTTTCTGTTTCGGTTTATATGGATTTATTTTTATGGCTGTCTTCCTCTACTGTAATTTCAATATAAACAAACTAACTAACTAACAAAAACACTACATCAACATTTTCAGCTTTCGGACGCAGACCAAATGTATCACAAAGGGTTCCGCCAAATGTTCCACAAAGGATTAGTACAAAAAAAGGTCCTTGCTGTTCTAATCCTCAAATTACTCGTTTAAACGTTTAAAATGGTAAAGTGTAATATCGCTTTAAAAATTGATCGACATTAGTGCACTACGACAAAGAGCAAGTATGATCCATAGATTGTCTCCGAAAGTAGATTGTCAATGACAAATGTTCCTCCGGAAGGATTACGAGGTTACACCGTTAATGGATTAGAGCTGCGGTGTTTTGGGTCGTTCTTTTGTTTACATCACTTTTCCATTTATTATCAAACGCTCAGGTAAATGAAACCTCTGTGCATAATGTAAAGACTTTCTTTGCATTTAATTTAAAACACGTTTGTTAACTGACAACATTTCCCAAGCGTTGCCAGCTCGCTGAATGTTGCTAGCTGGATAGCTAGTGTGGATGTTATTGTCTCTGTGGGTTCATTTAATTCACTTGAACTACGTTGTATTTTTTTTGTTTTGTTCAAATCTTCAACTAATGTAAACCTTTAGTGTTAATATTGTTTCCGTTGTGTGCTTATCCTGTCGTGTAACCACTGTTCGAGTAAATGATAAGGACTCTCTTCAGTTTTGGTCTGATATAATTCTGTCAGCTGCTTTGTGATCTGTTGATGTGTCTAGTAAAATCTCTCATATGTTTATAACATACCATCTCCAGAGTAATTTTATTAATCAAAATCATGTTATTTTAACAACACAACTCATGACTTACAACTCAATAGATCTTTTTTTACTTTAAACTACTATTACATTTATGAAATTACTATTCTGCTCTGTAGAGTCCAATGGATCTGCAGAACAACACGTGTGAATATGTGATAATATTCATGTGACCCGTGGAAGCAGAAGCATTACCAGTCACTTCATTAGGGCAAGGTAATTGAGTGTGTGTGTGTGTGTGTGTGTTTATGTAAGATAGAGGTCTTACATATTTAAAATTGTAAATGAGACATTCATTTTCTTTATTAATTTACCATGCTTTGAATATAAATGTCTCTAATTTTACACTTATGTACTTGCATGTATAGCCTCTGACTTTGTTTTTGCTCTCAGCTGTGATGTAGATTTTTGTTCTTGGCCATGACATTTTAAAGTTTAACCCACAGTTAAAAGTGAAAACATGTTCACCGCTACCCAAACGTCCAAATCCCAGTTTCTGGATAAAGCCAGGATAGCACGGGAGGAACGGAAGGGTTATAAGGAGAAAGAGAGAGCTGCCACACAAATCCAGGCTCTGGTCAGAAGATTCATCTGCCGTTGCAGGTTGCAAAGAGAAATCAGGTTAGGACTGGCATTAACCGTTCTTTACAATAGTCAAACCATTCTAGACAGTCATATCTTTGCTGACTTTGTTGGCCTAAGATAAAAAAGTAAAAATGAGAAGTGAAACCTCACAGAGGAAAATTAAAGGTGAAGAATTCAATATTAATACTTTCTCTTATGTCTATAAGAAGTTGTTTGATTGTTAGGGTGTTGAATAATGTAAATACTATTTAAAATAGCTTGTTTTGTTTGAGCCAGTGTTATTTGGGATTGTTAATATCCTATTATAGTTTTTACTAATTTATTAATTTCATTAATATTTTTATTTGTTTAATTTTGTGCTTTTATAATTTTAAAAAAAAAAATAATTCTAAATAGTTTCAATTTATTTTCTATTTCAGTTTAACAATAGTTGCTGTTTGAGAATTTATACTCTGACAGATTTTTCACGTTACTTTCTGTTTCAGGAAAGAGGTTGATGATTACATTGCAGTCAGCGATGCAGGGTCAACAAAAAGAAATGCATTATCCATCTTCAAAATTGCTAGAAAATTGTTATTTATATTGAGCAAGGATGATAAGTTGGTAAGCATCACACAATGTTATGTTTTTAATTTAGATACATTTTTTTTAAGACTTGTTTATTTAGGTGAACTTTTTTTTTTCTTTTACACATTTTGTGAATATTATTAATAATGGCATTGTTTTTTTTGTTTTTTTTTGTCTTCCACAGAGATTTGAGAAGTTGTGTAGAATCATACTAAGTAGCATGGATGTTGAGAATGAACCTAAAGTAAGCCTTTAACCAAGCAATGAATAAAACATTTTTTATCCTATCCTAACATTAGTTCCACATTTCTGCATTGTCGTGATCAGCTATTATTTTTCTAGGTATGGTATGTATCTCTGGCCCTTTCAAAAGATCTTACCATCCCCTGGCTGAAACAGATCAAAGATGTTCTTTGGGTCTCGTGTGAATTCCTGAAAAAACTGAAGGTAATATTCAGTTTTTATCTTTTTGAATTACTCATACTGGCAATTCTGAGTCCAAAACTGTTAAATTCTGAGTCTGTCAGTTATCTGTACATACAGGTCAGGAAGTGCTTCTTGATGAATGCTTATTTCCTGTGTTCCATTTCTCTCTGCAGCCTGACATACTGCAAGATAATAAATTGGTGACGCTGTACCTGACAATGCTGATAACATTCACTGACACATCAACATGGAAAATCATCCGAGGAAAGGGTTTGTGCCACGTAATCAGAGCTTGTGAGATGATTTGCAGGCTAAAATACTTAGAACCCTCCTAGAATTTCCTGTCTTTTTTTCTAAGGTGAGGCCCTCAAGCCTGCTTTAAACAGGATTTGTGAGAACATCATGGGACATCTCAATCAGAAGGGCTTCTACTCTGTTCTTCAGGTAATGCTCATCCAAACAGCCAATCAGAATCTTGTCACAGGCTGTCAGTAGATAATTTCAAATAATTTTAATATGTGGTTTGCACTATTAATTAAGGCTGTCAATGTAACTTTGTTAATTTAGTGCAGTTTTTGTCTTTGAACTTTTCCCAGCAAATAATGATGTACACTTTAATTCAAAGATTTAGGGTCGCTAAATCTGTATTTTCATCAGCCATTACTCCAGTCCTCATTGTCAAATGAATCATTCAATCATTTTGTCTGTAAGAAACATTTCTTATTATTTTCCAGGATTCTTTAATGAATAGAAAGTTCAAAACAACAGCATTAAAAAAAAAAATAGAAATCTGTTGTTACAATGTAAAAGTCTTTACTGTCACTTTTAATTAATTTAATGCATCATTGCTGAATGAAAGTATTAATTTCATTACTGACCCCAAAATTTGAACAGAAGTGTATATGCAATTAATTCAAACCCTTATCTGATTAAACTTTTTAACTTCGAAAGCTCTAGCTTGAACTTAAGAGTTTGAGCTTCAAACATTTTACATAATAAGCATCTTTGCTATTTGCAGATTCTGCTTACAAATGGATTGGCAAGATCCAGACCTTCCCTTTCCAAAGGAACCCTTACGGCCGTTTTTACGCTGTCACTCAGGTCGGTTGCCATGAGAACTGTGTTTGCTCTCTGAGACATCTCTCTGTCTGATTACATCAGTAGCTCTATTTCTGTGAAGTTGCCTATAATGTGATGCGCTTTTGGTTCTGGTGTGTTTCAGGCCAGTTGTCGCTGCACATTTCTCAGACAACCTGCTGAGGTCATTCCTCCTCCACATCATGTCTGTTCCAGCGTTCATCTCGCACCTCAACACACTTACTCCAGATGTAAGAAACAAACGCATACGGAAGGATAATAACACCTCTTTTGCACGCACATCTTAAAAATCTCAAAATAAAAATTGTGAGAATATGATTTCACCTGTCTGAATTTGTGCTCCTTGCAGTGTATGGTCACCATGCAGACCCATGACCTCTTTCGCAAGTTTGTCTTGTTTTTAAGCCGAGAGGAGCAGTGTTTGGATATCTGTGTGTGTCTGGAGGGAAGCCACACTCTGTGCTTACTGGGTAGGCATGTGTGCTTTATACACATACTTTTTTGGCGTGTGTATTTGGAGAACGTTGGTGGACTGGTGAATGGAAAGTATTAGCTCTTAGTTTGTAATTCCTATATCATTTATCTCATCATCTCTCTTATGTTTTGTTTCCAGGTAACCTCATTCAGCTGGGATACTTTAACGTAAAAGTTCTAGAGCAGGAAGCAGGTCACTTTGTCAAGGATCTGACAGATATGTTGTCATACTGTCAGAGATATGTTTCTCAGAAGAAATCCAATCTCACACACTGGCACCCAGTGTTGGGCTGGTTCTCCCAGACTGTTGACTATGGGTATGTCATTGTTTTATTGACAAAATAAAGCAGATAGTTTCTGCATTTCTCTGTTGTGCCATCCTATAAAGCAGTCTTTCACTTTCTCTCTGTTTTTGCTTTCTCTCCAGGCTTAATGAGTCTATGCCGTTGGTAACAAAGCAGTTACAGTGTTTGTGGGGAGTTCCAGTGATCTGCACTCTCTTCTGTGATGTTCTCAGCAAAAAGCTAGAAACTCAAGATCCCACCCCACCACCCCCTCTTCAGCAAAGCTCATTACAGAATAACCTGCCTGTCAAAAGTGAGAAATACATAATTTTAAACTATACATTTTTTTTTTTTTTTAACCAGACTCATAGTCATAGAAAAGAAGTTATTAAGTAGATGATTACACATGGACATGGATTACACATGGATTATCATTAAAGCACACTCAAGGATGTTGACTCCGCATTAGAAGACCACTTATTCAACTTATTCAACCACTTATTTTTCTGCCATATTTCTGACCACTTTTTTTGTACTAACCCTAAAAAAAGTTCCCATCCACTGGGGCCAGGACCCACTAGGGGGCCTCAGCACACTTCCAAAGGGGGTCACAAGATGGCTTAAAATTATTTAAGATTCGACAAAAGAAGGTTTAAAATAAGCTAAAACAGCTTAAAATCAATAAGTAAGCTGAAATCCTGTTTCTTATTTTAAGTCATTCCTTTAAAAAATTAATTTCCTTAAAACCAGGGTTCTCATGTTCTTGGTCAACCTGGATGTACTGTATGAGGTCATTTCAAATTGACAAATTTATATAAATTATGTCAAGCTCTATAATGTTTTTGATGGGTACAAATTGCTGTTTTTTTTTTTTTTTTTTTTGAAAGAAAGAAAAGGAAAAAAGGAATAAAAAATAATTACAAACTAGAAAAGTATTGTAAATTATTACTTGGTAATAAAGATGTAAAGCATGAAGAAAATGCAGTTATTTTGCTTATGGACTTAGTTGAATTATTTATAATTATTTTATTTATTTATTTTGATATATTGCCGAAGTATCTGAAATATCTTAGAGGGCCTTCAAATATTGTCTTTGAAAATAGGGGGCCTTGGAGGTTATAGGTTGGCCTAAAGGAAGCCACACTGTCTCTGAGTTTTAAGTGCTGTTTAAACCAAGGATAAAAAGTACATTGTGTGATGCTAGTTTCTTCAAGTCTGTTTTCATCCTGTTTTCACTGAGGGACCCTTGTTAAACTCTCTGCACATTAAGATCTGTTCAAGAGAGCGTTCCAAAAGTCTGCGTCTGTGCGGAACATCCTGAAACCGGTCGGGGGGAAGCGTGTGGATTCAGCTGAGGTCCAGAAGGTGTGCAGTATATGTGTGCTGTATCAGACGGCCCTCACCACACTCACACAAATCCGCCTGCAGATACTCACAGGTACGTGCTTTTCATATGAAACCATTTATAAAGTCAGTGCTGTTTACACACTTATGAATGTACATTCACACAAGCAAACACTTCAGTAATGTTTTATCTCTTAGTAAAGTATTGTATTTTGTCAGAAACAGAGGTTAATGCACATGCTCCAAGAGTTTGAATACAGCTCACCTTGTTTCCAGATCCTGGAAAAACTGTTTATGCTTTTATCAGACACTTTTGCAGAATAGTAGTTGTCTGTAGGGTAGGGTAGGTCCAAGACCACTTTAGTATTTGCCAGTGAAACAAAAATTCATTGGCCCTTTCAATATTTTGTCATAACAAATTAGATTGATATTCTTGTTAATCTTGATTTTATGGTTTCTACTTAAACTCTGACTTTCTACTTAAAGGACTGACGTATCTGGATGAACTGCTGCCTAAGCTGTGGGCATTTATCTGTGAGCTTGGCCCTCAGGGTGGACTACGACTCTTTATGGAGTGTCTCAATAATGACACGGAAGAGTCCAAACAGCTCCTGGCCATGCTGATGCTTTTTTGTGACTGCTCCAGACATCTCATCACGTAAGCGTTGTATAGTTCACTGGTGACGGTGCTTCTATTTTGCATTAATTCTATTTATTTAAAACATTAATTAACTACTACTACCAAAAAAATATAATAAATAAATAATAATATAAAAAAAAAAAAAAAAAAAAATATATATATATATATATATATATATATATATATATATATATATATATATATATAAAAATATACAGCTCTAGAAAAAATTAAGAGACCACTTAACATTGAGAAATCAATGTTAAGTGGTCTCTTAATTTTTTCCAGAGCTGTATATATTTATAACAAATGTCAGAGATAGCAGTGAATGTGCATGTTGTTCTGTGATTTATATTACAGGATTCTGGATGACATAGAGGTGTATGAGGAACAGATTTCTTTTAAAATTGAAGAGCTTGTCACCATCTCCTTGTTCCTCAACACATTTGTGTACAAGATGATCTGGGATGGTATTTTAGGTGAGCAGGTATTATTTAGCCCATAGGTTTGTTTTTGCAACTAGGGACTTTTTATGTTTATGCATTCTATTGTCCAGTCTTTTTCTCCAGTCATTTCTTGTGGTTTAGATAAACCACAGTTTTTTTGAGACATCTCCATATAGAGCCAGTGATAAAGTGCTTTCTATGTGTGATGACTGTGGTCATTAATTTGTTTCAGAGAATGCCAAAGGGGAGAAGCTGGACTTATTCCACAGTGTTCACGGCTGGCTGATGGTTCTGTATGAGCGGGACTGTCGCAGGAGATTCACGCCTGAAGATCACTGGCTCCGCAAGTGTGTCACTCTTACATATCACCGAGCCAAATTACTCTCTTGTTTTACTTTAGAGTTGGGGTTAGGGTCCATTCAAAAACAAATTACAGAGATTATTATTCTCATTTAGGGGAAAGATAAATGCACCGGCCGACAAAATAGGTCTCATTTGTTTTCTTTTTCTCTGCACGTCTAATACAGAGACCTGAAGCCCAGCCTGTTGTTCCAGGAGCTGGAGAAAGGCAAAAAAAGAGCACAGCTGCTACTTCAGTACATTCCTCATGTCATCCCACACAAAAATGTGAGAATCAAAGAAATTATTAATGCTCAGGTGCCACAGGTCATGAATGCTTTAGTAGATTGGATCATACAAAGATTCATTCTCCATTTCCCATTTCTCCATCTCTCCCAGATCTCCATTTCCTGAGATAGAGAATCCAATTTAGATTGACCAAATAAAAATCATCTTCATTTTATTTTTAAACACAAAATGTGAAATGTACAGATGTGTTTTTGTCGTAGAGAGTGCTGCTGTTCCGGAACATTGTGACAAAAGAGAAAGAGACTCTAGGATTGGTGGAAACAAGCTCTGCCTCTCCCCATGTGACTCATATAACCATTCGACGTTCACGCATGTTGGAGGTAATGGATGCTTTGTCGTTCTGATAGATAAAAATATACACAATGAGTATTATGCTTATTAGCTTTCCTGTAGCTCAAACAATAGAGCATGGCACCAAGGTCATGGGTTCGTTTCCCACAGAATGGATGAACTAATAAAATGTATACCTTGAATTCAATACAAGTCGCTTTGGATAAAAGTGTCAGATGTATAAATGTGAATGTAGGATAATAATGATAATAGTAATAATCTCTTTCTGTTCCTTACTCTTTATAGGATGGTTATGATCAGCTGCGGCGTCTACCGGTCAATTCCATTAAGGGAGTGATCCGCGTGAAGTTTGTGAATGATTTAGGAGTGGATGAGGCTGGAATTGACCAGGATGGTGTGTTTAAAGAGTTTTTAGAAGAGATAATCAAGAAGGTTTTCAATCCAGCGCTCAATCTATTTAAGGTACACACTCTTAGTCCAAACGGCTGGGAGCAGTTCACTCAAACAATCCTCATAAGAGCTTCCTTACTTCACCAATAAACCTCAATTTCATCTTTTTTCTCTGTTTCAGACCACCAGTGGGAATGAGAGATTATACCCCTCCCCAACCTCCAGCATCCACGAGAACCACCTTCAGCTGTTCGAATTTGTTGGAAAGATGCTGGGAAAGGCCATGTATGAAGGCATCGTGGTGGACGTGCCTTTTGCCTCTTTTTTCCTCAGTCAGGTTCTAGGTCACCATCACAGCACCTTCTACAGCTCCATAGATGAGCTGCCCTCTCTCGACTCAGAGTTCTACAAAAACCTCACCTCTATCAAGGTCAGTGCCAATGTGACTATTATAGCATTTGTACAGTTTGGAAATGCTTGATTTTAACCATTATGTTTTCAAGGTTTGAAATGTGCTTTGATTTTGAATATCGTCCTTGAAATTGATGTCCAGTGTGATTAAAGTAAAAGAAAAATGATTAATGAAAAATAAACTTTATTAAATATCAAGTAAAGGATCTGGATCCCTTGCGCATCATGAGTCTCATTGCTTTAATGTTGCGCAAGTACGTGGAAGTACGTGATAGGTGTCCAAAAATCACATCGACACAATTACTTTAATGTTACCCAAATTCACTAGGGTGAACAGCTGCAGATAAACATCAGATAAACATCACCAAATCCTACAAGGCAGCAATAGCAGTTACCGAAATCTGTTACCCTTAAATACTGTTAATCTACTGTTAATAATATCGTATCTGTTATATAACTCCTTACTAATGAAAATGATGTGAAGATTTCAAGGTCAAACTGATACATTTTTATATAGAGGATGTGAAGATTTCAAGGTCAAACTGATACATATTTATATAGAGGATGTGAAGATTTCAAGGTCAAACTGATACATTTTTATATAGAGGATGTGAAGATTTCAAGGTGAAACAGCGCAGCTGACTCATTCAGATTCAGAATTCGTTTCATATTAATTTTGCTCTTGGGGTAAAAGGAGCGTTCAATGGAGATTTGTTTATTTTTTTGCATCGCCTTTGGTGAGAGAGTCTTTTTTAAACATTTAATGTTCTTAATATTTTACAATAGACTATTCATTTAATACATATTTCTTCTTTAACTTCATAAATATAAAGTTTTTTTTTTATTTTCATAAAAAAATTAAAGTACATTTTATATCACTTTTCTTTTGTGTTAGACTTTAAATTACAGAAAACTAGCCTTTTCTCACTGTAAGTGTAGTAATATGACATGCCATCTGTGTATTAATTTGATTTTCAGCGTTACGATGGGGACGTCAGTGATTTGGGTCTGACTTTATCTTATGATGAAGAGGTGATGGGGCAGGTAAGCAACTTTTGTGTCAGCAACCTACTTTGTTGGTTCTTGTGACTATTGGCTATCCTTGTTCTCTATTATACTCTTTTCCTTTATTTGTGTCTTCACAGTTAGTCTGTCATGAGCTAATTCCTGGTGGAAAGACTATGCCTGTCACTAATGAAAACAAGTAAGTCCATTATGTCTCTTCAGTCAAGTGTAAATAACATTTTCATGGCAGAGCTGCTTCCTGTTCACATTCAATACTATAAGGAGAAATGACCCAATGAAAAAACAAATTAGTATTGGAAGCAGAGCGGTTCAAAAAGCAATTAGGGATTTGCTACCACAGACAAATACTTAACTTATCTGCAAGCTTAGAATAGGAGAGAATAAAAGAATGTTTTCCAGTTCATGTTTTGTCATTAACCCTCCTTCCACCCTTCAGGATCAGCTACATCCACTTGATGGCCCACTTCCGCATGCACACCCAGATCAAGGAGCAGACCGCAGCATTCATCAGGGGCTTCCGCAGCATCATCAACCCAGAGTGGCTGCACATGTTCTCCACCCCTGAGGTCCAGAGGCTCATCTCTGGAGACAACGCTGAGATAGACCTGGATGATCTCAAGTAAACCTGCAGTTCTTAACTCTGCCCTTGAAGGGTTTTGCTTATCAGTTTGTTGATTTGAAATACAAACTAAGAATGATGCAATGCATTAAACTCAAATTGCTCTCTATAGTCAACAAGGAAGCATCTAATGCATCACACCTTCAGTGCACAGACACCCCTTTTTAAATTTTTGATTGCCTGTATTGCTAGGCAATGAAACTCGTCTGAAATAGGGCTGTCACAATATCATATTTTCACTACACAATTATTGTGGCAGAAGAATTCACAATAACAATATTATTTTGTCTTTTTTGGCCAGTGAATCACACTCAAAATACGTGTGTAGGGAGGTGGAGAGAGAGTTTGTAACCATAACTGTACAAAACCATACCAGAGTTGTGTAACTCCCACACTGGCGAGTTAACTTTTATCGGGTATATGTAGAGTGTTTTGCTTTCGTCTGTTGTCTCCTCTGACGGGATTTAGTGTGGAAGTACTACCCACACTCTGCGTTGTTTTCTTCTTTTTTAAGTTTTATGATGGGTACCATCATTCTGGTCTCTGGCCTTCTAATTTAAGTCATGTTTTGTTTCTAAACATACACAATTGTTGAAATATCTTAATTTCACCACATTTATATCCAGGGCCTAAAACTAACTTTTTGCCACACCTGCCAATGGCTGGTGACTTTTTTTTTTTTTTTTTTTTTTTTTACCAGCTATGAAATATAGATTAATCCTTATTAAAGTTACAAAAGTTATTTAGTCAAGAGCAGTGTGTGATTTATTCTTTTTCTTTTGTTGTTTGATTAACATTAAAAACAGACAGCAGCAGGAATATTAGGCTGCTGTCACTTTATGAACTAATGCACAGATCCAATATACTGTTACACATGTGTTTTTCTCACAATTTTGCATTGTTTGAATTCATAAAAACATTACTGGGGATTAACACCATTTCATATACTCTCCAACACCGATTTTTACTCGCATTTGACGCTTGGCGAGTGTTAATTTTAGGCCCTCTTTATATCCATTGTGCAGATCTTTCCACAATCAATCCAGAAATTGCAAAGATGTCCACATGTAGGCCTAATAATCATATGCTGTGAAGAAGAGTCATAAAAAGGTTACTCATAGCGTTGCATGTCATTTTCTCTGTCTCCCAGGAAGCACACTGTGTACTATGGAGGTTTCCATAGCAGCCACAGAGTCATTCTTTGGCTGTGGGACATTCTCTCCAGTGACTTTTCCCCTGAGGAGAGAGCCATGTTCCTGAAGGTAACACTTATCAAATCTTATAGAAATTATTTCAATGTTTATTGCTGTCTATTAAGTGGCTGTTTCATCACAGTTTGTCACCAGCTGCTCAAGACCTCCTCTGCTTGGTTTTGCCTACCTCAAGCCCCCTTTCTCCATCCGCTGTGTGGAAGTATCTGACGATCAGGTTAGATCACTTCATCATCTTAATCTATACACTGTTCTGCAAATATCTTGTTGTTTCATCTCTCATTTTTTGTTTGATTGTGTATGCAGGACACAGGTGACACTTTAGGCAGTGTTCTCCGTGGATTTTTCACCATCCGTAAGAAGGAGCCAGGCGGTCGCCTCCCTACATCCTCCACTTGTTTTAACCTGCTCAAGCTGCCCAACTACAGCAAGAAGAGCATCCTCAGAGACAAACTCCGCTACGCAATCAGCATGAACACTGGCTTTGAGCTTTCATAACCCATGCTGGTTCATTCTACATGTACAAACACAAACATCTACAAACATATGAACATCAACAAAACTGGCGATGGCCTAGCTGGTAAAGGTGATCACACAGAGGTCGGAAGTAGGAGACATTACAAGATTACAATCTTGCTTCATTGGCATTGTGGCCTTCAATTAAGGCTCTTGACCTTGAGTTGCTCAAGTGCTCAAGCTCAATTTTTCTATCAATGTCTACTCTGTCTTGTCTACCAAATGGAAAGTGAATGAATAAACGAACTAACTTAAAATAGTAGAACTGAGCTAAACGTATCAAGTCAGACTTAGAGACTCTTTGAGGAGCTCAATCATAGAAGTATATTAGAGTGTACAAACATTACCTTCAGAGAAGTTTTTGAACCACTTGAAGATCCATATTTAGTGTTATGTTCTTCATTCTCAGCATTTGAAGCCAAAAGAGCTCCAGACGCCTTATACAATCATTTTTAAACCAGCTCAATTTAATGTTGTCAAGTCAGGATTTTTCTGACCCCTACTTCAGTGAAACTTGTCAATCGGAGACCGAGAAACTCAACTCTGTGTGTGCATCCAAAGTAACTCCAAAACTAAATCTGGTTTGGTCTTCATTGGCTTCTAAGCACTATGCCCATGAACACTCCTAAACCTCCTTTTAAAGTTACAGCAGATACAATGGTGGATGTAAAGATGTAAGATCTGCAGAAACAGTTCAGCGTTGTCTCTCAGGTCTCCGTGTCTCACTCCCCCAGGAAGAGAACAGGAAAGCAATACTAACGCAATGCAAGCCATGCAACTCAAGACACAAAGGAGGCTTTTGCCTGTTTGTATGGCAAATGCTTTCAAACCCATAGCGCACTAAGCATCTGCTGGACGTGAGGACAGAGCGTTGAGAGGAAACCCAGCACTGTTGACTGACTTCAGTGAGGCAGAGCCAGCATTATGTCAGATAAGAGATGTCCCTGCAGAGATACATCTTTCCTTTCCTGCTTTCTCATGGTATACACTACAGGGCACCCGACCCAGAATGCATCATCGGCCTAATGTCATATTGACATTTCTTTTTGCTCATTATATTATACTCGTTATTCTGCTCATGCTTTTCATCTCTAACGCTGTCTTAATGACAAACTAATACAGGCAAGAATGAAACCACTAAAAGGAATTTTACTCCAGCTTGGAAGTAACCAATCATCACATGACAAATCACTCTCCCTGTCATCTTCCACTAACTCTTTGCGGTGTATACTGGAATTAAGCCATACGGTGAAGACGACTAGCTATCAAACCAGCTCTTGTAGGGACTTTTTTTTCTTTAAGGGAGAGTGTTACAGTGACTTCTCTGAAAGGTCAACGGGCTCAATGGAATATCATGAATTGTTATTCCAAGTGGACAAAAAAAAAATCTCCCTTTGCATGATGTCATAGCATGATTCAAAGGATTCCATGTCACACAGGTCAGAGTCTGCTGTTGATGTTGTTGTGTTTCTTTTCTTTTTCTTTGTCATAAAGAAGGTTAGGGTCAATCTGTTAAGAAACCCCCCACCCCCCACAAAATCTAAAGGAGAAACATTCAGAAAATATGTTTTGCAAAAAGAAAGTGAAGCCTATTTTTAGCTAAATCAAGATTTAAATTGACCGTCAAGAAAACAAATTTACATGCGTTGAATATATATATATTATTAAAACAAATTATTAAATAAATTATTTAAATGTATATTATTTATATGAATTTGAAAATTACAGTTTTAAGTATACATCATGGTAGTATTTGTTGTACTACATTAAATACTTTTTTATTAAGTCATTGTATCCAGATAAAATGTTGGGATATAGTTCTTGTATTTAGTGAGGCTTTATTTTGTTAATGCAAAATATAGTTTTTTTATTTTGTTTTCTTTTGATTTTGGGGTGAATTATGACTATTATTGCCCTTGGTTTCAGGTCTCTAAAAAGCTGTAAACGGCTGTAGTTATTCCAGAATATATATGCAAACCCTCTTCCCTTTGTATGCAGTATATGCAAAATTATACAGTTAACCTACCATTATCTGTCTGCCCCCCTCTCCCAGCTCTTCATAAATCAAGGCATGAAATCATCTTCTGGTGCATAGAGACATTTGTAGATGTGAAAAATGGCTTTAAGCTCATGTAACTTTTTTTGTATGCGTTGCTGTTAATGTTAAGTTATAAATGTATTGTCCTAATGCACAAGGGCTTAGGCTGTCCCATAGCAGAGTTTGGTATTTAAATTAACTGACATTAACATGCTATTCCCTTTGAAAGATGTTCAAGTGCTATGGTTGGTGTTGTGGATGAGGAATGTGTTTGGTTTAACGCTGTAAATGCAAAAATATTCATATTAATGAAGAGTTTTTATGGACTGTGCTATGTTTGGTGAAACGACTCACCTGAATTTGATGATGTCACAGAATCTTGCTCTCTCTCTCTCTTAGATAGGGATGCAACAACCTTTAAAGTGTCTGTTCTCTATTCATTTACCTGATGAAGAAGTGTCTTTTGAATTTGGTTGCACTACGTGAACTGCAGGTTGTTATATACACAGTATATTACAAAAGCAATGGCATTGTAAAGTTATTCATGTGTACAGTAAAATTTCCTCTGTAAAATGTAGACTTTTATTTGTCGATCAACCATGTAAACATTTGAATATCCAAATCTAAAAACTTTACTAAACAACAAACATTGTCTACTGTCATTTATTATTTGATTATTTGGTGAGATGCTAGTTAAGACTGGATTGCACTACATGACTTTTGCACAGATTTTTCTTCCGATTTACTGTCAAAGCCAGTTGCCAAAAGTCAGAGACAGTCTGCAGATTTTGGCCGATTGAAGTTGGCAGATCTCACAGAAAATAACACTGAGTATGATCGCCACACATTTCAGTTTTTTTTATGATTCTATCCAGTCTGAGGATATCAAACATTTGATTGATATTTCGAGCTGATTTTAGAACACATTGTTTTCATTTGTCATGCATCTTCTAGCAACAAGGTGATTGTTTCTGCATGAGTTTGTTGTGTTCGGACAACGTGAAAGTATGGTAATGTGTGATCCTCAGTCTTTTAGTGTATGATGCCCAGTTGTTTTTCTGTAACCATTTACATTCTTTAATTGAAAAGTCATGTAGTGTGTTCCAGCTTTAGAACATTGTCATATTGGAGCTGCAAGATCTTATCCAGATCAGAGTTGGAGTTTTGGTCTTCAACTTGAAACCCCTTAAAATCGTATAAATATGTCATTGGTCTGGATCTTATTTCTTAGTATATGGGTCTTAGCTTAGGAAAAGACTACAGTCAGTTTCCAACGTACTAACGGTTGGCTCAGCATCTTAGAGAGAATTTCATGGCTTTGTAGAACAATAAATCCAGCAATTTTTTTTCTGGTTCTTCGACCATCCTGATCTGGGTCTTGAGGGTCTGGTCTTGACTCTAACTCTGCTCCATATTAAATATATAAAGAAAACGTGTGGTGTATGCTCTATGTTGTAACAACAGAGCATGTTACTGTATAATGCAGGGACAAAATGTATGAAAGTCCTTAAAGTAAACGTGACAGTCACATGTTTACAGTGAGTGTTGCAGGTAAATCTGTTTATATAACACCCCCTGTTCTAAGCTCTTTTGCATTAACTTATGATGCCTTTCAGTTTTCTCTCAGTCTGTGTGTAGAGCACTACCAGAGGCTGAAGTTCTGCTCACCCATGGTGCACTGCTGGATGTGATGTGCTGATATTTTTAAAACTGAAGAACCATGAGCTCCCCACCATACAGTGCATTTGTGAGTAAAAAATACACCAATTTACACCCATTTACAATTGCTCTGATTTTCTTGGAACTTTTGTCATTTTTATTTTTAAACAGAACCTATGAGTTTTAGTTCAGACTAACTAAAATACACTCACCTAAAGGATTATTAGGAACACCATACTAATACTGTGTTTGACCCCCTTTCGCCTTCAGAACTGCCTTAATTCTACGTGGCATTGATTCAACAAGGTGCTGAAAGCATTCTTTAGAAATGTTGGCCCATATTGATAGGATAGCATCTTGCAGTTGATGGAGATTTGTGGGATGCACATCCAGGGCACGAAGCTCCCGTTCCACCACATCCCAAAGATGCTCTATTGGGTTGAGATCTGGTGACTGTGGGGGCCATTTTAGTACAGTGAACTCATTGTCATGTTCAAGAAACCAATTTGAAATGATTGGAGCTTTGTGACATGGTGCATTATCCTGCTGGAAGTAGCCATCAGAGGATGGGTACATGGTGGTCATAAAGGGATGGACATGGTCAGAAACAATGCTCAGGTAGGCCGTGGCATTTAAACGATGCCCAATTGGCACTAAGGGGCCTAAAGTGTGCCAAGAAAACATCCCCCACACCATTACACCACCACCACCAGCCTGCACAGTGGTAACAAGGCATGATGGATCCATGTTCTCATTCTGTTTACGCCAAATTCTGACTCTACCATCTGAATGTCTCAACAGAAATCGAGACTCATCAGACCAGGCAACATTTTTCCAGTCTTCAACTGTCCAATTTTGGTGAGCTTGTGCAAATTGTAGCCTCTTTTTCCTATTTGTAGTGGAGATGAGTGGTACCCGGTGGGGTCTTCTGCTGTTGTAGCCCATCCGCCTCAAGGTTGTGCGTGTTGTGGCTTCACAAATGCTTTGCTGCATACCTCGGTTGTAACGAGTGGTTATTTCAGTCAAAGTTGCTCTTCTATCAGCTTGAATCAGTCGGCCCATTCTCCTCTGACCTCTAGCATCAACAAGGCATTTTCGCCCACAGGACTGCCGCATACTGGATGTTTTTCCCTTTTCACACCATTCTTTGTAAACTCTAGAAATGGTTGTGCGTGAAAATCCCAGTAATTGAGCAGATTGTGAAATACTCAGACCGGCCCGTCTGGCACCAACAACCATGCCACGCTCAAAATTGCTTAAATCACCTTTTTTTTCCCATTCTGACATTCAGTTTGGAGTTCAGGAGATTGTCTTGACCAGGACCACACCCCTAAATGCATTGAAGCAACTGCCATGTGATTGGTTGATTAGATAATTGCATTAATGAGAAATTGAACAGGTGTTCCTAATAATCCTTTAGGTGAGTGTATAAAGGTCACATTAAAATGTATATTTGCTATGATTCAGATGCCCTTTATGTATAGAATTAATTGTTTTGCCCTTAAATTTCTTTTTAAAATAAATTATTAAAACTAAGCAAAAATATTATCATCTAAACATAGACTGGAATAATCATAAACCATTTTAGTATTTATTGTATATTTCTATCTCTTTTTTTTATTTTTATTTTATTACAACTGTCCTTTACAACTGTAATTTCCAACACAGCAAACAGTTTTGGCCCAAATAAAGTTTGTTTGTTTGTTTATTTATTTATTTTGGTTAATGTACATGTTTACCAAGAATACAACAGTGTCAGTAAAGAGCATGCTTGAGATGAAATATAAGACTTGATATATGAAGAAAACTAGTTAAATATCAAATATTAAATATTTTATTTTTGCGTCATTTCCAATTTAGCTGTACTTAATTATGCAAAAACCCTCCATACATAAGTGGCACCAAATCCAGAAAAAAAGAAAAAAAATATATTGCCTAAAAGGCATAATTATTGAAATTATTGTCTTTTCTATCAAACTGAAGCACCAACTGTTCTGACGGAGGTCGTGGAGTCTGATCCAATCATGCAGCAGGATGTTTTTGGACCCATTCTTCCCATACTGATGGTCCAGGATGCAAATGAAGCTGTGGCCTTCATCAATTCCGGAGAGAAACCACTATGTGTGTATGCTTACTCCAGTAACAACAAGGTAAATACTTCCCCTACAACCTATGGGCATAGCTACATTTAAAATGATGTATATGTTACTCATAAACACATGCATTTACTCTCTCACTCTTATTCTAAGGTGATTTCCAAGATAATGAATGAAACATCCAGCGGAAGTTTCTGTTTGAATGACAGCGTCTTGGTGTGATGTGTGATGGTGGGATTGCCATTTGGAGGAGTTGGTGAGGCTCTCATTTGATCTGATTACAGCATGTAAAGAAATCAGGCAGTGCAAACACTATTTGCTAAAGTGTTTAATCATTAAAGGAGATAATCCAGTAACATTCAGGATTTCATTGACAGGTGCCAGTGGAATGGGCTCCTATCATGGTCACTACAGTTTTGATGCATTCTCTCATAAGAAGTCCTGCCTTCTGCGAACCACCCGGACTGAGTGCATGACATACTTGCATTATCCACCTTATGAGGACCGCAACCTTGGTCAGCCTGGCCAGCTCTCTGAATCTGAGTCAGGGTTGGTGCACTATTCTGTAAGAGCCACTGCTGCAGAGAGGACACAAATCAAATGCTTTTTTACCCTCGCTGTGGGAAAGTCTCTTTAATCCTTTAATATAAAACCATTTTTAAACCTATGTATTAAAACATGGGAATGTTCATTGATTTCGTCCTGTAGAACTCTTCTGCACAACTATGCAGGGACAGTCCTCTTGGAGTAAACGGCACATCTATGCTTCTATTTATTAATTTAGCAGATACTTTTATCCAAAGTGACTTTCAAATGAGAATATTACAATAATGCACGTTATTCATTCAAGGGAGAAAACAACACTAGTGTTATTTGTAATGGAAATATGAAATTACAAACATACACTACCATTCAAGTGTGGGGTCAGTAATATATATATATATATATATATATATAAAGAAATTAATACCTTTATTCATCAAAGATGCATTAAATTGATCAGAAGTGACAGTAAAGTCATTTACAATGTTACAAAAGATTTCTTTCTCAAAAAATGCTGTTCTTTTGAACATTCTGTTCATCGAAATGTATTACAGTTTCCACAACAATATTAAGCAACTCAACTGTTTTCAACATTGATAATAAGAAATTATTCTTGAGCAGCAAATCAGCATATTAGAATGATTTCTGAAGGTGACACTGAAGACTTGAGTAATGATGCTGAAAATGCATAATTACCATCACAGGAATAAATTATATTTTAAAATATATTAAAATAAAAAGGGTTGTTTTAAATCGTAATATTTTATAATATTACTGTTTTTTTTTTTTTTTACTGTATTTTTGACCAAACAAAGGCACCCTTGGTGAGCTCCTTTCAAAAACAAATGTAGTAAAATGTATAAATGTAGTAAAATGCAAGACTTTGATGTATTTTTGTATTTATATCATAAAATCAACATCATTTTCAGGCTACAGATGGTAATATTAAAACAATTTTACCACAGTAGTTAATCTAAGTAATACATACAGCATATATAAAATGACCATTTTAATTTTACATGAAGGTAAACTATGGGATCATGAATATACTACAAACTTCATCAGAATATGATTGCAGAATGTTAGAAATTTTCCTGCTTAAACATTTCCGGCTTCTCAAAACTTCATAAAGTATACTCTGGAACAAAAAGCCAGATCAATGTTTTTGTATTTTTTAATGTATTTTGGAGACAAGAGGAACATGGTTGAAATTTTAGATGAGAAACTGAGATGTTTTCTTCCTCCTCTATTCAGGTCTTTTGTAGATGGTTTCTGCATTTCCCTCTTTCATTGCAGCATATCTAGCCACCGTGAACAAGTAGTCACTCAATCTGTGGAAGCAAAAAGTATAATATATACTTTTTAATGACATATAATGTATAATGACAAGGATAATAGAATAAGTTCATACCTGTTCAGATATCTGGCAACTTCAGGATCTGTCTCACCTGAACGGACAACAGGGGCAACACTGTAATAGATAACATTTGATACTGACACAGCTGTAAGGTAACACAAGTGGAACTGAGAATATTGTTTGTGTGCATGTGTATGTGAGACTGACCAGCGTTCAGCCCGTCGACACACTACTCTGGCCACATGTAAAGCTGCGCTGCTTTTCCCTCCTGACTGCAAATCGAGTATGAGATTAAATGGCTTTCCCTCAGTAATCACCTTACTTACAATATTAATTGTCATCAACATGTTATTAAAGTCAGCATGAAACAGAAGTTGCGATAGTCTTTTCTTCCCTATTGTGACGTATATCCGAGTGTAACGGCTTCTCGAACAATAAAAAATGTAGGGTGGGACTTGATTTTGTCCATCGGAAATTGATTGGATCGTTATGGTTTGCTATTGCTGTGATCTCTTGTGATTGACAGGTTGTCCCACGTCACCAGAGAAGAGATGTTGTTGCAAGAGGGAGGGGAAGTTAATTTGATTATAGATTACGAGGGCACATGAATTACATAAAAATATGAATTGACAATTTTGATTTCTTGGTGACTTTAACAACCCAAATCAGACAACAATTGCAATTTAGTGTCTAATTGACATTCAACTCTGGAGATTATGTAAGTATACATATTTCTGGAACATACATACAGGAAGTATGAAGTTGGTGAGTGGAGGCAGCTCCTCTGTCAACGAATCAATCCACCTCTCCAACTCAATCACAGCTTGAGAGCTGAACTTTGTTTTCTCTGTTTGGAACAGGAACATAAGAATAAGGCACGTATTTTACTGCTAATCTAGGCAATTAAATATTTGAATGCATTTGGATATTAAAAAAAAAACATCCTTTGGTTCTGCTTAGAGCTTACGGATGTGACTGCCTCTAGCTGAGGACCGTGGAGTGGCGATATTTGATCCTACGTCCTGTAGTACACACTGGATCTGTACAGACAAGAGAAGTATGTGGACACTTATGACACGCAAAAATGTAAACCATGTGCCATTTATTTGATAACATTTTAAATCTGAGGTCAACTGACAGCCACTAAAATCAACTTGATACCAGTTGGTTAAAAGTAATTGCAAATGTGGAATTAATTATGTGGAAAGGCCTAGCATAATCTATTTGCAGATGCCTTCATGTATTTAAAGAGTGGCTTAAGTGTCCAAATAATTTCAGGTCCAGGTAGTTAAAATTCATTGCTTCTAATCAAACATCTGAGAGAAACAGACCTTCTCCAGCTGATCTGTGAATGAATGGCCACTGTCAATGCAAAATTCTCTTGCTAACCTGAAAATCAGATGTTTTATTGTTGAAAAGCATTTTAAAGTCATTTGACCCACACATTATGCTACATTAACTCTATCCATTACCCAATTGCTGATGATAATTCATCCGTTGTTCCCAAAGCATCAAATATAAGATCCTCCTTTGGTCTCCTCTCACCTGTGAAGGTACTGGAAAAACCTAATGAGGTGAGACATTGAAAGACTTTCAGTTTGACATGCAACTCTAGCACCCAGTACCATAATTTCCACATTTTAGGTAAATATATAATGTTGATCATTTCAAAATCCCGATATATAGGCTGCCAGCACGAATAACCATGTATGTATAGTATAAAATGAAATAACCTTTATCTCCAGTTTTTGTGTATATCTTGGGAATTTTTCTGTTTTCTTCAGATGTGCTGGCATACCTTGGAAAAGTGAGAAATTTTTTTAGTAACGTACAAAGTATCTGAACTGATTCGCTGTAGTTCATTGGCTACATTAGCCTGAAACACATGTGATATGGGTTTCAAAGCTGCAACAGTCCTTTTACCTTCTTTCATCCCCACACACAGCCTGCATCTGCTTTATGCTCATACATGTCCCTAAACGAAGGGCACGGTGAAGACCTGTGGACCTGGTCACGAAAGATAACATCGTAAACGCTAAAACATTTCTAAACGCGCTTCTGTGTTTACTATTGACCGTTTTGACAGCTTATGCTGCCCGTAGACGGACGTTCTATCGCGCAACCTATGACGCGAGATGGTGCGAATTTCGATTGGTGTTTTGAGAGTCGGTGACTATGAAAGCTTCATCCTGATAGGCGGGTTAAGAGTCAGCGATGTGAGAGCTCAATTCTGATTGGTTCAGACTGCAGCGGAGTTTCACGTGTATGGCAATGGACGAGCAGAAGCGATGGGTTACTGTGCATGAAACTTTACCTCAGGATTTCTCGGTTATTTTAGCTGAACTGTTATTTTTAATCTGATACAAGAATAGTGCGTTGAATTTAGCTCGGTGGATGAGCACACATATGAGATTTTAGCAAGATTTTATTGCTTTGGTCAGCATATACTGATACATTTTCTGGAAAATATCTTGCAAATTCAGAAGTTTGACGCAAGCTCTTATATTCAGGATGCAAACAAGAGAGTTCTTCGTTTCAGCACCAGGGAAAGTAATTCTCCACGGTGAGCATTCTGTCGTGCACGGAAAGGTGGGTGTTTAATCATCAGAGACCCAAAACATTGACGTCTTTTAATTGTTGATTTTTTTTTCCCTTTTCCTTCATTAAAGTGTTTTAGGAAGTCATTGGTTTAGACAAATCTAATTCTAAAAGTTTTTGAAGGATGTTTTGTTTATGATTTTGAAAAAAAAACTGCAGAAATGCAAAGCTGATGTGTTTTATGGTCCTGAAAATCATTTCCTGTAGTCCCTATGTTATTTATTGCATTTGGGTTTCATTATGTGAATAATTTTCGAATTTTTATGTATTTTTATAAATATGTAATTTTTATGTAGTATATAGTTTTAATATTTATAGTTATTCCATTTTGCTACAAAAACTGTGTATTATATAAGTTAATATTTTGAGGCGATGTAATAATTTTCAAATCACTAAAATATTGTGAAATGTTATTACAGGTTAATGTATTTCAGGTCAAATACTAACTTGAAAAATGACTAAATTTGACATTTTAATTGTTAAATTGTTGATAATTGTTGAAGTGTTAAGGTGTCAGTTGGCAGTAACTTTGATTTTTAGCAAGCTGTAACATTTAATATGTATAGAGTATCAGCTGCTGTTATGTTTTTTTGTTTATTGTGTCCAATGTACTGTTGGGAAACTGAATTTAAAGGGATAGTTCACCTAAAAATGAAATTTTGCCATCACTTTCTCACCCTTGTGTTGTTCCTAACCTGTATGAGTTTCTTTCTTCTGTTGAACACAAAAGAAGATATTTTGAAGAATGTTGGTAATCAAACAGTTGACAGTAGCCATTGACTTCCATAGTAAGGAAAAAAAGTACTATGGAAGTCAATGGCTACCGTCAACTGTCTGGTTACCAACATTCTTCTTTTGTGTTTTCATTTTTGGGTGAACTATCCCTTTAAAGATGCTGTATGTAATTTTTTGACTGTACTAAAGCTAACTAAATATGTTTGCAGATATTTAGGAAACATGCTGAGTTCACATACTCATTTCTCTGAAAAACAATGCTACAGCCAGTTATTCTACTTTGAAATGTGCGTTCCGTGTTGGAATGTCTGTTTTTGTTTTGGTCTGTGCAATAATGCACGCTGCCAGTTTACCCAATAGTATTTCGACACCCCGGGTTGCCAGTTGGTGGAAAACACAGCGTATTGCTGCCATGGAAGGCAGCGAACAAACTGGGCCAGAGATTGCAGATTCTACCCGACCTAAAAAGCCTCGGCATCCATCTAAAAATCTCTATGAACAGAAGCATATTAAAACGAGATATCAACTCCTCAACTTACAGTGTGTAAGTTTCCTCGCCTTCCATTGTCAGTTGTGCTTGCTCCTGTTGCGTGTCCTCAAACTGGCAACCCGCGTGAGCATCGTGTCTGAGGAAGAGGGGGCGGGGCAAACAATATTTTGAATTTGGACTGCAGTACCCATTTTAAACACTAGCTGTCATTCTTACATACAGAACCTTTAAAGTCCCTCTTCTGTTCTTGATCAATCTTAAACAGGTTGCTTTGGCTGTGAGTTTGAATTTGCGCACATACCTGCGGCTGCAGTCCACGTCATCCGGTGAAGTGCGCATTAACCTCCCCAATATTGACACTTTTCTGTCCTGGGAAATAACTGCACTGCAACCACTTGTGGCTGAGTGTAAAGGTGAGAAAAGATACATATTTGTTTTTTATTAAAATAATAGTTCACCCAAAAATGAAAACTCTCTCATTATTTTCTCCTGTATATACCTTGACTGTTCATTGAAGTTGTAATAATGCAGTGTCAGAAAGCAATCATTTCTGGCCTTTGTTTCTTTGACTGTTCATTGTTTCAGCAAAGCAGGGGGACCTGAAGGAACTTGACGCAGATCTTTTGAAGAGACTACGTGAATTCACAGGCATTTCAGATGATTCCACCGACACAAGAAGCATGGCAGTGTTGGCTTTCCTCTACATGTACCTGACTGTTTTTGCAGAGTAAGAACACTTAAACTCTCTGCATCGATTAAAGTGCCCTATTATGCTACCTTTGATGTAATGTGTAATATAGCTGTTTGTGAATGTAAAGGTCTGCAATGATTCAAAGATCAAAGTCCACGAAAAATTTAGTTAGTCTCTCAAAAGAAAGAACAGATTCTGAACTGCCTATATATAGGTTTGTAACACATTTGCATAATCTACATAACAATTTTTCTTGTGTGTTTGCGCACACTTGGCATATAAAGCTCATTTTGATTCTTATTCTAATACCCACCTATGGTCTTTATTGGCTGCCTGCGAACGTCTACTTTGACCTGCCCTCAAACACTTTAGTTGTAGCTGAGGCCTAGAAGAGTTTGGTTCGTGTTATCAACATAAGAAGACACACTTTTCTCTGGTGAGATAGCAAATCCAGTATGGTAAAACCGACGCCATTGCTGCTGTTCGTATCACTGTGTGTACAAGTGCTGAGGAAGACTCCTAAGCTAAAATTCAAATATGTAATGGGCATTTAGTTTCCGACATGCACTGTAAACAGCAGACCAGTCACAATAGACTGGGCCATCTGACCAATCAGAGCAATGCAGGCTCTCAGGAAGGAGGGGTTTAGAGAGATTGAATCCTTGATAAAACCATTTCAAAAAAGAGATGATGCTTTAATTGTATATTATGAGGAAAGTGTTTTTTGACCTTGGATGCATATAAACCTATTGTAGGAGAGCTCCAAAACAAAGTTAGGAAACTTTAAAATAGAATAATAGGGGCACTTTAAATCTGAAAATATTTGAAAGCTTCATATGAACACTGTTGCTGTTTTTTTTTCTAGCGCTCTGGCCAGTATCACAGTGTCTGTGTGGTCAGAGTTGCCCACAGGAGCTGGTTTAGGCTCCAGTGCCGCCTATAATGTTTGCCTGTCTGCCGCTCTGCTGCCTGCCAGAGGGACCATATCGTCTCTTACATCACAGCAGGAGTCAGCCAGGTAACACTTTCATTGCAATGAATTATGGGGGCTTTTATGTAGGTAATGTAGGTAAGGATTGTTTCATTTAATTTTAACTCTTAACTCTTTAAAAGTAACTTTTAAGTAGTCATTTATTACAGGGAGAGTGCCCCTGAAACAACCTGCAACCTTTTGGTTACCAGCCCCGATTATCAGTGATAAGGCTACACCACACCTTGAAATGTATTTATCTGATCATCTGAATCAGATGATAGATTAAGTAACAAAGGAGCAGAGATATTAACTTTTAGAATTCCAAAGTTCTTGTCCTACCTCTGCCCTCTTGAAAATCCATCCAGGTCTTGAAAATGTGTGGTTTGAAATACAAGATAAAAGGATAAGGGGTAAATTTTAGAATTGCTCCTCTAGTCATGCTCAATCACATTTAGCCTCAGTGCTTCTGCAGATGATCACCTCCATAATTTTTCCTGTCATCTTCCTACTCCCTCCCCCCCTCCCCCGTTTTAACAAGCAAAACTTAAAACTAATCCCAGACTAAAATGCATGTTTGAGCTGTATTAACTGAAAGCAACGTGCACTGACGCATCTTAAAATATGTCAGTGCTATTGTTTTGTCTCAAGATGCACAGCAGTAATGTTTTTTTTTCTAGGGCACGTTTATAAAAGCTACTTAAATGCCCTAATTAAACCTAAGGCTTAATCCTGGCTTAATCTAAGCCCTGTCTGTGAAACCGGGCCAATAAATTTGCTAGTAGTTTGCTTAATGTTTCTGTGGAAACTTTTGTACCATTATAAATGTCTTTACTGATAAATTTGATCAATTTAATGCATCCTTGCTGAATAAAAGTATTAATTTCTTAAAAAATATATATATTAGGGGTGGGCGATATGACCAAAATCTTATATCACGATATGAGTAATTTTATTTCACGATAACGATATGTATCACAATATAGTTATTTTTGCTAACCATTGACTATATTTTACTTTAAGGTCATTAGCAGCAAGAATTGTTGTGTACCTGTTAACTGAAAATGTTCTGTTTGTGTTGTAGATGGTGTAAAGATGAGATGGAGCTGATTAACAGGTGGGCGTTCATGGGCGAGAAGATCATCCATGGTAACCCTTCAGGGGTGGATAATGCTGTGGGCACATGGGGTATGACTCTCAGCCTGTGACTGCTGTCTTATGCATTCATGAATCTTCTTCATTTGATGTATTTTTTTTTTTTGTACTACGTCACTTTATGCTTTCTATAACAGGTGGCTTTTTAAGATACCATGCTGGTAATATAACTCCACTAAGCAGGTAAAATATTACTCTACAAAATTTTATCTCAATATATTTTTTAAGTTACTGTTCCAAATTATCAGTAAAGTATATAAAAAGGTGTTTCAGTGAAATTACAGAGCCAACATAATTTTCTAAGTGTGTTATTGGGTTCATTTCCTCCCCAGGGTCCCCATTCTGAGGATCCTTCTCACTAACACCAAAGTACCACGTAGCACCAAAGTGCTTGTTTCTGGAGTGAAGGACAAAATTAACAAGGTAGTAAATGGCTCCCCCCAGCCCCCTTCCATATTTTTATTCCTGTGCCCTTCAATTAGCATAATGGCCAGTGTTGTATGAGGGAGGAACACTCCAGGGGCCCAGTGCTGAGTGCCTTTTATAAGAGGTCCAAATGAAACACTCTGCCAACGCTCCTGTGCTCTGTTACCCTGACAACGGCAGCAGGTAGCCTCACTGCTGGCACATCCCGATTGGTGAAGTGGAATTCTGGTATTATTAGGGTGGAAAAGAGTAAAGAGTCAGGACAGGCTTGAAAGGGGTCATATTCTACACTTTTGTGGCATTATAAGTCAAAGGAATAAGCCATGAACAAGCGTAATTTAGTTTTACTCAGCCATTTCCACCCTCTTTCAGAATTTGTTTTAAAGGTATGGTTGACCCAAAAATGAATCATCATGACCCACCCTCATGTCATTCCAAACTGCATGACTTACTTTCTTCTGCAGAACACAAAAGGAGATAGTTTATAGAATATCTGGTTGAATGAATTCAGCACGATGGCAGGACATCATGCTTCAACTTGACACTTAGTAAAGCACCCAAGAGCAGATGCCATTGATTTTATTTTATTTATTTATTTTTTTATTATTTTTTTTTTGTGTGTGCCAGCCAGTACTTTAAACTCCAGCCTACTAGGTGGCATAA
Organism: Coreius guichenoti; assembly: GCA_039654105.1. NCBI lineage: Eukaryota > Metazoa > Chordata > Actinopteri > Cypriniformes > Gobionidae > Coreius > Coreius guichenoti. The sequence goes on from CM077169.1 coordinate 13,166,714, forward strand.
ATTCACTATTATTCAACTTCGTCTGCTAATTTAATGGCAGCTGGCAAAACTGCATGATATTTTTAACCCCAAACCAGTTAAGCGCAAACCCCACCCCACAGTCGATTTCATTGGTCAGCTAATCGCGCATTCATTGGTTATTAGAGAATGTCGATGACAGCACATTGGACTATTATTTCCAAATAGCAAGAGTTTGAGTTGTATGGTGATATTCTGCTTGACTAAGGATGACCATTATAATTATCTTTTACTGTGACAAGCTTAAGCTGATCATATTTGTTGCTGAATAATGTTGTTCCCTCACCTGTGTTTGTCCAGCACTTTTCTGTCCTTTTAGTCCTCTGCACTGTGCTGTTTTGCAGTTTCCCTCCATAATGAAGCCAGTTCTGGAGTCCGTCAGTGCCGTGTCCTGCACCTGTGAACAGACTCTCACAGATCTTGCTGCACACGGACCTTCAGCTGAGCACTACAACATACTGGAGGTACAATCACACAGCTTTTCCTTCATAAAGAAGGAAATGTGCATTTATTAATAGATGTACAGTATATTATTATTTGTGCCAGACACATGTTTTCAATTTTTGCCACTTTTTTTCTGTCTGAGACAAATTTGGGGAATCGTAAAGATTTATTTCACAATAGGAAAAAAAAATCTGCAGTTGCTTTTGTGATTTTTAATACAGTTAAAACTTTTGGGATTGGTAAGATTTTTTTTTTTAATGATTTGGTGCTCAAAAAACATTTAGTATTATTAGTGTTGAAAACAGTTGTGCTGTGTAATAACCTGATTTTAAAACTACATTTTATTTAGGATTCTTTGATGTATAGAAAGGTCAAAAGAACAGCATTTATTTGAAATATATTTTTGTAACAATTTGAATGTCTTTGTCACTTTTGTTCAATTTAATGCATCTTTGTTAAATAAAAGTATTACTTTATTAAAATAAATAAAACCTTACTGACCCCAGTATTTTAATTTATTTTTTTGTTTTTGTTTAAGCGTTATTTTCCAGGCAAAACATTACTAACATTAGTAAAATAGTTGCTTGGGTTTGTTTGTCATCATTTAATTTTTGCATGTAAATAAGTAGGTCCAAATGGACATGGGCTGGTGACATAAAATTCCCAGTCAGTGGGATCAATCTTAGCTGAGACATATATCATACAGGCCATGTCCACACTAATACGTTTTCGTTTGAAAACATTTTTTTTTCTCCGTTTTGGCCTTCCGTCCACACTGAGACGGCGTTTTAAGTCAACGAATATGTAGCTTTTTGAAAAACGCTCTCCAAAGCGGCTAAATTTGAAAACGCCGTCTTCGCGTTGTAGTGTGTAGTGTGTAGACTGTGAAAACGGAGGTATTTGAAAACAATGACGCATATTGTACCAATAGGTATTCATGTTTATACCGCTATTGTGCCTGTTATGTGCTATGTATAAAATATGTTACTTCGCGCACTCTTCATATCACAGTCCTGCAAAGATGGCAAAACATGACAGCAGTTGCGTTTTAGACCAAACATATAATGGTGAGTGAGTGCGACCTGAATGCATCAGTGAAAGGTGAGATATTATGCTTCATAAAATAATCCTGCCAGAAGAATTGTGTGATAACTTAATAATGTCTTGTTCTGTCTGTCATCTCTGTGAGCTTTTATGAGGTTTAACGCATGCACAATAAGGTGAATTTAGCGTTTTCTGACGTTTTTTTTTAGTGTGGACAAGAAACTTTTGGAAAACGCCGTTTTCAAATGTATCCGGAATAATGTAGACGTAGCCACAGTCTGACATAAATTAATGCCTTTGCTTTAACCCAAGATGTCTCTGGGGTCATATAGTACAATCTGACTCATATCTATCACATTTGCAACAAACAAAAAATTTTGTGTAGTGAACAACCAGTATAATCATCCATTAATTTATTACATTTTACTGTATTCCTGCCAACCTTGTTACATTATACAAGAGCAAAGATGCTATTGTGTTGTTGGACACATGGCCCAGCAGTTTGCGCAGTTACACATTGATTTGAGTAGGGCACAAGAGTGATGCAAGTTTGAATCTTTATCCTGTTCCTCTGTTTGTGCCCATAATCTCCTGCCCTCCCTCATTTCCTTTAAATAAAAAGTGGCAAAAGACCAAAGAAATTATCAATATTTTTATTCAGAGAAAGCCCTGATGGATGGATGAATTTTTATTGATCCTTTTTAGACTTTTCTCTGTGTGTCATTTTTCATCAGGAGCTGATTGATATAAACCAGCACCACCTGAATGTGATGGGTGTGGGTCACTCGTCTCTGGACACACTGTGTAGGGTCACTCTGGCCAGGGGGCTGCACAGCAAACTGACGGGGGCAGGAGGAGGAGGCTGTGGAATCACTCTCCTACGACCAGGTACCAATACACACACCAAAATAACAGAAAAAAGATTTTACCACTTGTCCATGCAAAAATCTATGCCTTTATGCTAGAATGTTATAAGTGGCTGCTAGGACTCAGTGTTGGGGAAAGTTACTTTTAAAAGTAATGCATTACAATATAATGTTACTCCCTAAAAATTACCTAGTTGCGTTACTTAGTTATTTTGCGTTACTTACTTTTTCTCAACTGGGCTAGGCTAGCTTGTTTGTTTTTTGTTTTTCCAACAACAACAACAAAAAAAGTTCTATTGTTGGCAAATTTAAAAGCCCTTTTACACCAAAAGTGAAATGAATAAGCCTCAGGCAGAAAGAAATGCAAATTCATGCCTGTACAGTAGAGGGCGCAGCTCAAGCTAACTTTTCAGCTGTTTCAGTTTACATGTTTCAGCAGTGTTTTCACACTGCACAATTTTAGCCCCGATTTTCACTCGCTGACAGATTTTGCAAAATCGCAGACAAATGCCCGAAATCGGAGGTAAATCGGTGCTCTTTCACGTGAGTGACAATCCCGCAGTGTGAATTATCAACGACGCGATCTGAGAAAAACGACGATGCATCGCAGACGCCCGTGAGATATTTGGCATGCTAAATATCTGGACCTGTCTGCGATTCAAAATCCTGCTTTGTGAAATATGTTCTGACTGAAAATTACATCGCGATGACCTACAGCCAATGAGAGAGCAAGATACAGGGCAGCGGGAAGTTCCAGAATATCAGCAAGCATGACTTCGGTTCATAATCTTTTTTTTTTCTTTCTCCTTTTTGCTGTAAATCAGCGTACACACAATTTGGATCACAAGCTTTTTGTGGGCTAACATTTTTATTAACAATTCCAGTCTCGCACGTGATCTTGTGTTATTTACTTATCAATTCTCGCGTGTGTTTGGTTGTGAAACATAGTTTGCGGACCAGACAGAGTTTTCGGCGATTCTTCTTATTGTAAAGTCATGCAATGTGTAACCCACTGTCGCCGATCCATCGTGCAATGTGCACACAGCAGCAACTGAATGCTACACCAGATACTTGTGCAGTGTGAAAAGAACAGTGATCTGACGACTTTGAAAATCATGCAATGTGAACTTGGAATTACTTCAGCAATTAAAAAAAACACACATGTGGTTTAACTAATTTAAAAAAAAAAAAAAATGTTTTTCTTTTTTTTCTTATTCATATGGTTGAACCATCAAAGGTCAGCAGCAAAGACATTGGTTAATAAAGTGAGATTAAATACATAAAGAATATTTGTGTTATTTAACATTATTTAATTATTGCAGGTTTGCATTTCACTGTTTTTATTCATTTTAGGGACTACTGAATCTGTTTTTGTGCAAGTGAGATGAGTAAATGCCTGCTCACATTTAGTCTAGAACAGGGATCTTCAAATCTGGCTCACGAGATCCATTTTCCTGCAGAGTTTAGCTCTAACCCTAATCAAACACACCTGCACATGCTAATCAGTTTCTTCAGGATCACTGGAAAATCACAGGTGGGTGAGTTTGATCAGGGTTGGAGCTAAACTCTGCAGCGCATTGGCCCTCCAGGGCAAGATTTGAGGAACCCTGGTCTAGAACAACAGTAACCATCATATTTAAACAGCGCACACAACGCCTCTGCACTTACTCCTGATTTCTCTAAACATGGGGACAGGAGAGGTGTCAGTCAATAAATGGGAAAACAAAGTAACTTCCATTACTTATTTGAAAAAGTAACTCAGATGTTTTGCTGTAAATGTAAGAGTAATGCATTACTTTACTAGTTACTTGAAGAAAAAGTAATCTGATTAAGTTACTTGTAATGCGTTACCTCCAACACTGCTAGGGCTTTGTGATGCATTTGTGTAAACAACTAGATAACCTTCTGTCAATTCTGACACCTGATTTATTATAATTGTACCAATCGTTAATTTTTGTATAAAATGTCCTCATGGAACCCTATGGTGTATATATTTTTTTATATATATGCTTCCTGTGGTTAATCAGTCTGATTGCTGCATATTGTTTGAAAAGTCTCCATGAGGGTGGCACCCTGCTGACTGCGTGACTGTTTAACGTGATTTGTGAGGTAAATCTTGCTTGTCACTCTTGTCTGACAAAGCTAACAACTTGACGCAGCAGCTGTCAGACTGGGCCACACTCTTTGTTTATGCCTGAAGCCACTAACGCATTGAATTTTAATCAGGATCTTAGAGCCCTCAAAAACAGCCTCCAATAAAGAGGAGACACAATGCAGGAAGAAGCCGGGCAACGTTTATGATGTGATGTTGTTAGCCTAGCAGCTTGAGTGTGTGACATTGTCATTTCTAGGCATACCTTGTTAAGGTATGATGAAGGCTGAATTGAGATTTCTAAGGTAAAATCCTTTTCTTCATTTGATTTGCTGACAGGATTGGTCTTTCAGCTGTTGTGTGTCCTGACTCCTGTCACTCCTTTAAATCAGGTTGTTTGCCATCTCGGCATCATTTATGGCTCGTGTCTACCGAGTGGTATGGTTCAGTACAGTTCATTACAGTACGCAATTTTTGCCGTTTCCATTTTCAGAAGTTGTGAATGGTACCCTAATTCCGAACTGTACCACTTTTTTGGCACCCTTCTGTTGGGGTACCTAGCACAACAGTCCGATACTAAAGGGTGGAGCTAGACTCATTGCAGAACGTTGATTGGTTGACAGAGAATCGTCACTTGCACATGCATTTTCGGCTGTGAAAATGCAGCCTTGGCTGAAACAAAGCTTGTCGTCTTCTTGTGACAACAGCCACATGCCGAGAAGCAAGAACTAGATCTGCTGTATGTCGTCCATTTGTTGTTTACTGTGTCGCTTTCTTCTTCGTGCGAGAATGACGTTGATCGCTGCTACACGCCTATCATAAGCGTACTGTTGGCGGTGGAAACGCAAGCCGGATCAGGGTTTATGGTCCCGAATCGTACTGTACTGTTCTGCACAAATCTACGTAGGTTTATAACAAATTAGCATAATTCCAGACTATGGTCTTCATTAGCTGCCCGCGAAAAACGTCTACTTTGACCCGTACTCAAACACTGTAGTTGTAGCTGAAGCCTGGAAGGACACTGTTTTCTGCCCTGCGAAAGCAAATCCACTTTGCATGCACTTCCAATGGATTAACCCTGAACCACACTAACAGAGCAATCGCACCAGGGTTTGTTTTGAATGAAGCAAACATGCCAAGTGTGAACACACCAATGTTTTTTTTTTTTTTTGGTCCAGACCAAACAAACCAAGTGAACTGAACTACGGTTCTAAGCCGAACTAAGTGTGAACACACCCTCAGACACTGAGAAAAAAGGTGATGCTGCAATGTGTATTTTGAGGTGTTTTTTGACCCTGGATGCATGTAAATCTATTTTTGGAGACCTCCAAAACAAATGTAAGAACCTTTAAAATAGCATAATAGGGGCACTTTAAGCCAAAGTTTGGCTCATACTTGCCAAAAAAGACATTGAATTTTTTCTCCACTTGACATGGCAAAGAGGTCTGTTTTTGTGTCAAGCATGTAAAATTACACCCAGTTTCATTTTCTAAAACAGGAGAGGGGCATTATCAGCCACCTGGTGATGCGCACACACAAATACACACACTGATTCTTGGGTTTCATGTTTGAGGGTTTGGCAGATTGTCAGACCACCTGCATATGGTCAGTGCTTCTGACACAAACAACTGGGGAAAAAAGTATTTTTCAGGAACAATGTTGCAAAGACATGAGGCACAAAAAAATAATATATTTTCATACAAACTAAGCTTGTTTCTCTTTTTCTCCTTACATGTTGAGTTGTGCTGTTCATACAAGTGTGAATCCAATCCTTCATATAATATAATATAATATAATATAATATAATATAATATTAATTACATTATATTATATAATAATTCACTACTGTTAAAATGTTTGGGGTTGTTGTTTTTTCTGAACAATATTTTATAGTTAAGTTTCTTGTGCACAGTACACCAAGGCTGCATTTATTTGATCAAAAATACAGTAAAAACAGTAATATTGTGAAATGTTATTACAATTTAAACAGCTGTTTTCTTTTTTTTTTTTTTTTTTTTTAAATATATTTAACTGTAATTTAAACTGAATTTTCAGCAGCCGTTACTCCAGTCTTCAGTGTCACATGATCCTTCAGAAATCATTCTAATATGCTGATTTGGTGCTCAAGGAACATTTCTTATTATTATCAATGCTGAAAGTTGGGCTGCTTAATATTTTTGTGGAAACAATGATACATTTGTTTTCAGAATTTTTTTTATGATTAGACAGTTCAAAATAACAGCATTTCTTTTGTAACGTTATAAATGTTTTTACCGTCACTTTTGATCAATTTAATGCATCCTTGGTGAATAAAAGTATTAATTTCTTATGTTATAATTATATTATGTTATAATTATATTTATTATGTTATATTGTTATAATTTTTTATTATATTATATTGTTATAATTGTATTAAATTACACATTTACACAATTTAGCTTATACTCCATGGAGCTTTTGTTTTGTAGAGAGTATTTTGTCTAGGTGTCTTGGTGTTAATGGGTATGTTTTTGTCCTCTTTGTTTGCAGAGACTGATGCATCAGTGATTCAGAGCACCATTGAGGAGTTAAAGTCTTGTGGCTTTGACTGCTGGGAGACCAGTATTGGAGCTCCTGGGGTACAGCAGCACTCTTCTGCTGCACTCAGTCAGGACATACTGAAGATCCTCAACAGCTACTGAGACACAAAGGAAACATTCTACTTTATGCTTCGTTGTTATCATTCGCACGAATGCTCATCGCTGCTGTTGCTCTGGATCTTGGTTCAACAAATGTAGTTCATAATACTTGGGAAATGTTATATTGAAAATTGGGAAATTATATAAAACATACGCTTATTGTCTGTTGAATTAAGAAATACTTTTTTAAAATGTGTATTATTATTACATTCAGAGTGCTTATGCGTTGTGAATGTTATTTTCACACATCAAAAATCTTTTTTATATGCCACTAGATGGCAGCAGAGTGTAAGACATGGATTTAATACCGTCAATTTTAGACAGTGTGTATGGAATGCAAATAATATATATTTCAAATAAATATGAATTAAATTAATTTATTAATAAAAAAATTAATAAATTCCAATTTTCTTTCATAAAAAGCTGCACAAGATTATCCTTTCCTAGCCTGTCTGTGTATTCCTAGCAAATGTAGTACGATCATCTCATTTGCCAAAATGTTTCTCAACACGGATCACATATCCGACCAGAACTAGCACAGCTTGGAGCATTTTGGACTGTGTACAGCCGTTGTATTATTGTCACTAAACCCAAAGTAATTACTTTTCAGTTCTTTGCTCTTTGTCAGAATATTTTGCAACGGAACGGTTTTGAAGCCAAGTAGTGGATGCAAGGATGCATTTGGCTGTCGACCAGACGCAGGCAGCCCAAGTTGATCTGTGAAGTGCAGTGATGAAATAAACGCCCTGCACTTTCAGCAGAGCACATTTCCCCACAGTCCCAGGAGAGGGGTGTAATTTTAGTGGTGTTTTGTGAGGAACAGATAAAGAGGGCTATCTTCAGCCCGCAAGAACTGGAGCTAGTGAAAAGGAAATGGATTTGCACTGAGATGAATGTGTTCCTGTAAACTGAAGGACAGAGCCTTTTATGCTTGAACAAGTCAATTTGAGAAGACCTAGGGAGGTCAGAGACACCTTTGAAAATGAGTGCTGCCAGTTTTGTAAATGTGAAGCCATCAGCATGCTTATAATCCGGGTGCATTTCGGAAGGGAGGAGACAACGTAATGTGCAGCGTAAGACGAGGCCGGCACTGCACTTGCATAAACTGCTTACAGTAGTCTTACAAGTAAGTCATCTAAGTTTTTTTTTTCTTCAAGACTAGTCATAACTTTTAAGTCAGTTACATAAAAAAGTAGACTGGTCTAATTTGAATCTGAAAAGTAAGACTGATTAGCCCTGATGTTTATGCAACAGGCCCCAGTTTGGGCAAGTCTTATTTTCTTCCTCTTTTGTCTTAATTGTATTTTTTAGCATATTTGTTTTGTCTCAGGCTATATATGTTTTGTGCAGAAAAAGAAATCTGTTTTTGTAGAAGAGTTCAAAAACAACATTGGACCCCATTGACTTTCAATGGACATTTTTGGTTGAACTATCCCTTTAAAAAGTTTATTTTTCTGTGTTTTGCTTATACTCTACCGTTCAAAAGTTTTGGGTCAGTAAGAAGTTTTTTTTTTTTTTTTTTTTTAATAAATTAAAGGGATGGTTCACTCAAAAATGATCAATACATTTTTTTGTCATTACTTACTCATCCTCAATTTGTTCCAAACCTGTATGAGTTTCTTTCTTCTGTTGAACACAAAAGAAGATATTTTAAAGAATGTTGGTAACCAGACAGTTGACGGTAGCCATTGGCTTCCATAGTAGAAAAAAAAATACAATGGAAGTCAGTGGGTGCCGTCAACTGTCTGGTTACCAACATTCTTTAAAATATCTTCTTTTGTGTTCAACAGAAGAAAGAAACTCATACAGCCTATGTTTGGAACAACTAAATGAGTAAATGATGAGAAAATGTTCATTTTTGGGCGAACTATCCCTTTAATAGTTTATTCAGCAAGGGTGCATTAAATTGATCAAATGTGACAGTAAATACATTTTATAATGTTACAAAATGTATATTTCTAATAAGTGCTGTTTTTTTTTTTTAACTTTCTATTCATCAAAGAATGTTGAAAAAAAAAAAAAATCTAAAAATATTACGCAGCACAACTGTTTACAACATTGATAAGAATTGTTTCTTGAGCTCCAAATCAGCATATTAAAATGATTTTCTGAAGGATCATGCGACACTGAAGCTGCTGAAAATTCAGTTTGCCAGCACAAGAATAAATTACATTTTAAAATATATCAAAATATATGAAAATCTTGCCGACTTTTTTTTTTTATTTTTTTTTTACTTGCGTAAATCAGATTTACACATCTGAGTACATTGAAGTTTAAGAATCGGACTCAACGGAACAATCTCAGTGCTCTGAGGAAGTGACCTCAGACCCCAGAAGTGAGCCGTTGTCCTCTTGTCAATCATGGTGTGTGGCATTTACCCACAAACTCGCCACCAACCTATTCATACACACTATGAATAATGCTTTTCCTGATGCCATCAGCTTTAAAGGGTAAAAATGAGTCGCATCATCTTCCTTTCCCATTTTCTCCTTGCTGCCATGTCCACTTTAGCCCGATCCAATTTGGATCTCATCCTCAGACAGATTGAGGAATCGCTTTTCAATCTTTGATCTGCTGTAATGAAAAGAGAGAGGGTACTGCCTGTGAATGCAGTAACCGGATTAGCGGAGGGAGGAGAAGGCGGCATCGGCCGTTCGAGGGGGAACAGATGAATGAGTAAAGCTGGCTTTAACCAGAAGAGAGGGGGCCCAGGACCGCCCCCCGCCACCGAAATCCTCATGACCTGCTGATAGTCATGTGCCTTGTGTTTGTGCTGACAAACAATTTCACAAAATTGGATCCCCCAAATCGTTATCGACTTTTCCTCTTTCCTTCTCTCCTGCTCTCAGACATGAGAGCCCTTGATAGGGCCGGCTATGAGTTAAACACTATTGGCAGTTTTGAAGTCTGTCCAACAAACAACTGGCAGAGAATGTTAGAGAGAAAAGGTCAGTTTGTGGAGGGAAAAATCTGGAATAATTGATTTTTTTTTTTCTTCTTTCTTTCCCTATCTCTGTTGTTTTTATTCATTTCTTTAAATGTCAGAAGGCTTTTGTGTGGCATAGGCAGACAGGTTGTATGAATGAATGGGAACTGGCTGGCTGAGGCTGCCTTTCGTGAACCTTGACCCTCTGTGTGGCGTCCTCTCTGCGCACTCTCTGTTGTGTCAAATCCATGTCTTCGGCCCCCACCGTAACCCCAGCTTGAATTTAATTACCACTGAGCTCTTCAATTTAAATTGCATTGATGAAGAGCAATGAGGAGGAGGCGGGGTGAGCCGTACCTCTCTGTCTCTCCTTCCTGCGAGGCACAGATGGTATTTTTTATCAATGTCAGCAGCAGCTTCTTTCTGCACTGATGAATAGATTCTAAGGATGGCCTGACATTATTTCAGATAACAGAGGCAGCCAAGAAAAGGGGTCAAGGATGGAGAGGAACGGCAGGGCCATTGAAATATAATAAAAATAATTATTCAGGACTCTACCCAGCCCCGCTTTATTCTGTTTGTCTCTCTTGCATGTTGCGTTGCATAAAGAAATGTCCGCTGAAATAATTTCCTTTTCATGTGTTCGTTTAACCAAAGTTCAACAGGTACGGGAGTAAATGTGAGGACATGACGTGTTTTTATTCCTCTTTTCTCTGGGCATGTGAGCATTGTGTGGTGGTGCTGTTTGACTCGTTCTCTGCAGGGATGTGACACTGCGCGTGATAGATATGAACTCTGAGTTTGTCTGTGCTGCTCTTGTAAACAGATCATAGCAGAAAAGTACGCTGGCAGCATGTCCTCTTTGTGAGAGTCGCACGGATAAAAATCAGCATCTGACCAGCTCTGTGAGTGTCAGTATTTTTAAATCTTCTCCACAGGCTTTCACCTTGATTCCATTTTTTTTTACTGGGAAAGTAACATCCATTACCCCTCTTTCCCTTTCCTCTTTCCTTGTTATCTATCCTGTCTTCTTTTTTTCCTGTCCTGTCATTTACATCCTTGCTTCACACTTCCTTTTCCTGATTTTTGTCTTTCCCTTTCCTGTTTTCTGTCCTTTTTCCTCTTCCCTTTTTATCCTTCTAACATTTTTGCCTTCCCTTTCTTTTTCCATTCCTTTTTCCTGTCATGTTATTTTCCACTTTCCTTTTTATGTTTTGCCATTTACTTTTTTCTCTCCTTTTTCCTGTCCTGTTATTTTTACTCTTTCCATTTCCTTTTCCTGTCATGTTGTTTCCCCCTTTCCTTTTCATGTTTTATCATTTTCTTTTTTCCCTCTCCTCTCCTTTCCCCCTCATTTCCTCTCCCTTCCAGATTCTTTCCTTTCCATGTCCATTGTCTTGCCCTTTTCATGTTCTGTAATTTTCCTTTTTTCTCCTTCCTCTCCTCCATTTCCTTTTTGTTTTGCCATTACTTTTTTCCTCTCCTTTATCCTGTCCTGTTATTTTACTCTTTCCATTTCCTTTTCTGACCTTTTCCTCTCCTCATTTTTCCTGTCATGTTGTTTCCCCCTTTCCTTTTCATGTTTTATCATTTTATTTTTTCCCTCTCTTTTCCCCTTTCCAGATTCATGTTCTGTAATTTTCCCTTTCTTTTTTCTCTTTCCTCCTCTCCTCTTTTTCCTGTCCTGTTATTTCCACATTTTCTTTTTGTTTTGCCATTACTTTTTTCCTGTCCTGTTATTTTACTCTTTCCATTTCCTTTTCTGACCTTTTCCTCTCCTCCTTTTTCCTGTCATGTTGTTTCCCTTTCCTTTTCATGTTTTATAATTTTTTTCCCCTCTCCTCTCCTTTCCCCCTCATTTCCTCTCCCTTTCCCTCCCTGATTCTTTCCTTTCCATTGTCTTGCCCTTTTCATCTTTCACTTTCTTGTTCTGTAATTTTCCTTTTATTTTTTCTTTCCTCTCCTCCTCCTTTTCTTGTTATTTCCACATTTCCTTTTCATGTTTCTCATTTCCTCCTCCTTTTCTTTATATTCTATTCCTTTCCATTTCCTTTTTTCCCTATCCTTTTTGTCATTCCTTTTTCCTGTTCTGTAATTCCCCTTCCCATTTCCTCATGCCTGCCATTTTTCTCGTTCCTTTGCTTTTCCTCTCCTATTCTCTCTAGTTCATTAGACTTGTTGATTTTTAAACCTAGCAACTTTAGCAAAATCGAGACTGTAGTGATGTTTCATGGGTAAAGCTTGGTTCAGTTCCAATTCGCGAGAAGGCTTTCATCTTGCCCACCTGTGACCTCCTGCGACCTCCTCACCTTCTTCAAGAGCTTGTGGCTCTGCAGCTGAGCAGGGCTCTTTTCTCTGCTCTTCTTGAGAAGATGCTGCAAGGGTCAGGGTCAAGGTGGTGTAAAATGAGAGTATGTATGGGAGTTTGTGTGTCTTTCAGAGTGGAGAAGGGCATTCCCCTTCTGCCTGGCCCTGGTGAGAAGTGAGAGCAGAGGTCAGCTGACCCCATTAAGGCTGTCGGCTGCAGAAGAATCTGGCACAGACCTGCACATGTCGAGAGGCTGAAGCATTTGTAGGAGAGAGAAAAGAAGTACTTGTGTGAGCGCTTGAATAGGTGGGATGAATCCGTGAGAACAGAAGACTGCAGTGTCTTATAGACACTTCAGGTTGATGAATTCACTTAAGGTCCTGTCTTGATTAATGATCACTTTTGATCCAATATCATTGTTATTCACAGTCTCAGTGAAAGCATATCAGTTCAGTGATAAATGATTCTGTGTAGTATGTTAATAGCACTTGAAGTTCCTATTTCACAAACAATAATGTACCATTTTATTAAATCATAATAATTCCATGGTATTCTTTGTAGTACCATGAAAATACCATAGTATATAATATAATATGAAACAGTAATCAAACAGTATACCATGTTTTGTAGGTAGTTGGGAATACTATTTTAAATAGCATTTTGATAAATCTTTTATTTAATTATTTATTATGCATTTAATTTTATTCAAATACCTGCACGCATACATGGCATCATATTAATTTAAGACTGGAGAGCCTTTTTACAACCAATTTTAATTTAAAATTTAGATTTTTCATTAAGTCTATGAAAACATGGTGTAATAAGTAAAATTTATATAGCGCTTTACAAGTAATAAACAAAAATACATAAAAACAGGACAAATACATGCAGGAAACAATACAATATACACATCAAACACCACAGACCATCATAGAAATCTGAGTCAGATGCATAAACCGGAATGAAAAACATACAAATATCTTTGTGTCGTCATAACCTATTATATGTACCAATACATGGTATATCAAGAATACCATGATACTACCCATATACAGTGGGGAGAACAAGTATTTGATACACTGCCGATTTTGCAGGTTTGCCCACTTACAAAGCATGTAGAGGTCTGTAATTTTTATCATAGGTACTCTTCAACTGTGAGTGACGGAATCTAAAACAAAAATCCAGAAAATCACATTGTATGATTTTTAAGTAATTAATTTGCATTTTATTGCATGACATAAATATTTGATACATCAGAAAAGCAGAAGTTAATATTTGGTACAGAAACCTTTGTTTGCAATTACAGAGATCATACGTTTCCTGTAGTTCTTGACCAGGTTTGCACACACTGCAGCAGGGATTTTGGCCCACTCCTCCATACAGACCTTCTCCAGTTCCTTCAGGTTTTGGGGCTGTCGCTGGGCAATACGGACTTTCAGCTCCCTCCAAAGATTTTCTATTGGGTTCAGGTCTGGAGACTGGCTAGGCCACTCCAGGACCTTGAGATGCTTCTTACGGAGCCACTCCTTAGTTGCCCTGGCTGTGTGTTTCAGCTTGTTGTCATGCTGGAAGACCCAGCCACGACCCATCTTCAATGCTCTTACTGAGGGAAGGAGGTTGTTGGCCAAGATCTCGCGATACATGGCCCCATCCATCCTCCCCTCAATACGGTGCAGTCGTCCTGTCCCCTTTGCAGAGAAGCATCCCCAAAGAATGATGTTTCCACCTCCATGCTTCACGGTTGGGATGGTGTTCTTGGGGTTGTACTCATCCTTCTTCTTCCTCCAAACACGGCGAGTGGAGTTTAGACCAAAAAGCTCTATTTTTGTCTCATCAGACCACATGACCTTCTCCCATTCCTCCTCTGGATCATCCAGATGGTCATTGGCAAACTTCAGACGGACCTGGACATTTGTGGCTTGAGCAGGGGGACCTTGCGTGTGCTGCAGGATTTTAATCCATGACGGCGTAGTGTGTTACTAATGGTTTTCTTTGAGACTGTGGTCCCAGCTCTCTTCAGGTCATTGACCAGGTCCTGCCGTGTAGTTCTGGGCTGATCCCTCACCTTCGTCATGATCATTGATGCCCCACGAGGTGAGATCTTGCATGGTGCCCCAAACCGAGGGAGATTGACCGTCATCTTGAACTTCTTCCATTCTCTAATAATTGCGCCAACAGTTGTTGCCTTCTCACCAAGCTGCTTGCCTATTGTCCTATAGCCCATCCCAGCCTTGTGCAGGTTTGCAATTTTATCCCTGATGTCCTTACACAGCTCTCTGGTCTTGGCCATTGTGGAGAGGTTGGAGTCTGTTTGATTGAGTGTGTGGACAGGTGTCTTTTACAGGTAACGAGTTCAAACAGGTGCAGTTAATACAGGTAATGAGTGGAGAACAGGAGGGCTTCTTTAAGAAAAACTAACAGGTCTGTGAGAGCCGGAATTCTTACTGGTTGGTAGGTGATCAAATACTTATGTCATGCAATAAAATGCAAATTAATTATTTAAAAATCATACAATGTGTTTTTTTGGATTTTTGTTTTAGATTCCGTCTCTCACAGTTGAAGAGTACCTATGATAAAAATTACAGACCTCTACATGCTTTGCAAGTAGGAAAACCTGCAAAATCGGCAGTGTATCAAATACTTGTTCTCCCCACTGTATCAGACTACCATGATAGTTCCATCTGAGACTCCCACCACCACAGACCTTTTTATAGCAGAGAAATAGCATAACATTCTTTATTATGCCAGTGTTACTGTATATATACCATATTGATTTTACAATATAAAATATCTTAACTGTACTAAGTGTAGTGTTTGGGTGCTCAAGTCTACAGATCTAATTGCAGAGTAATGCTTTTGTTGTACTGTAGGTTTTGAAGAGCTTCATTGATTTTTGTAGCAGTGCTCATCTCTGCTTGGCTAACGCTCAGAGCATGAAGCCTGTCAGACTCTCCTCAGAAAATCTCTCAGAGCAAATCGAAGCAGTTTAGAGCGGAGGGTGTCGGGGAAGGGCACCTTTACCTGCTCTAAACACACACACACACACACACACACGTCTGGTTTACTATCTTTGTGGGGACTCTCCATAGACGTAATGGCTTTTATACTGTACAAACTGTTTATTCTATCCCCCTACACTAACCCTACCCCTAAACCTACCCATCACACAAATCTTTCTGCATTTTTACATTTTCAAAAAAACTCATTCTGTATGATTTATAAGCTTGTTTCCTCATGGGGACCTCAATTTAGGTCCTAATGGTGACACGAGTCCCCATGAGTCTGTGTGCATTCAGGTTGAAGTCCCCACTGGGATAGAAAAACATGAACACACACACACACATTTACATGTTTTATGGGGACATTATATAGACATAATGATTTTGATACTGTACAAACTGTATATTCTATCCCCCTAAACTTACCCATCACAGAAAACTGCATTTACAGTTTTTACCATTACATTTTTAAAAAACATCACTTAGTATGATTTATAAGCTATTTTCCTCATGGGGGCCAAAAAATGTCCCCACAAAGACATGGATTTTGGATATTGCCGTCCCTGTGTGGACATTTTGTCCTCATAACATAGGGTTTACCAATACCACAAACACACACACACACAGTAAAGAACGTTTACAAAAACGTCGCTTTCTGAAGCTCTATTCCAAAAACTAGTGAGCTGCCCTGCACAGGCAGGATCCTAGGTGAAACGAAACTTCATATGTGACTGATTTGGAACGCTCTACAAAGGCAGCAACTCTGGAAAAACTCAATTTCCGGAAGTAAATTTCCCATTCATTTTCTCCGTAGGGGAATTGATTTTTAACAATAGCATAAACCTCTAAGGCAGAGCTATTGTAAGCTACAAGGTTTTCGTTGAAGCCGTTAGTCCACATTATTTCAACTTATTATTTAAAAGTGGAATTCCAGGTAAAATCATTATCGATGATTCTGCAAAGAAATGTCCAACAGTCAGACAATCGAAACAAGCAAATTGTACCAAAAGAACTCTTTAGCACCCGCCACTCCCATATAACACTGCAAATGATGTGGTAGAGTCAGTCTCTCTATGCTCTCAAAATACGTATGTGTATGTACAGTATGTGTATACACATATACCCAATCAATATCTTTAAATCAATTGTATTTGTCATTTTTAATTCAACTGTCATTTGCAATGCTTCATTGGATTGTAGTTCTTTCCCTCATTAACACTGTTAAAGGTTCAGTAGGTGGTGAAACACTGTTGATATTTGAAATGAACCCAAACAAACACACCCCTCCCTTCATTGCTCCGCCCCCAAAATGCATGAACACACAATGCAAGAGTGGATGTTTCTTTATCATAGCTGAAGTGGAGCAAAATAATGCTTCGTGAGAAATAAAGCAAAGGACGGACAAAAAATGAACATACAGTACACAAGAGTATAAGCAAGACTTGGTTGCTACTTGCCAGCAGCACACTAGCTCCAGACAAACAATGACACTGTCCTGTTACTATAGCTAACATTACTACAACAACAGCATATCTTGGTTGTGTGAAACAAAGCAAAACCAATGTTACTCACATACTCTATGGAGCAGAAACAACACAACCTCTGTGTCTGTTTTCAGGCCTTCCCGCTTAGGTGTCTCCAGCACTGGAAAGCTTTACTAATATTAACACGGGTCCTAAAGCTCTTGCCTGATCATAACCCTTCTTTTTCCAGTGATATTTGACATTTTCTCTTTTGTAATGTCTCTCAGCCATCTCTCTTTCTACAGTCTTTCTTCAAATCTACCTCTTGCTCACTCTCTCTCCTCCCCCATCATGAGTGTATATGCCCCTTACTGCTGATTGGCTACAAGTGGGGTTTATGGTACTCGGTCCGATCCACTTTCAACAGCGTTTGAAATGTTATGATTTACGCTGTAGCTGGTTGGTTTGGTTCGGTTCAAATCTTTTACGAAGGCTTTTTAAAAATCCATATGGAAAACATGAATGGGAAAAATACTTTCGGAACCGGGAAAAATACTTTTGGAACCAGGAAAAGGTGGACGGGCACTGTTGCATTCTATAGCGCTCCTCACAATTGATTTTTATAGCGCTTGCCATTAGTATGTTGCGATGCTAGTGCTGTGATACTATGCAAATAATACATAGCACACTCAAATATTTCATAAAGTAATACATTTTTAATGACACCAAGCTATTTTTGTTAAAAATTTTATTTCTTGAATTTTTTTATTAATCCAAGTATTGAATGAAAGTTTGTTTATAATGAACATTTCTTAGGTCTCATCCGGATTTGCTCGTCAGTGCATTCTGGGGTTGCTTTCTTTATACATTAACACATGCATTTATTCCTTAGAATTTGTCCAATACAAGGTATTTTTGGAGACAGCATAATTAATATTCCTACCTTTTGAACCTTTGTGTTGTTAAAAGGTTTTGGAACAGAGTTTGGGTGTCCTGCTTTTATCCACATTGGCCTAATTCACAAAATAACTCACACTCATTGCAATGTCAAACCGAATTTCCTGAGCTTTCATAACTTCACTGTGAATGACAGCTGATTGCATGGTGGATTTTCAGGTGTCTAAATGCAGCCTTTGTGGATGGACCGGACACGGCCGCATGTCGGAAATTAATTAGAGTTTAGTTAAATCCGTCATCTGACATTCCGCTCAATTCTCTCTCTCCTTTTAAAATGCAGATGTTCATTTGATAAGACAGCATCCTCTGTCCGCAGAGATAAGCGTAATTTAATCCAATGCAAATGCAATTGCTTGGGCGCTTAATGGAGAATATAACATCCCGCTCTGATTTCGGGAGCGCATTTAAATAAAAATTGAAACGAGCACTAGGCATCCGTGCCAAGTCCAATCCCATCTCATGGAGATCAACCGATTTGATCTGCATTTGAATAAATTAAAATTGAAGATATACCATCTTGATGTATGAGAAATCATCCATGATACTTGGAGTGATTGAACCATTTCATCTCCTGCTATCAATTTCACCAGTGGAGATATACATGCTAATTCTGTGGTTTCATTCTCCATCTATTATGACTCGGACCTGGAGCTTGGATTTGTCCTGCGGTCACCTTGGCTTTAAATTATGTGTGCAAATGACCTGCGGTGTGCCCTGACCGTGCCGGTGCTTCGCCTTCCTGTCTGCCCACTCGGCTGCTGTAATTAGAGCTGTGCAGGTAGGAGTGTTCAGATTTCATCTGCTGAATTCCTGATAATATCTAATAATCTGAAAGCGTTTTAAAATTGGTCTCTCGTGCTCATGCATTATGCATGAGCTGCTGATTGCTTTTTTGCATAGATTAGCAATCATTTTACAGATATGTTTTAAGAGGGAAAAACGCTGTGAGATGTTCTTAAGGACGTAGAGACTTTAGGTTTTGCATTGGCTTGCATTTGAGATGCTAGTTACAGGTAATTTAGGTCCCTCTCTCGCTCTCTCTTTCTCGGCTCCTGATTTCTGCCTCCATGCACATCATCAGCAGAGGAATGTCTCTAATTTCTTGTCCTCTTTCCTCTTGATTACTCACTTGTTGAGCACCCAGGCATCTGCACAGCTCGCCGTGTCCTGCGCTGTTTCCCAGAGTTCTAGTGCTGTTGAGCAATCAGCACACATTAGTCATCAGGAGGCACAGTTATCTGCATATACGTGAGGCTCATTTCCCCGTCAAATACTTGAGAAGAGTGACCTCTCCCTACGTCCGGCATGAAACAGAAGGTGCGGGAATGAGCGGGGAAACGAAGCCGTAACCTGGCCTCCGCCGTGTGTCCCAGGTGAGCTGTACTGCCTCCATCTCCCCAGCAGCCATTTGACCTGCTCGCCGTTGGGTGCATTCATCTATATTAATGCTTGAGGTGTTAAATGCTCCGAGTCACCTTGGGCTTCAATTGCTGTCAGGAGGAAAGGTGCTGTGACATGACAGTGATATTCTGTAATGAGAAAAAATGTTCCACTGAGCTTTCAAGTGGATTTAAGAACGTTTCTTAATGCAATGTGTCACAATATGAGTGACGTGCAGTGAGCCGCACAAGAACTGAAACCTAGCAGAGCACAATACGGACTCTTGAAGGAGCGTGCAGTCTTTTTTACACTTCAAATCAAAAGAAATCAATATGATTTTTGACAAATATGTTTAAATGTTGTACACTCACTCAGTGTGGTCTTTTCATGTTGAAATCACATGACCAGCTAAAAAATACTCACTTTATCTAGCCCCCTTATTACGGGACACTATTGGAATTATTAATAATTATTAAGTTTTTGCCTGTAAATGGAGTTGTGTGAGATGCTGCAGTTGAATTGCAAACAGACATTTTGGAAAGCAACAGCATATGAAATCAAACTTGCGTAGCTAGAAGTATCTGCGTTCACATGCTTGCGTTGCATATATTTCGGGTCTGAAGGAACTCTGACTCTGTCCCAGTTCACATAAAGGGGAGGAACGTTTTCATAGTTCCTATAACTATTGGCGGAAGAATCTACTTTTTGGTGTTTTCGCACCACAGAAACAGGAAACAATTTTAGTTCTAGAAATGCCTTTTGGGAGGACTGAATTAGCTCCTACTTCAGAGTAGGGTCTAACCCAACACAATACGAACTACCAGTGACGTAAGTGTACGTTGATGAGTGTATGTTGAACACCATACGAAGCACCGACACCTGCCATTTTTAAAAAAGCGTGTAAACACAGTTTACATATACTTACTCGACAAACTAACTCTATGAACAAGGAAAACAGCGATAAGACAAATATACAGAAAGCTTATGTTAACGGCATTTACCTGTCGCCTTTGTCTGCGGTGTTCTTTTCTCAGCCTTGATGATTTGTAGTAGTGCAAGTTGCCGTAGGAGATTAGCCCTCCTTTTTGCTCTTTCAATCACATGACTTGTATGTCTACATTCCATTTCCGTTATCACAGTGCTGCGCTTAAATGACGTCGCTGTTGGCTGGCCTACGTCACTTCAGAGTTCCTATACTGGCGGTGCAAGTGCAATCGGGAAAATGGCCCTATAGGGGAAAATGTAGTTCTCAGGGGACTGCCTTGGTGGCTAGTTCCTATAACTACCCGTTGAAAGTATGTACTTTGCTGGTGAGGTCAAAGTAAATTATAATGCCATAAAGTCAACCCAGGCTTAAAACATTCCTTTGGCAACATTTCTGCAAAATTATATTACTTTGCTTCTTGTACGTTTCACTACACTTTTAAAGTGAGATGTCCAGTGAGCAGTGCTAAAAGCGTGTTCAGTTTTCTGCAAAATAGATTAACGTGAATCTGTTGGATGTTGTACTTTAGTGTGGCAGCAGGGTTGCCAACTCTCACGCATTTGGCGTGAGACACACGCTTTCAGGCTCTGTCTCACGCTCTCACTCTGCCCAAGTAAATCTCACGCCAAATTGCCAAACCTGATTTTGATATGAAACATTTTTAAAGTTTTAATACGAAATTCAAACAATAAATACCGTTTTGGTTAATGTGGCATAACAGTTAAAGTCAGAGCCGTTGAAAAACAGAGTTGCGACATGCTTTCATCTCCCGGCGGCGCGCGCGGTCACGTGGTTCATGGAGCTCTCAAACAAACCAGCGCTGTCAATACATTTGAATGGCTTAAGCGGATAGACAACAGCTTCACTATACAGGTATTTGCAGCCATTTTTGGTAAACAGTACAGCATAGTGTGCATTTGATTACGTCAACCACATTTACAGTATCATTTTATTATGGAGAGTGATGGAGATGCAACATTGTTAACATTAATGTTAATGGTTTTCTTGTATTTAGCCCTCAGGTATTCCTTACTAATTGGTCACACTCATAGGCTACTCATTGGTGGTCAAATGTGACCATACATATTTTTAATTAAATAAATGTTCTATATTTTAGTTCAATAATGTTTATTAAATGTTTTGAGGAGATCTTTTAGTACTAAATACTATTTGTGCAATAATTATGGTCCATTAATGACCACTTAAAATATTTTTCTTCTAATATTTTTATTATTTATATTACAATTAGTGTAGTAATTAAGGTTAAATAGAGAATTCCTTTGCAAAGAGGCAAATTAGTGTCATTTTGTGGCTTGAAAATGAATAATTTTCATTTGTAATGCCATTACCCAGTAGGTGCCTCTATGGCTCTTTAATAAATATACATGTAGGCCTATCTAGTCTAGTTGCTCAAAAAAGTATTGCAGATCATAACTGCTTACTTATTTTTAGGTTTTGCATTTGAATAAATATTTAGACATGATCAAACACTAGATAACTAGATACTTATATAAGCACACACAAGTGAATATAATTTAACCCAAGAAAAGTTTAAAATAGTGCTAAAAAGGCACATTTATTTTTCCTTATATGTGCAGTAGGCTATATACATATGAATTGATACTGAATCAAGATCGAAATCGATATTTGTGCCAACCCCCAATAGCAAATGTGAGATAAAAATGAGATTTCTCGAGTGTGTATTGACTCGTGTTTCATGGGACTTGTAACCATTGCAAGTGTTGTTCTGCGTCAGGTGGGCTATCAAGCAAGTTTACTACGTCAGAAAAGCTATAGATATGGAGCTGGTTATGTGACCCAAATGTGGAAATTAACTAGTTTACAAATCATGCACAGTGTTAAAAGTGTTTTGATGTCACAACATAAGAGGAACCATGTTAAGTTAATTTTTCATCTCTATTTTTTGTGTTAATTTTAAAATGAGACAAATCTGATATTATTTTAATCTTATATGTGTTATTTAACAGTTGAGATGGTTCTTTAATGCTGATCTAACCAGACACTAGCCATGTTTAAATCCCTGTTGCGCAGATGGGGCATGTTGTAACACTGTGTTACAATGTGCCCCTATTAGAACTATGCTATTCTATTCTATACTTTTATGAATTCTATTGAGAAACCACGAGAAAAAGGTGAGTAAAGACTGAGAGTCAGTGTTCAGAAATAAGTCATTATTATTGTTTTGACCTATGCTGTAAAGCTATAGCAGTGTGTTTGTTGTCAAACTCAAAAATTTATTTTTAACTATTAAAAAATGCCATTATTTTATATGAAAAAGTTAATAATTGTATTGTATTTGTTCAATTTGTTTTGTATATTTTTTTTATTAGATCAGAAAACATTTTAAGCTGTCATATGCTCATGTTACAATGTACCCCACCTATGGGGCATGTTGTCACATTTCACTTCCATTCTTTCGGGGTAAATCAAGAAAAAATTATACACTGTATCAATGAAACAAAACCACATAATTGTACTAGACATGTGTAAAATACTCTGAAAAAAATACTCTGAACCCCAAGTGGATTTACACAAACTGAGAAAGTCAAAAAGTGTTAGGTTGTGCCCTCCATATAAGGTACGTTTTTGGAGTTTTGCAAAAATGTAGGTAGAGGAATGTTTTTCCATTTGAGCATATGTTGTGTTCCATTGTGCCTAAAGTTGTGTCATACTACAGATCCTCTTAACTTAATTTTTGCATTTTCATGTATGTGTTAGCATGTAGCTAAAGGAATTACTTACAGCAATAAAAATGTCTGTGCAGCTTAAATATATCTGATCAAAGCATGTCAGCTGTTGTGAGCTGCTGTATTTGCTGTAAAAACCATGCTCAGATGCATGGGAAAAAGTATATTCAGGCACCTTTAGAGTACTATTTTAGGTGTATTGTGATTTGGAAAAAACTAATTTTAAAGGGGTCCTATGATGCCCCTTTAACAAGATGTAAAATACGTCTCTGATGTCCCCAAAGTGTATATGTGAAGTTGTAGCTCAAAATACCCCACAGATAATTTTTATAGCATGTTAAAATTGTCACTTTTTGAGGGTGAGCAAAAAGTGCCGTTTTTGTGTGTGTCCCTTTAAATACAAATGAGCTGCTGCTCCCTGCCCCCTTTCAAAAAGAGGGTTGGGCTTCAAGAGCTCTTGTTAGCAGCTCTGATTACCTCACACAAACATGCACTGAAAATGCAGAAACTGTTCAGCCTTTTATGTTTAAACCGGAGTTGGACAATGATGGAGAGACTCAAGAAGAAGTGATAACATGTAGAGTGCAACAGGACGTTTCTGAGTGGTTAGTTGATGATTTTATGTAGCTGATGTGGAGTTAACTATCTTCAAGTCATTGATTAGCATATTCTGTCATGATAATCTATAAATCACTCTTGTGGGAACTGTTGTAAGATGCCTTTAGAGCCAGAGAATATATGCTGCATGAAGATAGAACAGGTATAATAGTTTAGTTTAATTATGGTTATAACTTGTATTGTCATCTTGCTTTTACAATATGCTGTATTGCAATAAATGTGAAAAGACGGATGCGACAGCTTGAGCAGACTCCCAAATGTGCTCTATTACAACATATCCTCTTCTCTAAAGCAGCCCAACATGGCCTCACCCCTTTGTTGTGTTCCCAGGGTTTGTGATGATGTCACCAACCCATGAATAAGCTCATTGTAGTCCCTACCAGCTGTTTGTTGTAGTCCTTAAAAAGGGATTTCTGTAAAAGAAAATATTTCCCTTTGCATTGAACTTTGAGCGTCTTAGCTTTGCAGATATTGTTTATGCTCACACAGAAACATTACACACTAACTAAAGTTAAAAAAGTGAAATCATAATCAAGGACCCCTTTAATATGTTAATGTACTGTATAAAATGCATAATATGTGAATTGGGATGCAGGGTCTGTCTCACTGAAACCGTTTGGTGTAATTCACCTCCAATGACGAGTCTGCTCTTTGGGCCACATGATAATCACAGCCTCACCTTTACTCTCAGGCACAACTCCCTCTCATCTATTGCATCCTCTGTCGTCTTTGGACTCTCTGGCTATCTGGGGTGTGACCCTGTGGAAGTCACTGCCCTCTCCCTGACAGTCCATCACTGCACGGTACTGCCAGAGCAGGATTCTACCCGCCGGAGACAGAGTGTGATTGGGAGCAGTGTGAGAATGGCCCTGTCACACTCGATAAGCCGGCAGGACACCCTGAGATGGGGACATATGGCATGTTTGACAGGGAAAGAGAGGGTGTGAATGGCACAGAATGATAAAATGGTGTTTTTTCCCCCTTTGGCAATGTCATGCTTTCAGGGAAGAGAAGCGTGCAGAGGGGCTGACCGCTATTCAGCCAGGCGCAAGACCGACTTAAGCCCTTAACTGACATCTCCTTCAAGGTCCTAAGGTTCCCCCTCTCCTCTTTTTTAACCTATCTCTCTCTCTTTCTGTCTTTCTTCTTCTTTCTCTCTGTCTCCCTCACTGACTGGTGAATTTGAATGGCACACATCACTCAAGATCCCATCAAACCCTGAACTCTCCTCATTGTCACTGGCTGTCAGGTTCAATTATTTCATATCAGGTTAGTCTTAGAATAAAAAAATGGGATAAATTAATAAGATCATTTTCTCCTGTTTTAACCTGCATGTTCTGTTGATACTGACTAATTTGACCCCAGTATAAAAAATACACATTACAGAAAATACTAAACAAATCCAAAGAGTTAACAGCTATATACAATCTTAACACGTGAAAATTCATTGGATATATTTAAATATGGGGTCCCTGAGAGTGTTAGTATTATTTATGTACTATCATAGTTTATTAATATTATGAATTAGCTTTTATTTTCGTTTTAGTTTAATTATTAGCAGTTTTGTTGTGCTTCTGTCATTTCAGACATTTAAAAAAAAATTCTAAATATTTTTCATTTAGTTTTATTTCAGTTAGTAATTTTAATTCAGCTTAAAATTAAAAGTTAGTTGCCAAGGCAACATTTCTAATGTTCATATAGTCTAATATTTATATTTTATTTTGTTTCAGGTTTATTTCAATTAACAAAAATGTCTTTTAATAGTTTAGTTTTACTATTAGTTCTAAGTTAACAATGAGACCTGTATGACTTTCTTTGTTCTACAGAACACAGAAGAATATATTTTGAACTGTTTTTGTCCATAGAATTAAAGTCAAAGAGGTCCAATGTTGTTGGAACCCTTTCAGTTTTTGAAAAAAAAAACAAAAACCCAACAACAATACAACCACATATCAAATTTTGTGTTCGAAGGAAGAAAGGAAGGTTGAGGAACAACATGAGGGTGAGTAAATGATGACAGCATTTTAATTTTTGGATGAGGTATCCAGAAATGTAACCTTTTTCATTGAGAATTTTTATAAGATTAGGAGTAACCTGGTACCTTCAATGGCAATAATGTCTTGTGAACTATTAAAATGCATTGGGGCCTTTCAGGCCTCAAACAGAGCATGAGGTTTAAGCATCATTGACTAATCCTAAATTTATTCCAAAGGCATATAAATAAAATAATATTATTCTGGACTGCATATGTTTAATCGGTCTGCCACTGTTCCTGCTGTCAGTGTCAGTAAGCTCTTGATTTTCACTCAGGCAGTGGCTTAGACCACTATCCTTGTAAGATGTCACAGAGTATATGCGTCAAATCCGAGTGCCACTGCTCCTTTAGCTTTCACTCAGCATTATTCCCAAGAGGCCTTCAGTCAGAGTAATCTCACACACACACACGGTGTGTTTAGGGACTTTCCATAGACCTAATGATTTTTATACTGTACAAACTGTATATTCTATACATTAAACCTACCCCTAAACCAACCCATCACAAAAAACCTTTTGCATTTTTTAAAAAAACAACAACATTATTTAGTCTGATTTATAAGCTGTTTTCCTCATGGGGACCAAACTTGTCCCCACAAGGACAAGGATTTCGGATATTGCCATCTTTGTGGGGACATTTTGCCTGGACCACACACACACACACACCTACCTTAAATAGCTAGGGGACTTTTTGAGAACAGTGCTGCACACCAGCTGTGCAAACACTTACCTTGACTTTAAAGTAATGAAACTGTTGTCATTTACTTCATATAATCCAGGTGTTACTTACACGCTATTTGTAACACAAATACAAGCTTGGTGCATCGTCACGATTGGACACATGCGAAAACCAAGCTAAAAGCTACAGTATGGTATTCAGAAGATCTACACAGGCTAAGTTGAATAGACTACTTTTATGGTGCTTTTCTTTTCTTTTTGTAGCTTAGAGCCTGGAGACTATGTTTTCATTACATGAAAAAGAGCAGTGTGAACATTCTTTAAAACATCGTCTTTTGTGTTCCATGGAAGAAAGTCAAATGGGTTTGGAATGACATGAGTGTGAATAAATGATGACAGAATTAAAATTTTATGGGTGAACTATTACTTTAATGTGTCAGACCTCAGATTTGGAATGCTTTAGTGGTGCATTTATGCAGAAGAATGTGCATCAGGTCTCAGTAATGCTGAAGGGAAGGTCACAATATTAGTCTCTTTCATGCTAACTCTTTGGTAGGCACCCAAGAATGATCAGGGAAGTGTTGTTGATTCTCTTTGCTCTCTGAATAAGGCACTTAAATCAAAGCAAAAAGTTACTCCAGGGGCATTTCAGCATGCCTCTGCTCTCAACAGGATAGCTGCTTCAGTTTAGTGTTTTGATGAAAAGGAGGCTGCAAAACAGACTAATATCAGTGTGTTAAGACAGCTAAATCTAAATACAATTTTGTGACGTTAAATCTACAGTATACAACTTTATTTTGGTTTACCAGCTGTCTGCATTTATAATGCCTGGCCTAGCAAGTTAGTTCAGATTTTAGTTTTGGTTCTGATTTTACTAATTTTATTAGTTCCACTTTTTATACCAGTTCTACTTGGTTATATGTTCATCTGATCTTTCTGTTTTCATGCAGCCGGTCAACAGCAACATGGCAACATTTCTGATAAATTATATTATGTTGTTTCTTGCATGTTTCGCAACGATTTCAAAGGGAAATGTCCAGTGAGCGGCGTGTTCTATCCAAAACAAATGAACGTGAATCCGGCACTAAACCCGCTGACTAAAAAAACAACCAGTGGCAACAGTGTAAAAGTAGCCCAATGGACTACTTACACTTCCGTTTTGAAATAATACAACTCATTTATTTCCGGTTATGTATATTTTCAATGTGTTGTAGTCACCCAGCTGACTAAACGCCACCTAAAATGAGTGTCTGCAAGAAGATTTAAATTTTTTTTTTCAGAGACAGGAGAACAGATATTTTGGTGATTACTATGTAAAGAATTTTCCAAACTCAACGGAAGTTTTAATCCAACCCAAGCCGATCTGAGAAAACGCCTGTTAAACATAACCGATTATTTGACCACAGGGACGGTGTCAGTGCTCGTCTAAACTAGTGACTGCGATGCTGAAGTGTGTAAGACCTGGGCTGCGCCTGAAATCGCATACTCTTTTGAGTAGGTACTTATTTTGAATAAGTAATTACTTCATGACCGCTAAAAACATACATTATATTTAGTATGAATGTGTGTAGTATGAATGTAATCTGGACGTACAACATTCACCATGTTGTCATTAACATGTGACCTACCATGTTACGTCGCTTCTTTTGTCACATAAGCCTACTGTTTTTCGCCTACTAGGCTATATAAGGAAGTATGCGATTTCAGATGCAGCCCTGATGAATAATATCAGTAGGCTACTTAAATTTATTTATTTGAATTATATTAATAACTATTTTGTCATTTTTTATTGTCAATCATTTTAGGCTACTGTATGTAATTTACATGTTTATGCCTAAAATTCTTAATATTTAAAGTAGTTGACTGTCATTCTCCTCTACGCTGTGTGCGTTACTGTTTAAGATTAATGAAATATTTATCATCGTTAAATTTATTTAAGGCACTTACCATGTATTCATTCATTCATTCATTCAAATATTTTAAAAGACTGGAGTAAGAGCACCAGGCACACAAGCAATCCTTTTTATCAGTCAAATTCATTTAAAATGTAAACTCAACAGGTATGAAATATGATCAGCGAAAAGATGGGCACTGGACTGCTGCAGGTTAGTGGGGAAATATATTTATTTATTATTCAGAATGCACAGTTGGAAAGAAAATATATTTATAGGAACATTTCTGCAGGTTCAAGATAATTCATGTTAACATGAATGATTAATTAATAGAACATGATTAATTGTTTTAATCAATTGACAGCCATAAAACGTAGTAATAATCTGCATTCTCATGCATGTAGGTGCACTGTTGTTGGACGTTGTTGTGCAAGTAGTCCACTTGTCAACACTGGCACTATCGCGGCAGTTAAGAAATGAAATGCCCGGTCAGTGGCGCTAAAAGTTTAATGCTCTATCGTGTTTGAAAAGAACGTATCACCTGCAGTAAACCCTACCCTAAACCTAACCAACAGTGCAAACATAAGCTAAATTGCATTTGCAGAAGGAACCATCACATTTTATCGTGACTACGGTTTCACGAGACTTGTACCCGAACGTCAGGTGAGCTACCGAACAAGTTTACTAAAAGCCAAACAAACTGAGCTGGTTATGTGATGCAAACGTCCAAATGTATTAGTTTACAAACAATGCACTATGGTAAAGTGTTTTGAGGTCATATATTTGTATTGTGCGAGTAACACGTGGAAAAAATTCTTAATTAATTCATATGTTTTTCCAGTCAGCCTGAGTTGCGTTTTTTGGTGCAATGAGAAATATAGAATGCTTTTTTGTGTGTGAGAGTGAGACACGTAAAAACCACCACGACTCCACGGTGCTTTTTATATAGGCAATGTCTGTTCCACTGAGTTTATTGAAGTTTCAGAATCCAAGTGTGCCGTACATAGGGTTGGGTATCGTTTGGGTTTTTTACGATACCGGTGCCAAACCGATACTTTTAAAACGGTACCGGTGCCTGAACCGATACTTAAAAAAATAAAAATTTTTTAAAAAAAGCCACAAAACGACGGTGGATGACATTAAAGAATGGCTTTTTATTGAAAAAAAAATAAAAAATTAAACAATTCTTTAAATTGAACAATTTATTAAGTTTAAAGTATACTTAAATATATAAATAGATACAAAACACAATTTACTTAAATTCACAGTAAAACCTAATTAAGCCACTAACTCAACTACAATAGGCCTAATTTAACACTAAATAACAATTACAGTACTAATAACAGCAAAGTAGTTGGTATTCTTGGTATCCTACAAACCAGCTTCAAGGTTCAGCATTATTTCGCAGAAATATGACCATATTCTCTGGCTAAATATTTTAGAACACATCGCCTTATTGTTTCCATGGCGACACGTCATGCTTCTCACATGAAACACAGCAGCCACAATATCACTGTATGACAGCTCAGCTGTATCGGTTTTATTGCGTTTTTTCTTTTTTATTCAAAATATTCACAAACTTGTTAACTATGTCATGAACTATCTGATATTCTGATTTTCAAATATGTGTAAGTGAATGTGTTTTGTCATTTAAAACCCTTTATAATGATCATGTTAGTTGATCTATAATGCGCGATGGGCGCCTCAGAGAATCGGATTTGTCCGATTTACATCACGTAAATTAATCCTCGTCTCACGAAATACATGAAAGTAAGTGACTGCTGAACTGGGAGAAGAATAGAGTAAACTATATACACTCACCTAAAGGATTATTAGGAACACCTGTTCAATTTCTCATTAATGCAATTATCTAATCAACCAATCACATGGCAGTTGCTTCAATGCATTTAGGGGTGTGGTCCTGGTCAAGACAATCTCCTGAACTCCAAACTGAATGTCAGAATGGGAAAGAAAGGTGATTTAAGCAATTTTGAGCGTGGCATGGTTGTTGGTGCCAGACGGGCCGGTCTGAGTATTTCACAATCTGCTCAGTTACTGGGATTTTCACGCACAACCATTTCTAGAGTTTACAAAGAATGGTGTGAAAAGGGAAAAACATCCAGTATGCGGCAGTCCTGTGGGAGAAAATGCCTTGTTGATGCTAGAGGTCAGAGGAGAATGGGCCGACTGATTCAAGCTGATAGAAGAGCAACTTTGACTGAAATAACCACTCGTTACAACCGAGGTATGCAGCAAAGCATTTGTGAAGCCACAACATGCACAACCTTGAGACGGATGGGCTACAACAGCAGAAGACCCCACCGGGTACCACTCATCTCCACTACAAATAGGAAAAAGAGGCTACAATTTGCACGAGCTCACCAAAATTGGACAGTTGAAGACTGGAAAAATGTTGCCTGGTCTGATGAGTCTCGATTTCTGTTGAGACATTCAGATGGTAGAGTCAGAATTTGGCGTAAACAGAATGAGAACATGGATCCATCATGCCTTGTTACCACTGTGCAGGCTGGTGGTGGTGGTGTAATGGTGTGGGGGATGTTTTCTTGGCACACTTTAGGCCCCTTAGTGCCAATTGGGCATCGTTTAAATGCCACGGCCTACCTGAGCATTGTTTCTGACCATGTCCATCCCTTTATGACCACCATGTACCCATCCTCTGATGGCTACTTCCAGCAGGATAATGCACCATGTCACAAAGCTCGAATCATTTCAAATTGGTTTCTTGAACATGACAATGAGTTCACTGTACTAAAATGGCCCCCACAGTCACCAGATCTCAACCCAATAGAGCATCTTTGGGATGTGGTGGAACGGGAGCTTCGTGCCCTGGATGTGCATCCCACAAATCTCCATCAACTGCAAGATGCTATCCTATCAATATGGGCCAACATTTCTAAAGAATGCTTTCAGCACCTTGTTGAATCAATGCCACGTAGAATTAAGGCAGTTCTGAAGGCGAAAGGGGGTCAAACACAGTATTAGTATGGTGTTCCTAATAATCCTTTAGGTGAGTGTAGTTAACTATATGATGTGTATCTGATATGAATAAAACACGTAGTCAAATTGTTATTGCCGCTTCCATAGACATCAGTGTGTGTTTTTTGCTAGTACTTATGTGCATTTAAATGTCTGAAACCTAAAATAAACATTATGTGGTTGAAAACACTGAATAGTTTTGATATGTGATGAGCGCTGAGCGCTGTCTCTGGCTCGGCGCCAGCCAAAGCGCGAAAGCACGTTTGAATTTAAGTGGCACCGAAATGAGGCACCGAAATCTGCGTTCTGATTCGGTCCGGTTACATACCGGTTATATAGGTATGGCACCGGGTTTCGGTACCCAACCCTAGCCGTACATGTCCTGAAAAGTGAAGCCAAAGCGCCTCGATCGCCCCCAAGTGGTTGGTCCCAGTACAGCTCATAAACCCCGCCCCCTCCATGTATTCTAATGGTACGCGAGACAAACTAAATAATCAAATTACACTTAAAATACATTTTTTCCAAAGATCTATTTTAAGGTAGTTTTTATCATGCTGATGTTAGTTCAAGTGTTCGTTTTTGAAAATAAGTTTGGTTTTAGGTAGTTATTTGATGCTATACAAACGTGGTGTGACGTCATGATTCACAGCTGTGATTGACAGCTTCTCTGAGCAAAGTTGTCACTGAGGCACTAACAGACTTTTTTTGGGATTTTCAGGAGGAGATTAGCTTTAATTTCTACATTTCCATAACTGTTTATTTCACACCGACATAAGTTCTGCAGTAAACTGTACTAACAGATAGGCTGCGGGGTTTTGATATTGTTTTGATATTTGATATTTACTTCCTGCTCTCTACTGCGCAGACACAGGTTCCGAATCAGAGCAAGATGTCAGCGCCATATTCGGACATTGGCGGCTTCACTTTTCTACAGTGGAAGATAGCGAAGGGGCGTCGTCCATCTTTTTTTACAGTCTATGTCAGAACCCAGTAAACGACAAACATTTAGTTTTCTTTCCATAAAAAGGAATTCAATAGTAATTTGACTTAAATATTTGCATTTTTGCATTTGATTTAAAACCTTTATTGCATACTGTCATATGCTATTTTAAAAATATAATAGGCAGTATGCAGTACGCAACAATGTCTCTTTTTTCTGCTTTGAGAATTGAAAAAGTTATTCCTGTTTCTTTGATGTAGAGGGAAACATCTCACAGGTCAGCTGGGGTCCCCAAGTGACAGAGTGCTCACCTTAATGTCAAACACACTCCAATTTACCTGACAACAATGGCTTTGCAAAAGACCATCGGCTGCTCGGGTCCATGTCAGATGTAAATGAAGGTTAGAAAAAAACAAAACTCTAGGTTGTGATTGACAGTCCTACCGCTCCTTAGAACCAGGGCTCGGATTCTTGAAAACACAGTCAAAAGCATTTTATGACAGCATTGCCTCGCGGATAAGACGCTCCTGTGCGCCGCTGTTCTGAGATGTACTCACAAAGTCTGTCCTTCACCGAGCACAAAACATGAAAGAGTCTGCCTGATATTCCTCTCACTAAGAAAAACATCCTCTTAACCGCGAGTGGCATTCAGAGACCTGGGAACTGAAAGAAGCCTCTTTTATCTGTATTCAACTGAACAGTCTAAAGCCACTAAGACACATTACCGTGCTCAGTCATAATGCTTATATTTCCTCATGCTGTTCGACATGATATAGAGATGGATTATATGTGATAGAAATAAACATTTGAGTGAGAGATTATAAATGGAAAGCAGCAGAGAGTGCCGAGCAGCGCCATTTGTGTTATTATGCCTCCTGTCCCTAATTGCCAGGCCCTCTGGGTGCTGTTCCCTCTGCTTGCCGCGGGCAATTACAGGAAGTTGTTTTGCATCCAGATTCTCAAACATGATTTCTTGCATGGCATTAGCTGTCTGAATAGTCATCATTAGGTGCACATGAGGCATTTGATCACATTGATGGCTGCTGGACTTATCATGTAAAGTGTAGATTTTCCATAATGTAGGCCTGGAAGACTTGATTCTAATTGGTCAATGGCAGCATTCCGCTGTCAGATATTTCCTAATGTTCACTGTCGTCCATGGCAACGCTGTACTGCTCATCTGGTTTCTAAAAACAGTGCTACTTTCAAGTATCTCGTATCACAGCATGGACTCGCGGTCTCTTGTTTGATATATAAACGGAACTTGCATGAGAAAATTGCGTTTTTGTCAAAAACTATCCGGATCTGATTCAGATCGTTATGATGAGCAAGACATAGATGGAGTTGATCGCATCCATCAACACCCTCAAAGCTAGCACAGTCCTATGTCTCTTCCTGGGTTCGACATTTCATTCGGTTATATGCTGTTTAATGTTTAATGATTACATTCACTTAGATGAGCAATGCTTCTATCTCTTGTTTCTGCTTATTCTTTTCCTGTGTTTTGATCGGGAGATTCTGTCCTATTTCAGAAGATGATTAATAGTGCCTCCTTACCGTATAACAGTGGAAACATACATGGATTGCTGGAAAATTAGGTAATTGACGGGAAAGCGTTGTCGTAAATGATCGAAAATTCCTTCAATGGCGGGGAAAGAGTTCATATGGTTGGTTGTTGCAGTGTTCATGTTGTTGCTATAGGTCAGTAGTTTTTTCCTCAGTGGAAGCTATAAGATGATATAAAGTACATGTTAAATTATATACACTATATATACTATTTGACAGGACTTAAAGGCACACTATGTAGTTTTTCGCCGCTAGAGGTTGCCGATTCAAAACAAAGGTGTATCTTGATGACGCAGAGATTGAGTGCGGAATCTTGGGAGTTGTCGTCTTCACCTCACAGCCGTTGGAAAAGAATCGGGATGAGACACGGGCAGAAATCATATTCATGGATGAGATTATTAACATTACTGTAGTATGAAGCAGAGCAGGGCCGAGTGCTGTGGGAGCTTCATCCGGTCAAGCGTATGTGGGGTAGCACAGCGCTGTTTTATCATATTAGATACAGTTTGTTGAAAATTATGTTATAACGTTACTGTGCGTTCGCACCGTGGCTGCTATTAGACACTTGTTGCACACTGCAGTACGCTAGAACGATATTAGAATATCATATAAATGATGGATGGCTTGTGTTGCTAAATGGCATGCAATTAATTTTAAAACATATTGCATGACGGAGAAAATGCTTTATTACTGTACAATAATTCGTTTTCTGTCTATAAATGTCTCCCAACAGTTGTTCCGTTATCGAGTATATATAATATGTTAAAGCGTCTTTGGTGTCCATGGTTTCTTCAAAATAAAACCCGGAAATCGAGGGTAACGCACGTATGATGTCATTGATAGGCGACGCACGGACACGGTCCGTGTCCTGGTTAAAATTGCTTATTTCTCTGGATTTAAACATTCTTGGAAACATCTGGGATAATGTAAGTACACAAGTCAACAAAATATATAACTGTTCTAGTGGTTTTTGGATATTTTAATCCAAAAATCTTATTGTGCCTTTAAAAATGGGGGGAAAAAATTCAATTGATTCACTCCAAGCAGAATCAGTATTTTAACATAAAAAGAATACCGTTATTTCATTTTTTTTTTTAAATATTATTTCGTCTATACTTTATACCAGAGCTTGAATTGAACTTTATACTAAGAGCTTGTCACTGAACCTCGTAACTCGAGTGGATCCTCAAACTGTCAGCTAAACCTCATACAGTAGCTTGACCCGCCTCAATCGTTAATGAAGTCCTGCATGCATGTTGGAGACTGTCTCTGCTTGTGTGCAACTGGTTCTTTGAATAAGTACAGTGTTTTCTTGATTCAAAATATGATGCGTGTTAATGCGATGCACTTACTGCCTCAAATGCGGCCGTTACAAAACACAATAAATCTCAGACATTAACTGGTGAAACCCTAACTCCATTTGACCATTTGAAAAATGTTAATATAATGACACACGCAAGTGTCTGATACAGTGGGGAGAACAAGTATTTGATACACTGCCAGAAAATCACATTGTATGATTTTTAAGTAATTAATTTGCATTTTATTGCATGACATAAATATTTGATACATCAGAAAAGCAGAACTTAATATTTGGTACAGAAACCTTTGTTTGCAATTACAGAGATCATACGTTTCCTGTAGTTCTTGACCAGGTTTGCACACACTGCAGCAGGGATTTTGGCCCACTCCTCCATACAGACCTTCTGCAGATCCTTCAGGTTTCGGGGCTGTCGCTGGGCAATACGGACTTTCAGCTCCCTCCAAAGATTTTCTATTGGGTTCAGGTCTGGAGACTGGCTAGGCCACTCCAGGACCTTGAGATGCTTCTTACGGAGCCACTCCTTAGTTGCCCTGGCTGTGCGTTTCAGCTCGTTGTCATGCTGGAAGACCCAGCCATGACCCATCTTCAATGCTCTTACTGAGGGAAGGAGGTTGTTGGCCAAGATCTCGCGATACATGGCCCCATCCATCCTCCCCTCAATACGGTGCAGTCATCCTGTCCCCTTTGCAGAAAAGTATCCCCAAAGAATGATTTCCACCTTCATGCTTCACGGTTGGGATGGTGTTCTTGGGGTTGTACTCATCCTTCTTCTTCCTCCAAACATGGCGAGTGGAGTTTAGACCAAAAAGCTCTATTTTTGTCTCATCAGACCACATGACCTTCTCCCATTCTTCCTCTGGATCATCCAGATGGTCATTGGCAAACTTCAGACGGACCTGGACATGCGCTGGCTTGAGCAGGGGGACCTTGTGTGTGCTGCAGGATTTTAATCCATGACGGTGTAGTGTGTTACTAATGGTTTTCTTTGAGACTGTGGTCCCAGCTCTCTTCAGGTCATTGACCAGGTCCTGCCGTGTAGTTCTGGGCTGATCCCTCACCTTCCTCATGATCATTGATGCCCCACGAGGTGAGATCTTGCATGGTGCCCCAGACCGAGGGAGATTGACCATCATCTTGAACTTCTTCCATTTTCTAATAATTGCGCCAACAGTTGTTGCCTTCTCACCAAGCTGCTTGCCTATTGTCCTGTAGCCCATCCCAGCCTTGTGCAGGTTTGCAATTTTATCCCTGATGTCCTTACACAGTTCTCTGGTCTTGGCCATTGTGGAGAGGTTGGAGTCTGTTTGGTTGAGTGTGTGGACAGGTGTCTTTTATACAGGTAACGAGTTCAAACAGGTGCAGTTAATACAGGTAATAAGTGGAGAACAGGAGGGCTTCTTAAAGAAAAACTAACAGGTCTGTGAGAGCCGGAATTCTTACTGGTTGGTAGGTGATCAAATTCTTATGTCATGCAATAAAATGCAAATTAATTATTTAAAAATCATACAATGTGATTTTCTGGATTTTTGTTTTAGATTCCGTCACTCACAGTTGAAGTGTACCTATGATAAAAATTACAGACCTCTACATGCTTTGTAAGTAGGAAAACCTGCAAAATCGGCAGTGTATCAAATACTTGTTCTCCCCACTGTACATAAAGCCACAATGCTAACTTTGACAACAATGTGTTTAATCCATTTAAATATATATATATATATATATATATATATATTTTTTTTTTTACATTTCCTGAATAGTAGCGGTTCTACACTAACCTGCATTTTTTTCTTTGGTTTCAAAACACACCACGCTGGATATAACCTGTAACATAGCCTCAGATAAACTCCTGCAATCCAACAGCTAATGTCAGCACATTGCTTTGCGATTTACATGACTTGACAACTGATCACAGACATTTTACTGGATAAGAATTCATGATTAGTTAACTGCCAAATTAAAATCTTAAAAAGAATGAAAAAATAATGTTATTAACCGGTTAAAATGGTAATTTCAAATAATCGTTTCTGTTCAGAACGTTTAAACTTGATTTCGTTTTTGTTTATGTTCCTGTTAAAATTTAGTTTGTTCCCAGTTTTTGTTTTCGTTCCTTGAACCGGTTCAGACCCCTGCTATTTGATTAAAAATTCATTATTGCTATTTAAAATGACTGTTCTATTTTAGTGCAATTTAAAATGTAATTTATTCCTGTGATGGCAAAGCTGAATTTACAGCAGTCATTACTCCAGTCTTCAGTGTCACATGATTCTTCAGAAATCATTCTAATGTGCTGATTTGGTGCTCAAGAAACATTTATATGATCAATTTTAATGCAGTTTTGCTTAATGAAAAAATATGTTTTTCACACACAAAAAATATAAATCACTGACCCCAAACTTTTGAACCGTAGTGATAATTTCTACTCAAATCAATATTTCATGTCCATGTATTCATTTTTAGTTTGAATAGTAGTCATTGACTATAACAGTCTGTTTCATGTTAGATTTTGCCTGTGGGTGGCATTTGTATGGCGTGTGTGGGCGTGTATGTGTTTGTGCACATCAATGTGCACAAAAAGAGTTTAGATTTATTTGTTATCAATGTGGCAGCTGCACAGGCCGTGCTACAAATTTATCAGAGATAGCAGCATGTAAATTGACACATTGTGCAGAGCACCTCCATAAACCGCTCCCGCTGAGCCCCTCCCGCTTCCCACCTCTGTAATTAAGAGAAACATTTTGTAGTAGATTACAGAGGGGCTCCGAATGCCTTTGTGCTGGTCTGTCTGATTAATAAAAGGCCACTAATTTCAGTTGAGGAAGGCTGTGTGCTCTAAAACACCACCTCATTACACATTAGGGGTGTGAAAGGCCTTAGCACTTCTGAATGGTGGCGTGCCCACACCCACACTAATTCCTGATCGGCCACTTCCAACAACAGATGTACAGTAGATGGATGAGAGATGAGTGTATGAGATGGAGAAAGGGAGATGGAGATATGGTGTAATGTGTTAGACACTGATGCTACTGACCATGCTTCCCCCCCAACCATTGGAGCAAATTAGGCATTAACATACAAATTAATCACTGTTTGAGTTTTTTTTTATGAGGCATTTGCCAGAGTGCATGCAAATCTACAGGGCTTTCTCTGTCCAATTGCAACCTGTTTTACTTGCATGTGACCTATTTATTATATTATATTATATTATATTAATTATTTTGTGATGTCAAATCGATTAATATATATTTATCCACACACACACATATACACACACATATATTACATAAACAAACTTCAGCATGTTATGTGATTAATCACGATAAAGCGATTTGACAGCAATTTTATATTATATTAATTAATTATATTATATATATTATAGTTATATAAATATAACTATTTTGGATTATAGATAGCTTTTTTTAAACAAATCTTTACTCTCTGTACTCTCATTGGTTGTTGGCTTCTCATGTCAATGCCAGTGTATTATTTACTAATATACATTAGTTATATGTAGTATTAATTAATGATTTGTTATTTTTGCTTTTTATATTTCCAGTTTTCATTTTAATTTTAGTTTATAAGTTTGTCATTTTGTTATGTACTTTTGTCATTTTTATTAGTTTTTATCATTAATTTTTATATAGCTTTAATTTATTATGTTTTGATCATTTACTTCAACTACTTATTTTAGTTAGTTGAAGTAAGGCAACATTTCTAATTTTCTTTTTAGGATTGTTTAATTTTTGTCATGCAATATTTATATTTTATTTTAGCTTTACTAAGAATGATCGGTAACATCACTGGATGCTGCTCATTTGCATAAAATTGAACTCTGATTTCCAGTGGTCACTTTCTCTCATGCCACCTCAAATCCCCATCTTTTAAAAATCTTAAATGAAAATTAGAAATGTTGCCTTGGCAACTAACTGAAATAAGATGAAGTAAATTATTAAAACTGTAAAAAAAAAAAAAAAAAAAATTAAAGCTATATAAAAGTAATGATAAAAACTAATAAAAATTACAAAATGAAATGAAAACTGAAAATATAACAAGTAAAAATAACAGATTAATTCATTAATTCACTATTATTGATAATTATTAATGAAATACAAACCCGATTCCAAAAAAGTTGGGACACTGTACAAATTGTGAATAAAAACAGAATGCAATGATGTGGAAGTTTCAAATTTCAATATTTTATTCAGAATACAACATAGATGACATATCAAATGTTTAAACTGAGAAAATGTATCATTTTAAGGGAAAAATAAGTTGATTTTAAATTTCATGGCATCAACACATCTCAAAAAAGTTGGGACAAGGCCATGTTTACCACTGTGTGGCATCCCCTCTTCTTTTTATAACAGTCTGCAAACGTCTGGGGACTGAGGAGACAAGTTGCTCAAGTTTAGGAATAGGAATGTTATCCCATTCTTGTCTAATACAGGCTTCTAGTCGCTCAACTGTCTTAGGTCTTCTTTGTCGCATCTTCCTCTTTATGATGCGCCAAATGTTTTCTATGGGTGAAAGATCTGGACTGCAGGCTGGCCATTTCAGTACCCGGATCCTTCTTCTACACAGCCATGATGTTGTAATTGATGCAGTATGTGGTCTGGCATTATCATGTTGGAAAATGCAAGGTCTTCCCTGAAAGAGACGACGTCTGGATGGGAGCATATGTTGTTCTAGAACTTGGATATACCTTTCAGCATTGATGGTGCCTTTCCAGATGTGTAAGCTGCCCATGCCACACGCACTCATGCAACCCCATACCATCAGAGATGCAGGCTTCTGAACTGAGCGCTGATAACAACTTGGGTTGTCCTTGTCCTCTTTAGTCCGGATGACATGGCGTCCCAGTTTTCCAAAAAGAACTTCAAATTTTGATTCGTCTGACCACAGAACAGTTTTCCACTTTGCCACAGTCCATTTTAAATGAGCCTTGGCCCAGAGAAAACGCCTGCGCTTCTGGATCATGTTTAGATATGGCTTCTTTTTTGACCTATAGAGTTTTAGCCGGCAACGGCGAATGGCACGGTGGATTGTGTTCACCGACAATGTTTTCTGGAAGTATTCCTGAGCCCATGTTGTGATTTCCATTACAGTAGCATTCCTGTATGTGATGCAGTGCCGTCTAAGGGCCCGAAGATCACGGGCATCCAGTATGGTTTTCCGGCCTTGACCCTTACGCACAGAGATTGTTCCAGATTCTCTGAATCTTTGGATGATATGATGCACTGTAGATGATGATAATTTCAAACTCTTTGCAATTTTTCTCTGAGAAACTCCTTTCTGATATTGCTCCACTATTTTTCGCCGCAGCATTGGGGGAATTGGTGATCCTCTGCCCATCTTGACTTCTGAGAGACACTGCCACTCTGAGAGGCTCTTTTTATACCCAATCATGTTGCCAATTGACCTAATAAGTTGCAAATTGGTCCTCCAGCTGTTCCTTATATGTACATTTAACTTTTCCGGCCTCTTATTGCTACCTGTCCCAACTTTTTTGGAATGTGTAGCTCTCATGAAATCCAAAATGAGCCAATATTTGGCATGACATTTCAAAATGTCTCACTTTCAACATTTGATATGTTATCTATATTCTATTGTGAATAAAATATAAGTTTATGAGATTTGTAAATTATTGCATTCCTTTTTTATTCACAATTTGTACAGTGTCCCAACTTTTTTGGAATCGGGTTTGTAAGTTGAAGTAAATGATTAAAGGGGTCATGAACTGGCTTTTTAAAAAAAATTTATACTGAGGTTTTATGTCTGAGGTCAACTTATGACGTTCGCGTGGTTTTTACATTCAAAAACATCATAATGAATAAGTAATAGGCTATTTTCTACCCTGGTTTTGAGCCTCTCTCATGGAACGCTCGGTTTTTATGGGCGTGCTGCACTGAAGACTTGGAAGTAAACGCCCACTGCTATGATTGGATAAGCTTTGCATATTACAATGAGCTTCAGCTCTCCCGTGAGTACACGTGAGGAATTGTTTTGAAAGTGTGTGGGAAAACGCCAACCGGAATGATTCGCCCACAGGGCTCGCAAAATGTCTTTATCAAACAAACACAATGATTTATCTCTCATCCACCTGCAATTAATTGGAATGTTATTTTTTATTACTTGGCCCGCCCGATCGGTGGATATAACCACGAACCGTGCATCACTAACACACACACGCACGCACGCACAAGCCTCACTGCAGAGTCAGACAAATCAGCATGATCAAAATTTCCACGATTGTATTTTTCCTTCAAATATCAAGTCAAGAGAGTGAACAACGCACATCAAGAAAGGAATGTTATTTCACTATTTAAGATAGCCCGTAGGCAGGCCGGTGATATGTTTTGGTAGCCCGTCTCGAAAACACATAGCCCCGGGACGTTGGACTTTTCGAGCCCTGGCCCATAACGTTACATGTCCGAGTATGATCACGAATCACAGCACAATGAACCAACAACACCTCAAATAAAGGATTC
Source organism: Coreius guichenoti (assembly GCA_039654105.1). NCBI lineage: Eukaryota > Metazoa > Chordata > Actinopteri > Cypriniformes > Gobionidae > Coreius > Coreius guichenoti. The sequence continues at coordinate 13,208,116 of CM077169.1, forward strand.
TCCAGCCTGTGACAGCGTGCTAAGTTATGTTCAGTTAGAAACGTACACATAATCAATAGATATCAAACAATGCAATACTATCACATATAAAAAACATTTTTTACTCACAGAAGTGTGTTGCTTCATTCATTCATGTAATCTCATCCTGTCTGCAAATCCAGTCTCTTGTTTACAAACGAATCGTTGAAATGAAGGAACAAACGCGCAATGTCTTACCCACGTGAGCTGGATATCCATTAAAAATAAACTTCATCCATGCATTCATAATATTGGAATCCGAATGAAGCTTATGCAGCATGTTTATTGCTTGGAAGTTCGATCCGGTTTAGCTCCACGTAGGCCTATGTTATTTATCTATAATATGTTATGCACAAATCGGTGGGCGGGGCTACCGAATCAGGCGTTCGTCTTCTTCGGTTAAGGCGGTGTTTCACCACACTCTGACGTCACAGCTTGGCACATTTTGAGATTGAGCGTTTGCTGGGCCTGGTGTCAATAAAAGCTTTTCTTTGACTAACAAGGAAGTTTTCAGCTCCGAAACTTGCAGGATATTCTTATATCACGATTAACTTTTATATATCAAAGGCTGAATGAACAGTTGATTTCTCAATTCATGACTCCTTTAAACTGTAATACAAACAAATTGTGATGCCTGTGATGTCGTCTGGTCGACTTTTCAGATAATTATCTTCTTTGTTGGAGCAATTAACACTTTCCACACATAGATCCTGAGCATTGTCCTGAGAGGATGTTTAGGAATTTGAGCCATGCACCGCAGCGCATTTGCATCAGAGCATTATTGCGTTTTATAAGGCGGGGGCGATGGCAACAGCTGCAGAGGAGAGCCGAGTCCACTAAATTACAACGATTGGAAGCTGCTGGCTAACAGGCTGGCAAGGTGACGGACAAAAGCAGGTTTTTATGGAAAGCTGCCGTCATTAACGGGATCAAGCTGGCTCTTTTTAGATCTGCAGTCCTGCAGGATTGCTTTCTGCGTGTGTGTGCTGACTGTGTTGAAAGCTGCAGCTACAGAGCTTTAACGCATCTTTTGCTGCTTCTCTGTACAGTTCTGGGGTGTGTATGTATCGTGTAGAATCTGGCAGCATGCTCAATTCTGGGTGGAGGGGCGAGATTTAGGAGGGTTGACCGGCTCTATCAGTGCTCGGACTCTGCCAGAGGTGATGATTGAATCAGACACCCTGTCAAAGCTGATGCCAAGCCTGTGATGTCGTCTGGTCCTCGGGCAGCAGCCGGCTGCAGGTGTATCTCTGCGCACCTGGAGACCTCTGGGGTCATGAGAAGGGTAGAGAAGGATAGACGAGTGCAGAAAGAGGGATGAATTGGGAATTGCCAAAGAAAATTGAGAAGTCGAGGGGGTTATGGGTATCTTAACCATACTGGATCTGCCTTATCTCTCTCTGTCTCTCTGTCTCTCTCTCTCTCTGTCTCTCTCTCTGCCTTTCATCCATCACAAAGACATGACAGCAGAAAAGTCATACTCCAAAGAGAGAGCAGAAAGTGGAAGATAATCCCTTTTTTCCAGGCACTGATAGACCGTGTTCAGGGTCTCTGGTCGCTGAGAAATTAGGTTAAAACTGTTGGGGGGAGAGCAGATAATTGCCCCTGTCTGTCACTGGGACCAGCCCCTCTGCAGTCACTCATGCAGCCAATGGCATTTGTTTCCCCTCTTCTCCACCACAGTTTTGTGGTTTTTGTCAACTGAAGCCTTACAGTCTTCCCCAGGCAATATTATAGATCTCTCTCTCTCTCTATATATATATATATTATATATACACTCACCTAAAGGATTATTAGGAACACCTGTTCAATTTCTCATTAATGCAATTATCTAATCAACCAATCACATGGCAGTTGCTTCAATGCATTTAGGGGTGTGGTCCTGGTCAAGACAATCTCCTGAACTCCAAACTGAATGTCAGAATGGAAAAGAAATGTGATTTAAGCAATTTTGAGCGTGGCATGGTTGTTGGTGCCAGACGGGCCGGTCTGAGTATTTCACAATCTGCTCAGTTACTGGGATTTTCACGCACAACCATTTCTAGAGTTTACAAAGAATGGTGTGAAAAGGGAAAAACATCCAGTATGCGGCAGTCCTGTGGGCGAAAATGCCTTGTTGATGCTAGAGGTCAGAGGAGAATGGGCCGACTGATTCAAGCTGATAGAAGAGCAACTTTGACTGAAATAACCACTCGTTACAACCGAGGTATGCAGCAAAGCATTTGTGAAGCCACAACACGCACAACCTTGAGGCGGATGGGCTACAACAGCAGAAGACCCCACCGGGTACCACTCATCTCCACTACAAATAGGAAAAAGAGGCTACAATTTGCACGAGCTCACCAAAATTGGACAGTTGAAGACTGGAAAAATGTTGCCTGGTCTGATGAGTCTCGATTTCTGTTGAGACATTCAGATGGTAGAGTCAGAATTTGGCGTAAACAGAATGAGAACATGGATCCATCATGCCTTGTTACCACTGTGCAGGCTGGTGGTGGTGGTGTAATGGTGTGGGGGATGTTTTCTTGGCACACTTTAGGCCCCTTAGTGCCAATTGGGCATCGTTTAAATGCCACGGCCTACCTGAGCATTGTTTCTGACCATGTCCATCCCTTTATGACCACCATGTACCCATCCTCTGATGGCTACTTCCAGCAGGATAATGCACCATGTCACAAAGCTCGAATCATTTCAGATTGGTTTCTTGAACATGACAATGAGTTCACTGTACTAAAATGGCCCCCACAGTCACCAGATCTCAACCCAATAGAGCATCTTTGGGATGTGGTGGAACGGGAGCTTCGTGCCCTGGATGTGCATCCCACAAATCTCCATCAACTGCAAGATGCTATCCTATCAATATGGGCCAACATTTCTAAAGAACGCTTTCAGCACCTTGTTGAATCAATGCCACGTAGAATTAAGGCAGTTCTGAAGGCGAAAGGGGGTCAAACACAGTATTAGTATGGTGTTCCTAATAATCCTTTAGGTGAGTGTATATATATATATATATACACACATATATATATATATATATATATATATATATATATATATATATATATATATACATATATATATATATATACACACACACACAATTTTTTTCTGTAATTAATCGTGATTAAAAACATCAGAGTTTTTAATGTTTTTATGTTGTCATAATTTCACAGTTACTCTCCAAATTAATGTAGAAACAACTTAAAGACAGTATTTTATAAATATTTGTTGTAAATGGCATCTTTTTATGAATGAAGGCCAGTATCACTGATACTAATACTGCTACTGATTTTTTAAAAACATTAATGATAGACATTCAACATTACAGTATAATTGAAAGCTATATCAATTTCAACATTTATTAGGCTTTAAAAATAAAAACTTTTAATTTAAGTGAAGTAGTTAACTTAATCTTCACATAAACCCTTTATAATAAATGTCATATTTACCTGTCTAACAGGTAGGAAATATAAAGAAACTGAAAGTTATCAAACAGTCTGCACTGCATAAATAATAAATTAAATATAAATTAATGCTTATTAAAGCTACAATTTTCTCTGATGCTGCATTAATTGCGTTAAATATTTTTAGAAAAAATTAATCGCTTGTGTTAACGCACTAATTTTGACAGCAGTAATATACATATATAATTAGCCTATAAAAATTAGAATTAAAAATGGTTGACAGTTAACAAACGTACAAGTACCGTCCTACTTCACTTAACATACACATAAATTGTAAGAATATGACTAATGTAACCGGTCCTACTCGACCTGCTCCAAGCGGGATTCGAATCGGAGTCTCCGGCATGGGTGGCAGGCACCAACAAGGACGCTAAAGACCGCAGCCGCTAGTGTCAGTCGCTAGCGTGCCTCTTGAGGCCAGGGGAGTAGGGTTTACACGCACAGCTCTTCGCTAGAGCAAAGTGATATATAAGGTGATATACAGCGCGCACCGCAGCATTTGCGTGTGCAATTAAAGACTGCGCGCTACGAGCACAGTATAATGGCTGACAGGCCAGGAAAGTTTGTTTTTCTGAGGTGAGAGCACTGATCTGTATAATGTGGGAGTGTTTTTTTTTTTGTTTTTTTTTACTTGATGAGCCTCTGTCTCGCAGTCATTTCCCTGCTCTCTGGGGTTGATTGTCTCGCATCATTTGGTACTTTACACACTTTTCTTCTGTTTTAGTTCAGTATGCTTTTGTTCTGAGAGGTTTGTTAGTTTAGACGCCCACCTGTGTTTGCATAAAGAGCTTGGTCAGCATGAAAGTGCAGCTCTCAACACACAATTCAGCAAAATCCTCATAAAAAAAGCGCTTTCATCAACATATTGTCTTTTAATTACATCTGATTGTGAGATTGAATCTCATGGCAGTTCAAAGTGAGTCATTACGCTGATGAATCCATTAGAGCAATGCCTCTCAAACTACAAAACGCAACTTTCTTTTTCAGCTCTGGACACAAGCTCCTTTCCAAAATTTCAGCATCACTGTCTACTTGTCAACATAGACAGCCAAAAATTAAAATCCTTGCCCTTGTGTCATGCCAAACTTGTTTGCCTGAACACACAGACACAAACAAAAAACATATTTTGAATAATGTTGGGGTCCAAACAACAATGGACAGAACAGTTTTTCATAACACGGCCGACGGTCCGCGCACTGTCCGTGTGACGTAATTTTCGTTATCAGGAGTGTCCATGCACACTGTCCGCATGCAGCCCAATTTTATGTGTCCGCACAGATGGTGCGCGTACAACAGAGCATGTGCGAGTGACTTGAGCACTTGAATACAAAGTCTACTAGATGGTTTGCATGTGCCAAACACGTTTTTCTGCTCTCATAGCCAAAGTAGTATACTTTGAAAGTCCAGAGTGGAACGCAAAAAATGAAGTATACCTGGGATTTAAAGGCCAAATTATACTTCTGCCGTCCATGTTCCGCGACGGTCCTGGCACTTTCTACGTTATATAATTCTCGTCATCAGTAGGGTCCATGGACGTCCGCACACACTGTCCGTTTGCAGCCCAATTTTTGTGTCTGCACAGATGGTGCGCGTACAACAGCGCATGTGCAAGGTGAATGTTGAGACGCAGGCTGTGTCCAAAATCACCCCCATACTCTTAAATAGGGCACTATTTGAGGGGACAGCCATTTGTAGTGGTGTCCGAAACCATAGTGAACTCTATCGAGTGCACTTATAAAATCCCATAATGCACCGCAATAATGAGTGTACAACTGATGTACGCTAAACAGCTAGAGAATACCCACAATGCACTGTGAGGGTCATGCCGAATGAATTCCCGTGTCTCACCAGAAGATGGTGCCCGCAGCTGAATCATCCAACCATCCATTTTCCAAACCGCTGGTCCAATGTGAGTACAGCGTAATATTATACAGGTATAAATTAATTTTTGATTGATTATTAAATAGTTTAATAAGGTTTATACATGCTAGTTTCCATGACATAATTCAAGATAAATCTTTTCATTACTACTGGAGCTGCCAGTTTCAAATGATTATTTAACAGCAAGCACAAACTATGCAAAAGAGGCAGACCTTCCGGCGGACTCAGTGTCCGAGTTCACTCACTTGTTTTCATTCACTCCCTCAAGTGTACTATATTAGTTGAGTAATGTAGGGAATAGTGAATGAGGGTATAGGGGGTGATTTTGAACACAGCCACAGTTGTGATGTATTGTGCAGAAAGAGCGATACAAAGCAACATGCTGTTCCAAGAACAGTAAACAAAGCAGCATATCATTCTCCATCATTTTTGTTTTGATTCTTGTTCCATACTTTGCATGCAATGGCAGATCCGCTACTTTCCTTTTTTTATCCTTCCAATCGAATGTCCTGTAAATGACATGGCTCAGTGCTGCCCTCTGACGTCTTGTAGAATATAGAAAGCTGTTGTACTGCATATGTCGAACTCGTCCATCCGCGCTCATCCGTGGTTGAGTATGCTTTGAACGCTACACGGACACAACTGTGCGCGAGACGGAGTGGAACGCGGAAAATGAAGTATACCTGGGCCTTCAATGATGATTTTTGGGTGAACTATCCCTTTAAGGCAGAATCCTAACCATAATGGAATCTCATAACAGACCATTTGACGCGAGCAGCAATTTTCTTATAGTCCCATGACTAGAGGCACTAACATTATTGGCAGGCTGCATAATTGGCCATAGGTTTTGAAAATCTGGTCATAAATATGCCGGTAAAATATTCTATTTTGACATGAAATCCATTTTCTTGCTGCCAAAAGTGAACATTCTGGAGGGGAAAATGTATATTGCAGCTGTGCATAATATATCATATCACGAACATGATGAATGTTTATGCATCATTTGTGTTATATCTCCATATGTGTGCAGAAAGAATTATATAAAACAGTGAAATTGCACTCAGAAATGATAACTTCTCCACATTTGCATTAAGATAAATCTTCTTGATGTGGCCCACCTGCATTGCTACATTGCATGGTCAACTTTTGCGGTCTTAGAAAATTGCTTTGCTGCTGCAAATCTCTCTTTAGTCGCTCAAAACAGTCACGTATCACACAAATATCTTTTTACACAAAGCACATGAGGGAATGGACACTAAACACTCTCAACTGTTTTTGCTTTTGCATGTTTTGCCAAACTAAGCATATGATACTTTAATTAGCAGAATAAATAGCTCACACAAATATTTAATGAAATAGTCCATTTTAATTAGAGCTATATGAGTAATTGTCAACACTTTGGTAATCCTTTTGAACAAGGTTCAGTTGGTTGACATTAGTTAATGCGTTTGGTATCAAACTAACAATAAACATCAATTTATACAGTCTGGTTTAATGTTAATTTATAAATATACAGTTGTTCATTGTTAATTTATGTTTGTGTATATTAATAACTTTTGTTCATTTAACTTGTTTAAATGTTAAAATGTATTGTTATATGCAGGGGTTAAAGCAAAAAAAAATCCTGCACCTGAACTTTTTTTCCAGGGGGTGGACAAATACGGTTATTTGGTAAACAAAAGAAAAAACAACAGTATCTGAAAATGATTTTCCTTGAAACTAACTAGTAATGTATCTGCCATTGCATTGACAGACTCAGATTACATATTATGGTGGGCTATCTGAAACGGCAATACCAAGACAGGTTAATCACTACAATACGGTGCAAACACATGTAATATTTAGGATGCTTTTGATATCAAGTTTTGCTGGTTAGCTTTGTCCTTGACAGAGTACAAGATAACCTACAATCTAAAACCTTAAATTTTTGAAATTTTGTTCAAAAGAATTAATGTTTAATTATATACTAGGAAATGAATATAAAATAGGAAATATAAAGACAGTTTACTATAGAAAACTACAGTTTAGTTTAATTAACAACAAAAACATTAAAGTGCTCCAAGAACTGGCAATTTAAATAATGGGAAATAAATACAAAACAGAAAATACAACAAAAACATTAAAGTGATACGTCAGCTGTGGTTGTTGCTCCCGGTAATCTTATTGTGTGTTGGAGAGCGCGGACAGCTGTTCTATGACCGGGGTCTAATTCGTGACGTGGTAGCACTTTTTTTTACCGCTAGATACATAAATTAGCTTTCTCGAGCACAACACGCAGAAGCAAGGACCTGGTTCTTTTCATTTCTTACGCCAGCTACCAAAAGGCTTGCCCTCTCTGCCTATTTCTTCTATCCACGCCCAGCGCCATTTATTTTTAAGTCCTTTATCAGTTAGGACGTCTTTCCCAGGCTTCATAAATTTACCTTCCATCCTGCCGACTATGTTCGCTCATGTATTTGCAAATACATTAAAGAGAATTAGCAAATATGACTAAAATGTCCAGGTGGAAACTGTCAAAACGGCAATCAAGAAATTAATTGACTTAACTCTCAGAAAAACATAATTTTCAATGTCAACAGTAAGAATAAGCCAATTTAAGTGCAAAAAGTACCAATATAAGAGATCGGAAAAAACAACGTAATTAGCAGGCATTTCACACACGTTAATGCACACACCACTGCCATCATGCGTCATTCATTGATACTGTACGATAATCAGCCAACAAAAAAATAACAACGATGCGCTTACCTTTGTGTTGCGCTTTGACAGAACTATAGTAACGTTACGTCGTGAAGTACATAGAACATAACACACTTAGCACAGTCATAACTGATTAATCGTTTATTCAAACCTCTTTCAGCAGCTGTCAGGGACGAGTAGAGCTCAGTCTAGACGGTTTAAAACTTGCAGATGTCCTGATCAGTGTTCACATGATGATGGACAGGAGTCATATAGTCCCATATTCGATTTCAATTCAAGTCATTCAACTGTGCTCTCAGAGTTGGTTATATTTATAAAGAGCCTTCGAGTCATCTTCCACCACAGGTGTAATCCATGTTGGATCACTCTCCCACTCTTTACTGTAGATAGAACTTACTATATATTTATGCCACTTTAGCATAGCGATCACTTATATACAGCTACGAGTTATCGAGCGAAAAACCTGTCAGTCATGAATGAGCATGTCTGCCTGCTGATCGCTGATTGGCTGAAAGTGCGTGCTCGTCGGCGACGTCAACACCTACGCCAGCTGACTCTGCGTGGTCCTGTGTGTGTCATGATCAAGCGGCAACCTCCCCCAGTTTCTCTTGAAGCCAATAGGTAAGTGACTTAAACTGCAATTCATCGACTGGCCGCTAGGGACAGGCTCCAAAAGGGAGCAGAATCTCATTGAGCCTCATTTTAAAATGCCCAACTTTACAGCAGAAAAAAAACATGTTTACAGCCTGGTACAAATTGTGGTTTTGGTCTATATAGCTAATTTTGCCCTTCATGACAACTGTGAGGGGGGTGATTTTTTTTTTTATAACTCGTTTTATTATAATTCGTTTACATTATATAAAGCCTTAAAGTTCTGCATTAATTAAGGGCGTGGCCACTTTGAGTGACAGGTGGATTGTCGTTTGTCTGCTGTCTGTTAGTCATCACGTCACCTCAGCTCCACCCACGTCCCGCCTCTTTGCCCATTTTCAGTTATCCGGGTGTGACGCGCTGCCAAGATGGCAACGGCCAGCTCGACCCTACTTTACGCTTCAAAACTGCTCTTCAGAATCCTATGGGTGTCGTCACGGACACTACATCCATATTTTTTTACAGTCTATGGTCATGATGACTGATTTTATGGAGTTCATGCACACTTGAGTTTTGTTTATTAACCAATAACCAAACAAAATTAGACTATACAATTTAGATTTTTGAAAACCGCTGAACTGACCTCAAACCAGCCCAAATTTTGTCCACCCGCCCAAGCGATTTTTACCCGCACAATCAAATTCAAAACTCGCCCAATCTGGCAACATTGGTTACGGCTGTATCTTTTCCAAGACCCGCCCTATTCTACTTCTGACTGGTTATGTTAGTTTGGTTAAGAGTGAAAGCTGTGTTCCTCTCAAACCATTGGTAGGCGAACTCATGAACTCGAACGTGATAAACACTTTTTTTTTTTTTTTTTTTAATGGATTTTTTTTTCCGCAGCCAAACGCCACACGCCGGAGATCCGGCACAGTGCCGGAAAACTTTAAGCCCTGTATATGTAGAAATTAACATTAATCAAGATTAATAAATGCTGTAAAAGTATTGTTCATTGTTAGCTCACGTAATTGTGATGTTAAGAAAGTGAACATTATTGTTAGGTGTTACTGGATATCTGTAATCAACATTTCTCTTGATGCCTGAACTACGGTTTAGAACAGTGCGATATTTGAACACACGGTGTAAGGCAGTGAAATACAACCACCAGCTGAATTATTTTGAGCTGTTTTTGTGTAGAATATCCATTCACGTGTGCCTAGTTTTCATCTGCAACATGGCAGAATTTCCTCGTACCTGCAAGGCAGTTAATTCTTCACGACACGTCTTGTTGTGTGCGAACCAGCGGCCCAGGAGAGAAAGGCAGCGGATGAAAAGAGAAGAAAGACCTCGTTTTTCTTCATCCCTACCTACGCAGAATGCCGCTCGGCCGCCCTGCTCGCCGTGATCCCCCCCGCCGGTACCCCGGGCGGCCCAGCCAGCTGGTGTGTCCTGCACCAACGACCAGCCATTCATTTCCCCTGCCTGTGATTTATGGATTGCTGTGTTGGTGTAGCCGCACGTGTGTACGTGTATGTGTGTGTTTGGCGGCACCGAGCTCTTCTCCCGCTTGAGTTAGTGCACTGTCCGGCCTCGTCATGCTTTGCCACACAATGGGCTGGAGCAGCTAATTTACACGGGCAGACAGTCACATATTTCAGCCTCTCGTCCGCTGGATGAAGATGGGTGGCTTTCATGAGGGATTGTGTATACAAATTGATTTTCACTGGAGCCTTCAGTCCTGGACTAAGGCGTATTTTGTCTTTCTTTCTATTTTTCCCTTAATCCCCGTCCTCCCCCCTTTGCTTTCCATTTCTCATTCTCTATTTCCCTTATCTCAGTGGGTTTCTATGCCTCCCTCTCTTTCTCGATCCATCTCTCTTGTTATGTGAGTGTATATGTGAATGTAATGTGATGTGACTGGGGTGAAGGTGCGCCGCTCCAGTGTTTCCTGGATGTGCGCTACACTCTGGCCTCTTGCTGGGGGCAGAAGAGAGGAAGGTCAGGGCAGGGCAGGGTAGGACTGGCAGCCTGCAGTCTGGAAGTATTAATGCTTCTCACTGACCCCTGTGCTCAGAGAGAAGCGGACAGAAGAGCATGTTTGATTCATGGGAGCCCCGCAGAGATGCTTTGGGGCTTTTGGCTGTGCTGTCCTTTTAGCGGCAAGTGAAGAGGACCACCCCCGAGCTCTGCAGAGGATGCGTCTGTTGTGGGGAGATGGGCGAGTCTGTCTCTGCCCTGGGGTAAGAGAAGTTCTCACTTTACAGTAGCGAGTAAAGACAGGAAGTTTAACCCTGCATAATGCTTCCCTACAGAAATCGTACAGCTGCATCGTAATGTTTGTAGATCGGTGTCACACCGGTTTTGTGTTTTTAAAGAGTGGGTGTCCCAGCAGGGAAGGTCATGAATGAGACTGTAACCAATCTGCTTTCTCTACAGCGTAGCTTGTATTGCAGTTAAGGCTGCTTGGTGTTATACCGTTCAAAAGTTTGGGGTCTGTAAGAGGTTTTTGTTCTCCTATGTTCACCAAAAATACAGTAAAAACAGTAATATTGTGAAATATTATTACAATTTAAATGAACTGTTTTCCATTTTAATATATTTTAAAATGTAATTTATTCCACTGGCAGAGCTAAATTTTCAGCAGTCATTAGCTACTCTAGTCTTCAGTGTCACATGATCCTCAAGAAACATTTCTTCCTATTATTAATGTTGAAAGCAGTTGTGCTGCTTAACATTTTTGTGGAAAAACACTAGCTGGGTTTCCATCCAAACGTGAAGCGAATCTTTTCAAAGTTCGCAAAAAAAGAAAAAAGCCCAAATGCAAATTAGTTACGTTTCAAAAGAGTTGTTCGAGCGGACTACGGTGGTATTGGGTAACCTAGTAACCAAAAGTAAATAAAACACCATCAGCGGAAACAGTAGTGATGTGTCGTTCGCGAACGAGTCGGCTCTATGAGCCGGCTCCTTTGAACGGTGAGAGTTGATTCCCTTCTGAGAGCCGTTTTCCCTTTTTGTATATTAATACAAGACAGAATAATATTATTATCCTTTCGCTACACTCCTCAGCCACACGTTATGTAGTCACTAGCTGAATGTTTTTTTGATGTGTATGTGCGTGCGATCATTTGTGATGACTTACTGGCGCCGCTCTCGATTCGTCGCACGCACATACAGTAGGATTCACATTAAAGGGTTAGTTCACCCAAAAATGAAAATTCTGTCATTAATTACTTACCCTCATGTCGTTCGACACCCGTAAGACCTTTGTTCATCTTCGGAACACAAATAAAGATATTTTTGTTGAAATCCGATGGCTCAGAAAGGCCTCCATTGGCAGCAATGACATTTCCTCTCTCAAGACCTATAAAAGGTACTAAAGACGTCGTTAAAAAGTCCATCTCACTACAGTGGTTCTACAATAATTTTATGAAGCGACGAGAATAGTTTTTGTGCGCAAAAAAAAAAAAAAAATCAAAATAACGACTTTATTCAACTTTATTCTTGTCTTCCGTCTGGACCTCTGGCGTGAACTCACGAAGCACCACGACGCATGCGCGAGAATATGACGTAGAGCCAGCGTTCGGGCATCCAGGAAATGCACACTTTAGCACAATTTTGAGCACTACGCCAAGACCTAAAGGACAATCAGTGTAGAATTCAACAGCTTAGATACGGCGCATCTTCCTCTGATTGTAAACAAAGTTCCTCGCTTCCGCCAGCTCTATGTCATATTCTCACGCATGCGTCGTGAGTTCACGTCAGAGGCCCAGACGGAAGACAAGAATAAAGTCGTTATTTTGATTTTTTTTTTTTGCACACAAAAACTATTCTCGCCGCTTCATAAAATTATTGTAGAACCACTGTAGTGAGATGGACTTTTTAACGACGTCTTTAGTACCTGTTATGGGTCTTGAGAGAGGAAATGTCATTGCTGCCAATGGAGGCCTTTCTGAGCCATCGGATTTCAACAAAAATATCTTAATTTGTGTTACGAAGATGAACAAAGGTCTTACGGGTGTCGAACGACATGAGGGTAAGTAATTAATGACAGAATTTTCATTTTTGGGTGAACTAACCCTTTAACACAACATTCAGTCACTGCCTGTGGTCGAGCAGTGTGGCGAAAAGATCACCCGTAATATTGGGTCAGAAAACAAGAGTAACATTGAATAATTTAAGTGAAATATGTGCATAAATATCAATCACAGGCCAAACATTACTAAAGTTGACTGAATTTAAAGAGCCAGAAGTGGGAAATGAAGAGCCGTTTGGGAGCTGGAAGAGCCGGCTCTTATTACTGAGCTGAGCCAAATGATCCGGTTCCCTAAAAAGAGCCCTCACGTTGGTTTAATGTTCGCTACGTCATAATTTATTCAGCAAATGCGTTTCCATCTCGCATTATTACAAACTTTTTTGCGAATTAAGGGATTTTGTTTCAAATTTTGCAGTTCCATCACTCGTTTCTGATGCAATACTTCAAAATGCGCATAAATACAGGGTGATGGAAACATAGCTAACGTTACTTATGCATTTATTTCAGGATTCCTTGCTGAATAGAAAGATCAAAAGAACAGCATTTATTTTAAATTGAATTATTTATGTGTTGTAACAAATGTAAAAGGCTTTACTGTCACTGTTTTGTAATGGACAGGTTGAATTTATTAATAGAAATCATGGAACTTTCAAACTCTAACACTTGTTTTTCTAAAACAGAGACACTAGTAAAACGTCTCTAATGCTCTCATATTTGCAAGTTACGAAAACGGAGAGATCAATGGCCATGTAAAAAGCACATTACAGTGATTGTGGTACTTCTGAATTAATTCTTAATATTGCTTAATTTTATATTCCTAGAAAATCATTGTGAATATATTGTGAATTTTGGAAGTATTTCCCTGTCCTAATGCTCGGAAGGGTCACCCAAAGTTTTGTTCAGGGCTGAATCGCTCTGTTTCTTTCTCCCTGGCACCCAGAGAGGGATTAGAGTCCTAATCCTGACAAATGCTAGTTTTAAATTCAACCTCAGCTAACAGAGGGGCTGCAACAACCCAGCTGCTCTAGGAAAGATGTGTTTGCATATGCACATATGTTATTTATTTGGAATATATCTCTGCAATAACTAAAACAGGCATAGACTTTCCATAAGAGGTGGAGGACTCAAAAAGCATTTACATCTATAAAAGGTGCTGTAATGAGCAATAAATATGAGTAGAAATACTGTCTTTAGCAGGACAGACAGTAGCAATATGATGATGATTTTGTCATTTGCTCATTCTCATGTCTTTCCGAACTATACACTGATGTCAATCCAGTTTAGTCCTGTTTTTTTAGTGCTCATGTAACCTTTATGCTTGTAAAACATATCTAGCATTTTAATACAAATCTCAAATCCCTTTTAACCTTCATTTTCTTGCTTCTCTAATAATTTTCTTTCCAGAGGCTTCTTTTGGACTGAGAGTGCCTTTAGTTTGTTTTTGTCAGTGTTTATTCATCTTGTGTTTTGCCTAAGATTGGGATTAAAGTGAAAATAATCGTACTTTTGGTTTTGACCTCGTTGATAAGCGATTATGTTGATTTCTCTTTCTCATTTCACATAGACTCGGTTAAAATCAAGCTAAGAAAAGGGCAGGTGTGTGTTTTAATGTTTTAATATGTATGTAACTGAATTTAAGTTAAGCTTGGCCTTGCTCTTGAGGAACGTTTTGAATACCAGTGCGTTTGATTTATTAAGTTCTTCAGCAGATCTGTCTGCGGGTACGTTATCAACTAATAGGATCTCTCCCCCCCTCCCTCCCGCTTGCTCTGTCAGATGGTCGACTAATACTGATATTAATGAATTCATTGCTTTAGTCAGAAAATCAATACACACTTCTAAAGCGTCTGTGGATCTGAGTGTGCCCAGATACTGACCCAGTTCCCATGTAAAGCAATAGTCATAATACATCTTGTGGTTTGTTTACCCATGCAGAGGATGTGTCTCACCATAGTCCATAAATACATACTGTATTATGCTAGGGGTGTGCTTGCGCGGTATGGCCAAAATCATACATTTTTGATTATGTATCACAATTTAGTTATTTTTAAGATGTAATTTTATTAATCACATTGCTGTGCCTATAGTTCACATACTTGTTTCTCTGAAAAACAATGCTACAGCCAGTTATTCTACTTGGAAATGTGCTTTCCGTGTCGGAATGTCTGTTTTTGTTTTGGTCTGTGTGATAACGCACGTTGCCAATTTACCCAATAGTATTTCGACACCACAGGTTGGCGGAAAACTAGAGTCGGCGCCAGAGCAGATCTACTGGAGGGGCATTGGGTCATCGGCGGGGGGGCACTGCCGTTTGAGAAATACTTTGTGGCGACATCATAGTCCAACACAGCAGAAATGCAATAAAAAAGCGAAACACGTTTTATTATTATTATTATTATTATTATTAATTATTATTTGGGAATTTCGTTTATTCTTGTTGTTGTTGTTAATTTCCATATCATGTCACTTAGAGGCTATGTGGTAGCTTATGCACACCGTTTACTCAGTCACACACACGAAGACGATAATAAAAGGCAGAAAGGGGTGGGGTAAAGTTATGCCCTCTCTCTACTCGAGATCCAGCTCAGTCACACACAGCGGAGGGCTGTCGTGGAGGCTAAACGCAAATAAATGCAGTTTACCCATCTCTGACATGTCAGAAATAGTTCATCCACCTCTTAACAGTTTATGCACTTCCAGAAAACCATTAAGTAGGCCTACCACTGGTTATAAACATTAGACAACACCAGCCTCCACCATCATCAAAAACACCCCTGGACAACATATAAGTAACAGGACAGGACCGCTGACATAACTGAGGCACACATTCGGGCAGAAAGTAGTCTATTGGACAAGCCACACACCAGGCAGAAATGACATAAGCCCATATATCTTACAGGCAGCCAAGTATAAAACACAAATGCAGATAGACCCAGCAAACATTCATCAATTCACCTGCTTAGTAGGTCTTATGAAAGCCAGGGCTGGTTTCAATAAGTGAAATGAACAAACGACTTACCCTCAGAAGAGCTGCAGGCGACGAGTGTTGCTGCTGAACGTCTAAGTACTGTGTCCTTCCATTCACTGTGTCAAGTCTTTCTCGAATGCAAGTTGCACCAACCTGGCCTTTCTCTCGTGTAGCATTGTGCCACTGGTGGTGGTGGTCGGAGTGTCAGAGTCTGCTGATGGAAGAGGCTGAGGAGGTCTAAACCATTTTTGTAAATCCATTTTTTGTTAGCGCTAACTGTCTATGATATAGACGGACAAACTGTTCTTTTCGATTCAAACAACAACTTGAAATGGATTCTGCGCACAGCGCGCTGCAAATCAAATGTAACAAGTTTACTCAGCGACCAATAAGCATTGACCAATGATGACCAAGCCTAGTAACATGTCATGAACAACCAAAATTATGCGTTTTCCCTGTTCATTTCATTTTATTTCATTTAAGTTACAGTTTGTACATTTAATATTGAAAGAATAACTAAAAGGGATATTTTTTTGGGCCACGCCATGGCCTGTGGTAGGAGGGGCATCAATGGCCGCTAGGGGGGGCACGGCCCTCGAATGCCCCACCACAGCGCCGACAGTGCGGAAAACACATGCAGCGAATTGCAGCCATGGAAGCCAGCAAACAAACTGGGTCAGAGAACGCAGATTCTACCCGACCTAAAAAGCCTCTGCATCCATCTAAAAATCTCTGAGCGGGAGCATATAAAAACGCATTATCAACTCATCATGAATAAATCAACTCATCAATCAATTTACAGTGTGTAAGTGTGTAATGTGTATATAACGTAAAATGCTCCTGCCTGTTGGTAGACGCACAAATATTAGGGATGCACAATATATGGTATATGTGCCATATCAGTTATCGGCTGGTATTAGAGAATTTTTAATGGATATTTAATTGTGCATGCTAATTTATTTTTAAATTTAATTTAACTTTGCTGTCGTCTAACACTCACTTAAAGTTTGAGTTAATGTAACTGAAGTTATAATGTTGTGATGCCTAAATTCACTTGTAGCATATAAATAATTTAGTGATTTATTTTTATGTATTCAAAATAGTATAGAATTTTATTATTGGCTATTTATCAGTGATTGGCCATAACATGATAAATATTATCAACTTATCAGTATAGGCCACAATTTGATTATGCATCCCTAACAAATATATATTTACTGTGCTATTAACAGTATTGCAAAATCTGGTTGACACATTTCTGCCATTGTTTATAGCCCATCTTCAGCTTTTTTTAAACACTCATGACAATGACAACATCTGCTGTCAATATTAAACACATAGAAATGAATTGGTGGGGAAAATCTGGGACATTCATAATGTTTTTGCTGTGTCGAAATGTGCTAGGACATATCCCTAAACGGCATGAATCTGACTGAAGAGAGAGAATGAGAGTGTAAGAGAGAAATTTCTTCTGGTTAACTGGCTGTAAGATGTCAGATAAGACAGATTGCCTGTTGATGTTGGTTTGGTAAGGGAAGCAGACCTTGTGCATGACTGCTGTGTGAGTGTGTTAAAGGTCAAGCAGCAGGGACGGACGAAGGCTGGCCAGAGGTCAAACTCTCTGGGTCATTTACATACGGATCAGAGAGATGAGAACAAAACAGTGGAGAAAGAGCCAAGGAAGCACAAAAGGAGTTGGAAGTATATGTAGAGCAGTGGTTGGCATGCATTCTCCTGACATGTTGAGTTGTGGTGTTTATGTAAGTGATGCAGGTTTGAGTTCGTCTTGATTTGAGGCTGAAATGTAGATTTAATCCAGTGTCACTTAAACTATAATATCACAGCATACTGTACTTTAAATCTTCAGCTCGGTCATCCCCACTCAGGACTGCAGAACAGATGTGTGCGCTCAGTGCCACAGTCTGGGAGCATCTTCCTCAAGGGAAATACTAATTGGTTTCTCCACTCCCTCTATCCCAAACAAACACTCTAATTCTCTATTGTCTCTCTGTGAGATTAGAGAGCCACAGAAATCATAAGTGATGACAATATCAGAGTTTGATTAAAGAGTAGTATAGCCGGATTATAGCTGTGTACTCTCAATCTCAGCAGTATTTGTGGGATTATTGTCCTCAAACTGATGGGCTGCTGTGAGGAAACACTGGATTATGAAAGAACAGAGCCATTTAGCCGCCCTGCACGGATATTTGTAGGGGTTTATTTGGAGATAAGTCATTAAATTATTCTTTAATTTAATGCATGTCATTAATAAAGTGGTTCAGGCAGAGAATTAAAGTGCTCTGTGTGAGGTTTATTGTGGAATTTCAATGTAAATGGATGTGATCATTATTGAAAATAACTGATTAAATATTTAAAATGTAAAATTCTGTTAATATTTACTCACCTTTATGTCATGTGTGTGTATGTATGTATGTTTATGTGTGTGTGCGCGTGTGTATTTTATATATAAAATACACACACACACACACACACACACACATATATATATATAATTATTATATTATAGAAGTCTTTTTCATACAGTTCTTTTTCAAAATAAATATCAAAATATAATCGATATGACTATATTATGCACTTTGTTCCAAGTCTTCTGAAGACATACAATAGTTTTGTGTGAGAAACAGACAAAAATTTGAGTAGCTTTATTTACTTTAGTGAACTTTAAGCTCATGAATCGTTTATTTCAATGTGTGTGCTGGATCTGCAGGTTTATTAAAAAAAGAGCTGGCTCAAAATTACGGTTTGTTCAACTGACTCAAATACTGACTCACTGCAATAAATAGCTGATGAAAAGCTATAATGTAGATTTGGAATACAGCACAAGAGTCATTTGGAAGTGTTCTGTGATGCTTTTTGATGTGGTTGCTATGAACTATTGTTTTATTAAAAAATAACATACTAGTTTAAAACAACATGTGGGTGAGTAAAATAGTAC
Organism: Coreius guichenoti; assembly: GCA_039654105.1. Taxonomy (NCBI): domain Eukaryota; kingdom Metazoa; phylum Chordata; class Actinopteri; order Cypriniformes; family Gobionidae; genus Coreius; species Coreius guichenoti. The sequence continues at coordinate 13,226,727 of CM077169.1, forward strand.
TATAGAATTAGTACTATTAAAATTCTACTCGTACTAGAAATAGTACGAGTAGAATTTTATTTTTGGGCTTTGCTATCATTTTAATAAGATTGTATGTATTTGTTTTGTGTTGCATATGTAAAGGATATTGAGTTTGCACTGAATCAAGTTGAATTGTGCAATCCTTCACAACAACATCGCAAAGTAGATCAAATACATGGCCTTTCCCTGCCTCTTCTTTGTCTCCATTTGAGCATTCATCTCTTTTTCTTGACTTGACTTTCTTTTTTTGGTTCTGTTGTAAATGCTCTTGCATGCCTTCTTAGCATTCAGCTGTGTGGCCATGTGTATCCTGGTATGTCTTTCACACCAGTGGAGGGCGTTCCACAGCACTAGAGCCTTTTCACAGGCTGGTGTGACCTCCTGACCCCTGCCGAGAGGCATCTCTTCTGTGTCTGCCACAGCTCCGTCTGTGTCTGAGGGTCAGTGTCCTATACTCTCACTACAAAGAAAAAAATGGAGATGCAAGATCATCCAGATGTTTCTCTAGTCAGATGAGAGAGACTTTCACAGTATGTTTTCAGACACTATTTGTTTCTCCAGTAAAAATAATTTATACTGTTTCAATAGGAAAATCTACATCATTTACATATTTTGTATGATTCACATTTCTTTAGTAATATAGTGCTTCAGAAGATGTTTTAAAAGGATGTGCTGGGTGTGACTACTCTTGTCCACAGCAATTTGCCACATGCACAATACCTAAGAACATCCCTTAACTGATATAACATTATTGTAAAAGTTCGCTTTGTATTGGCTTTCTTGTGTTCAGCAATCAGTATTAGTTTGTAAGATTTCCACAAAAGTTGCTTTTATTTTATGAAAAATATGGTAAAAACAGTAATATTGTGTAATACTATTACAATTCAAAATAACTTTTCTATGTTTAATGTATTTTAATATTCATTTGTTAATTTCTAATTCATTCATGTGATGGCAAAGCTGAATTTTCATCATTTTCAATGTCACATGATCCTTTAGAAATTATTCTAATATACGGATTTGGTGCTCAAGATACATTTCTTATTATGTTTCCATCCAAGGTTGCGAATTTAACTTATGCGCAAAATGGGAATATTGCATAAAACATTTGCAAATAAAGCACCTTTTCCATCCAGTGAGCCGAAGAGAACAAAATCGTCACTTCCTGATAAACTGGCGCTAAATATCAATAAGAAAAATGGAAGTTGCTGTAGTCTGAGAAGCCACTGTATATAATAATTCTCGTATATGTTACCTGCAATGTGTGGAATCCGGCATTGTATGGAATGCCTGAAGTTTGTAGGCAAAGTATGAAATGGTTTATATTTCACATATTTCCTAGGCATTCTATACAATGCCAAAGGGCCAGCCAGCATAGTATAGAATACTCCCGCTACTCACGCTTGGGTCTTTGTTCGGCGGTGGCGTGCCGATAGCGAAACACGTGAGCTTCCACTCCCGCCACAGAGGCTCGCCCCTATTGTTCCCGGATGGTTGCTGTGTCACGATGTCGGAACAGGAATAAAGTGTAGTGCCATTCAAAATGCCATTCTAGCCTTCCTTGCTGCAACAAGTAGCTCAACCCCACTTCTGCTATCGTGTTTTTCTGTTAAGAACGTCCTTTACTTTGTCGTAGTTCTTCGTTCATTTTCAAAAACGTTCAATGCCAATAAAGGCGTGTTTTGATACTTTGCCTAGAGTGTACTTATCATTTTGTATAATACCTAGGTAATGTATAGAATGCCTAGGAAAAGTATGCAACATAATCACAAAAACCAGACATTTCATACTTTGCCTACAAACTTCACGCATTCTATATATTCCCTAGGCATTCTATACAATACCTGATTTTCACACATTGCCGGTAACATATATAATAAATTACTTGCACGCCAGAGCGCGCAGACGAATCGTAATAAACCCGATCATGTTATCTTGTTTTCGGATGATTGCTGTTTGTGAATGCGGTTCATGTAAGACAGTTCTGGAAGGTAGCTAATTATACCGAACCACTTTGACGACAGACTTTGTTCAGAATGACCAAAACAGCATTTCAGATGCTTTGCAACAAGATTGGTCCGCTGGTTGGTCCAGTTATGCTGTCCCATTGCGCAAAGTCACATGACTTTTGCATCGAAGAATTTATTCGGTAAATGTGTTTCCATCATAGTTTATGAGCGCAAGTAGTTTTTTACGCGTATTTTTAGAATTTAGCCGCATATTGGTGCTATTTCCATCCTGCGTTTTTTTTTTTTTTTTTTTTTTTTTAATGCGACATCCCAAAATGCGCATAAAACAGAAAATAGTTGTGCTGCTTAATAACAAAAAAAGTTGTTGCTTAACTCAATTTTTATGGAAACCATGATACGTTTTTTTTCAGGATTCTTTGATGCATAGAAAGTTGAAAAGAACTGTTTATTTGAAAATAGAAATCTTTTGTACAAGTCTTTAATGTCACTTTTGATCAATTTAATGCATATTAATTTCTTTACTTTTGAACTGTAGTTTAAATTCAAAATTAAATTACATTTTCATTTAATATCAAAATGTTTATTTTTTTTAGAAGAAAATGTAAATTGTGTTAGGGTGTTATGGGTGGTTGCTAGGGTGTTGCTATGCCGGTGTTCTGAGTGTTTGGTTGCTTGTTGCTAGGTTAAGTGGTTGCTAGGGTGTTTTGGGTGGTTGGTATAGTGCCATTGGTTGGTATTTTTGATCAGTTGCTAGGTGATTGTTTACTGGCCCTATAAAAAAGCTCACCCCTATATATAATGGCTCAGGTCTTTCTTCAGTCTAATTTTATCATTAGTGGGTAAAATAGTATGTGTGGTTGCTTAGAAAAGTACCTCAACAAATCACATGATCTGAAAAATAACTTGTAATCATAACACAAACAATGTGGGTCGTTATGCACTGACATTTAATATTTATGATTAAGTATTAGGCCTAGTTCAAATCCCTAATGTATAAGCAATAATGATAGTGATGATTGCATTAGCGAGCACTGTTGGCAATTCCAAGTTTTTCAAGTAAATTGTGGGCATGTGTGGTTTCAGACAGTGATGAAATGTGTTGTCAGTGGCTGGTCAGATAGACGGTGCTGCGGAGGTCAGGATACAGAACATTTGCTGTGTAAATGACTGAGCTCCGTTTCCCTCAGTGCGAGCGAACCGCAGGTCAAGCAGATGCAGCTGATGGAACCAAGAGTGTGGCTGAATCAGGTCTTATAAGAAAGGGGCTGCAATCCATTTACTGCATTGCAGGACTGTGTCCCCAGGGAACCAATAGAAATTTATGAGCAGCGACTATATAATTCATGCAGAATGTGGATCAAATATATAAATGTGTAAATATATAAACGTGTATATAAAAAGTTGACATTTAGTCGGTTTCCAAATTTTGCCACTATAATTTGCCCAGGATTTTACCCTGAGGGGGGAAAAATCAGAAAGGGGCAGGGAAGAGTCCATCTTTTCCTCTGTCAATCCCCATTGTGCCTGCCAGGCTTCATTTGAATCCATCAGTTCTGTTGCTTCATTCATCCTGTCATTGTGCTGTCATTCACTCATTCATCCTGTCGCCATTCATCCTGTCATCTCAGACAATATGTATCACAGTCATTGTCACTTATCAAGGGCCCTTTCATCCTCTGTCTCTCACTGTTTGGACTGATGTTCATCTTTGTGGATTACTTTTGCAGTGTATATAGTAAATTATTTTCTATTTATTTATCTTACAATGTACACCTTCATCTTTTGTCAAATCATCAGCTGTCCTTCAAAGTGATAGTTCACCCAAAAACTAAATTGTCATCATTTACTCCAGGTTTTTTTTTATTGTTAACAGACTATTAAAAATCTTTTTTGTTGATTTAAAATAAAGCTGAAATAGAATAAATATAAATATTAAACATAATTAACATTGAAAATGTTGTCTTGGCAATTAACTGTAATGAAATGGGTAGGTGGAAGTACAAAAATGACTAAAACTGAAATAATAAATCTAACTAGAAATATTTAAGAACTAATAAAAATTACAGTAAAATATATACATTAAAATATAAACTATAATAAATAACTCTGTGTGTGTGTATATGTATGTGTGTGTGTATATATATATATATATATATATATATATATATATATATATATATATATATAAAGTGCTGTCAAATCGATTAATCGCATCCAAAATAAAAGTTTGTTTACATAATGTATGTGTGTACTGTGTGTGTGTGTGTGTGTGTGTGTGTATATATATATATATATATATATATATACACACACACACACACACACACACACACACACACACACACACATATATATACACTCACCTAAAGGATTATTAGGAACACCATACTAATACTGTGTTTGACCCCCTTTCGCCTTCAGAACTGCCTTAATTCTACGTGGCATTGATTCAACAAGGTGCTGAAAGCATTCTTTAGAAATGTTGGCCCATATTGATAGGATAGCATCTTGCAGTTGATGGAGATTTGTGGGATGCACATCCAGGGCACGAAGCTCCCGTTCCACCACATCCCAAAGATGCTCTATTGGGTTGAGATCTGGTGACTGTGGGGGCCATTTTAGTACAGTGAACTCATTGTCATGTTCAAGAAACCAATTTGAAGTGATTCGAGCTTTGTGACATGGTGCATTATCCTGCTGGAAGTAGCCATCAGAGGATGGGTACATGGTGGTCATAAAGGGATGGACATGGTCAGAAACAATGCTCAGGTAGGCCGTGGCATTTAAACGATGCCCAATTGGCACTAAGGGGCCTAAAGTGTGCCAAGAAAACATCCCCCACACCATTACACCACCACCACCAGCCTGCACAGTGGTAACAAGGCATGATGGATCCATGTTCTCATTCTGTTTACGCCAAATTCTGACTCTACCATCTGAATGTCTCAACAGAAATCGAGACTCATCAGACCAGGCAACATTTTTCCAGTCTTCAACTGTCCAATTTTGGTGAGCTCGTGCAAATTGTAGCCTCTTTTTCCTATTTGTAGTGGAGATGAGTGGTACCCGGTGGGGTCTTCTGCTGTTGTAGCCCATCCGCCTCAAGGTTGTGCGTGTTGTGGCTTCACAAATGCTTTGCTGCATACCTCGGTTGTAACGAGTGGTTATTTCAGTCAAAGTTGCTCTTCTATCAGCTTGAATCAGTCGGCCCATTCTCCTCTGACCTCTAGCATCAACAAGGCATTTTCGCCCACAGGACTGCCGCATACTGGATGTTTTTCCCTTTTCACACCATTCTTTGTAAACTCTAGAAATGGTTGTGCGTGAAAATCCCAGTAACTGAGCAGATTGTGAAATACTCAGACCGGCCCGTCTGGCACCAACAACCATGCCACGCTCAAAATTGCTTAAATCACCTTTCTTTCCCATTCTGACATTCAGTTTGGAATTCAGGAGATTGTCTTGACCAGGACCACACCCCTAAATGCATTGAAGCAACTGCCATGTGATTGGTTGATTAGATAATTGCATTAATGAGAAATTGAACAGGTGTTCCTAATAATCCTTTAGGTGAGTGTGTATATATATATATATACATACATACATACATACATACATACACACATATATACACACACACACACACACACATATACACTCACCTAAAGGATTATTAGGAACACCTGTTCAATTTCTCATTAATGCAATTATCTAATCAACCAATCACATGGCAGTTGCTTCAATGCATTTAGGGGTGTGGTCCTGGTCAAGACAATCTCCTGAACTCCAAACTGAATGTCAGAATGGGAAAGAAAGGTGATTTAAGCAATTTTGAGCGTGGCATGGTTGTTGGTGCCAGACGGGCCGGTCTGAGTATTTCACAATCTGCTCAGTTACTGGGATTTTCACGCACAACCATTTCTAGAGTTTACAAAGAATGGTGTGAAAAGGGAAAAACATCCAGTATGCGGCACTCCTGTGGGCGAAAATGCCTTGTTGATGCTAGAGGTCAGAGGAGAATGGGCCGACTGATTCAAGCTGATAGAAGAGCAACTTTGACTGAAATAACCACTCGTTACAACCGAGGTATGCAGCAAAGCATTTGTGAAGCCACAACACGCACAACCTTGAGGCGGATGGGCTACAACAGCAGAAGACCCCACCGGGTACCACTCATCTCCACTACAAATAGGAAAAAGAGGCTACAATTTGCATGAGCTCACCAAAATTGGACAGTTGAAGACTGGAAAAATGTTGCCTGGTCTGATGAGTCTCGATTTCTGTTGAGACATTCAGATGGTAGAGTCAGAATTTGGCGTAAACAGAATGAGAACATGGATCCATCATGCCTTGTTACCACTGTGCAGGCTGGTGGTGGTGGTGTAATGGTGTGGGGGATGTTTTCTTGGCACACTTTAGGCCCCTTAGTGCCAACTGGGCATCGTTTAAATGCCACGGCCTACCTGAGCATTGTTTCTGACCATGTCCATCCCTTTATGACCACCATGTACCCATCCTCTGATGGCTACTTCCAGCAGGATAATGCACCATGTCACAAAGCTCGAATCATTTCAAATTGGTTTCTTGAACATGACAATGAGTTCACTGTACTAAAATGGCCCCCACAGTCACCAGATCTCAACCCAATAGAGCATCTTTGGGATGTGGTGGAATGGGAGCTTCGTGCCCTGGATGTGCATCCCACAAATCTCCATCAACTGCAAGATGCTATCCTATCAATATGGGCCAACATTTCTAAAGAATGCTTTCAGCACCTTGTTGAATCAATGCCACGTAGAATTAAGGCAGTTCTGAAGGCGAAAGGGGGTCAAACACAGTATTAGTATGGTGTTCCTAATAATCCTTTAGGTGAGTGTATATATATATATATTATATTTTGAAGACCGTTTTAACTCAGGGTTCTTGCAAGTTTCAGTAAGTCAAATTTAAGACCATTTTAAGACAATAAAGATTGAAATTTAAGACCTACACAACGCATTACCAAAAAAATATTCAAATCAAAGGAATTCTGAAAAAATCCTTTTATTTTTCAATAAATTCAGTCATTGAAAAAGTATTAATTTAATTTACAGATAAAGCAATCACATTAGTAACCTTCCAAACCCAACAACGTGCCAAATGCCCAAAACCTTAGGCCCAAAATGAAAATAGGCTTAAACAAACTTGCCCTCAAATAGAATAGATTTCATCTCATATTTATTTACATTACAAAACAGCATATTAATAGCCTAATAGAGATTGAACAGGCTACTCCAACCCATGTAACAACCCATGTAGCACACACACACACACACACACACACACACACACAGATAGATAGATAGATCAAACACTGTTAGATATATACTTGCCTCGGGATAATTAGAGTATCTATCTAACATGGATGATCTGATGTGTGTGTGTGTGTGTGTGTGTGTGTGTGTGTGTGATAGTGAGATAGTGAGATAGTGAGTGAGTGAGTGAGTGAGAGAGAGAGAGAGAGAGAGAGAGAGAGAGATATTACATATGCCTAAGTTCCTCCCCTTTAGCACCAATCTCAGCCTCAATGTTTTTGAGTTCAGCCATTTTGTCTTTGTACGCCCATCCAAGGGCATTTGACTTGAATAGGAGCTGGGCCATCTTTGAGCCAGCCTTTCCCTCGGCTTCCTCGGCAAGCATGTCTGCCTCCCTGGCAAGACAGTTGGACACCTCTTTTTAAACTGGTCTTCCTTTTTTTTTTTTTTAGTTGCTCTAAACCATCCTCTGCCAGCTTTCTCTTCTGGCTCTGCATTTCAGATTCTTTCCTGGTGTGCTCCTGATCAAGAAAGATGCGGTACCTTGACCGGGCTGCACCCACACGTTAGGAGCTCTCTGGTGAGGGGAACCTTTGTCACACCCCCATGCATCTCTACATAGTCACAGATCAGCCTATTTGTGACGATGGTCTCCTCATGCATATTTTCAATCTCCACCTCCTTGTTAACCGAAAATCCCCTTTCAACAGAGGCCTGCCCATGTGAAAGAAAGAGCAACCTTTAGCAAAAATCCCAAGCAGCAGGATAGGGACGGCTTAACCTTTCATGCAGGAAGGTGTCTAGTCGGTTCTCAAATGGCTGGAAGGTGAGAAGTTCTTCTCTCGTTGCCTCAACGGACAGGAAAGACTCAAACTGTTGGACAATGGTATCCCCTAAAACAAAGTGAGTGATAAAAGAAAAGTCAAATATGCATATAGATAAATCACAACACTCAAGACTTAAACCGACTCTTAACCTATGTAATGTCTTCAATAACAACAAAAGCCTGTGTAAAATGATGGGACTTATTCAATACATATGAGCCACTGCACACAGAACAGGTGCAGGACCATTAGAAGAGGGAATAACAAAAGCAAGATGTCCATGCTAAACCAATACCCTGATAGGAAAAGAGAAAAGGACCAAATGTCTGCAACATAGAGAGAATGCTCGAAACACAGTCTTATAAAAATTCAGAGTATAGTTGAGCATGGTACTCAAACTTTGGTTCATAACCCCTTCCAAATCTATTCCTACCAGCAGATACACCTCCTGTCAGCTGCTTGTCCTTCAGAAATGTCTGTATGAGACATTTCATTTGAGTCTTGCTTTTGTCTGGGTCCCTGAACATGAGAGACGGGTCCAGACACTCCCTCTGCCTAACTGTTGCATATTTCAAGGGGCTCTTCTCCTGAACTCACGACGTTTGAGAGACCCTGCATGCAGTCCCTCCTAAACTCAAGGACCCTTAGCTCTGCACTTTTGCTGTTTTGGATAGGGGAATGTGCAATAAAAAATACATGTCAGTAGTATCAAAAAAAAGTTTAATTTAAAAAGTACACATGATTGGGCAATCATGAGACTTCATGCAATGAGGTCATATGACTTCTTAGTGTATTAGCCTAATGGCAAAGTTTCTTCCTGTTGCACACTTTACAACTGACATGTTTGGAGTATGTTAAACGAAATGACACTTGCTGCCTGTATATTGATCATTATTTCCAAAACCTTAAGAAGAATCATGACAATACCTTGAGAGCTGCCTCAGCACCCAAGCCGATGTCAACCCTCTGTGGGAGGAGGAGCAAGTTCTTGTCAGATAGGTACAGTGTGGTAAGCTGAAGGGCAGTGATGTCTTGCAGGACCTCTCTTTTAACAAAGTGCCTCAGTAGACTCTGTCAGAAGACAAATGAAGTAACAATAACAATAACAGAGTTGAAAGGGTTTCATTCAATTAACAAAGCAATTAACATTCACTTGCTCTAGAGGAGACTGGCCCTAAAATACTTCACATGTAGGCCTAACAATGTGACAAATACTTTGATTAACTTGGGGGAAAAAAGCAATCGCCAGAGATGAATAAATAAACAAATAGAAAGAGGTTTATGCCAACAAGTGATACAACCCATATACTGTAAATAATTACCTTAATCAAATCAGCCAAGTCTTTGCCAAAGAAAGGCATCACAGGTTCGTCTGTTTGGTACTTCCTCATGAATGGAACAAAGGTCCTGGCCACTGTCATGAAGAAGTGCATCCTCGTTATTGTTAAAGGATTGTTGTGGGCTGCTTCAATGGTGTCAAATGATGCCGTCTTGAGGTTTGGCAGCTCTTTTCTGTGCACAGCGTCCAGGTATAGCTTGAGAGATGGCCAGACCGCCAGAGCCCTCTCAATAACCGGAAGATTTTCCAGCCACCGATGGCCGCAGAATGGCTGAGGGAACACTGTGTATTTGGTGACTCTTGTGTATTCCTCCCTCCTCGCTGGAACATGGTGGAATAATGTGTGCATTGCCTTTAATATCTTGTCCACATGCCACATCGAAAAGCCAGCCTTGAAGGCATTATGCAGTGTGTGGGGCCCACAGCTGCCTACGGACACCAGCTGTGCACCCCCGTAGTTCTCAGCATGGTCAAGCTGGAGGAGCTCTAAAAACTTGAAGTTTACATTAGGTCTATCCATGGAGACTGACATCAGCCTGCTGCGGTCCAATTGATCCAAAGACTCCTTATGTATTGAAAATAAGGAGAAATAAAAAGACAGATATACATCATTAAAGCAATGACACACACACACACACACACACACACAGTCATTGTACATTTAACTAACTACATGTCTGACTACAAGCCTTTCTTCATGTATCTCTGTAGGTGTGTAGAACTATGACTGCTAATGTGGCCTAAACTGTATGTGAACCTACATTCCCTGTCTCTCGATTGCTGAATTTTAGTTTGAGACAATAAAGGCTAATCTAATCTAAACTGATAAAATAAATTAAACCATATACAATGTTAGGTTAATTTTTCTATGTAGGCTACAGCTTCAAATGTGTAGACAGACATCACTTTCTACATGTATTGTTTCCTTAGTCTCAAAATTGATAAGTAAAAGAATAGCCCATTCAGCTTTCACTTACTTTAACATGTTTCAGTAGGTCCCACGCTGTCCCATGTCCCATGAACTGTGAGGCCAGGTACCTCGACTTAACAATTCCATTGTTCCAGAAACGAACGTGGACGTCAAGCTGCTTGGTCGTGGTGGTCTGATTTAGGCTTTCGTCGAACATTACGACATACGGCCCGGTAAGACTACGAATCAATTCCCTCTTTATAAATTCCCCCAATCCAAATCTCACCACATAAGCGATCTTGTTGGGCCCGCAAGAGAACGTCTTTGCGATTACTGAATCAGGGAACATCACTTGGAAGAGATTGCTAATCTCACTGTTGCTATTAAATGAGTGGTGTTTAGTCACCGTGTTTAGTATCCAAAGCACCTCAGCTTTCGACGTGTCAGTCGATCCAAAAGTACCCCGAAGATCGTTCGACGGAGCTGCGATGATATTGCGCTGGAGACCGGAGAGACCAGGCATTGAGGAGGACGACGGCAGGGGTGAGGCACAAAACTGGCTAATTGGCTGAGTCCGCTGAAGGCATTTTGCGGCCAGCTTGTGTTTCTCCGCTCTGGTGTGTGACTCCAGCGCCTTCACACCCAGAGTCCCTAACTGAATATTTTTTTTGCAAAGTTTGCAGTGAGCCTCGTACCTGGAGCTGGGTACCGCTTGTAACCAACAGCGGAAATCGCTGTGATCTAGCCATGTCTTTTTGAAAGTACACTTTCCCATTTTCCATACGTAGCCGAACTTTAACAAACTCTGAGGAGACGCAGACATATTTTGCGGGCAGGTATTGCATTTATCATGGGATTTGTAGTTTTATCACCACGTATGTACCAACATCCAGAAAGAACTACAACACACCGAACCAACATTCTGAGGGCAGCGTTCTGCTGGTTTTGTTACAATTGTAGCAAAGACTCTAGAGCTCCGCTTTGTAGGCTACGACTCGATACTTTTTTGCTACTTTGTAATAACTTTCTGCGGCCAGCATTTCTAGAAATGAACAAGGGTAAAACCTTTTTTAGACCTGACTAAATGTAATTTAAGACTGCGGATGAAAATCTGGCCGTTTTTAAGACGTTTTAAGGCCTTAAATTTAAAGTTCAGAATTTTAGACTTTTTAAGACCCCGCGGGAACCCTGTAACTGTATGGGTCTATATAGTGAAAATCCTAAACAACATTGTATGATTTTTTTTTTTTTTTTGCCAAATATCTTCTATTGTGTTCCACAGATGAAAGAAACTCATACAGGTTTGAAATGTAAATGTAAATTTCATTTTTGGGTGAACTATCCCTTTAATATGGCAATTGTTTGTTTGTTTGTTTGTTTGTTTATTTATTTATTTATTTTATTTACTGTCTTTGTCTTTGTGTAACAATGCTTGCGCCTCTTGGTGAAGAAAAACAGCTCTAATTCAGCCTCACAATGTAAGCGTAATTACAGCTCAATTTTTTATTCATTATTTCTGCCAATAGTCATGTGGTAGTGGCCCTCGCAGATGAGATGCGAACGCTCGGTTCCAAATTGGAGCCGGCCTGGCCCCGAGGGCTCGGAAACATAGGAAGAAAAAGTCAGAGTACGCTTTACGATGGACTCCAGAGCCGCTCCTTCAGTAAAGTAATTAGGTCTTATTCTCTAGCGCACAATGGAGGCTTTTCTGTACAGCGGGAGGTGGGTAACAATTGCAGGTTGGATCCGGCCTCTTTTTTTTTCCAGAGATCTACGGTTTCTCTCCGTAGATGCATCAGTCCAGGAAGTGTGTATTTAGTGTGTATTCAGGGGTCGGTCCGGTGCACAATAAAACTGAAATTAGAGAGGCCGAGAGAGAGCCAGCTGTGACACAGGTCGCCTTGTTCAGACACATGTGCATAATGGATCGCTTTCATTCCACGGCCGTTGCATTTGCACACGCAGAAATGGGGGGAGAGAGAGAGTGAGCAAGCGAGGGGAGAACAAATGGGCATGGCTGTTAAATTAAGTGTGGAATGAATGCATTATGAGCTATTAGGGCAAAGAAAAGGAGTGTCCTAAAAAACACAGGGCATAATTGTGAATTCTGATGCTGGAGCGTGTTCAGAGCCCCCGTGGGCTGCCTTGTGGACGCAAAATCCCCCCGAGAGCTCCGGGCCTGGATTTGGAACGAAATTGGGGTTGTTGGGGTGATGGCTTTGTATAGTAAGGGTGGAAGGGTGGCATAAGCTCTCCTTTTTTTTTCCTGTTTCCAGCATTTAGGTCAAACTTTACCTCTGGTCTTCACTCCATCTGGCCCTGCTGCTCGAGTGAAGGTGCCCAAAGCCACAGGGCGGCATTCTGGCATTTTCTAGAATCACATATCCCGTCGAGCAGAGATCAGCCCAGCGTGAGATTTCCTTAGCGTGGGCTTCTTTAATGCAGTGTTGCCTCTCAGCATGCCTGTTTCCCGCCTTAATAGGTAAGCAACCCACTCTCACATCTGAGTTTCAGGTGTTTTCTCAGTTTAGCAGTGTTCTCTGGGGAGCCGCAGCCTGAATGGATTAGGCCACATTTAGACGGATGACTGCTGGCGACTAAAGCTTTAAATGTATTAATCCCTCTCTTATCAAGCAGGAAATGATGAATCGCCTGAGCCTGCTCCAGGCTAACCTCTGCTGTCGTTTGAACAGAATCAAAGCTTTAAATCACATACTGCAGCACCTGGCGATGTGTATACGTGTGTGTGTGTGTATATGTACTGTGCCCTGTTTTAAAGTGATTTAGTAACGCTTTGATGGGGTGAGGGAGGTTAGGAAATGAGTATGAAAAGTAAATTAAGAATTCTACATGGGCTTTGATAAATAGAATTGCTGACTAGGGGAAACTCGAGCGGCTGTTGTCATGTTCCATCCAATCTGATAAATTCCACCCATGGCTGCAAACCAGGAGCAGCAGTCAATCAATGCTTTTACAGCCTCTTTTTAATGTGAATTATGTGCTTTATGGCCCTATCTGGCACCTGTACTCTATTTCTCAATGCCCTTGCCCTGTACCTCAGTGTGTACTTCCAAAAAAAAAGAGGAACATCAGCACTCCGATTGCTCCCTGCGACATTTGAAATTCTGCCGTTTCTCTCGTTTATCATTTATAGCTTCGGGTTAATATCCCGTCTGTGCAGTGCACCAAAAACCATTTCCACATGGCATTACAAGTGCATGTTAGGCTTTGGTAAACTAAATGAAAGGTTTATAAGTATCAAAATAAAATCAAAGGCTTGTTTGTAATGTGATGGCTGCTTCATTATTTGTTATTTTTTCCTGAAAAATTATGGCCATATATGGTGTGTTTGATCTAGATGTCATCTCCATGTTATTTTCCAATCCAATCTGGACTACCTGCCTAATGTGCTGTTGGTCCTCAGCGTGCTGCCAAAACAGAGCTGACCTGCCGAGGCATGGACTCTACAAGAACCCTGAAGGTGTCCTGTAGTTTCTGGCAACAAGACGTTAGCAGAAGATCCAAGATTGTTCTGTAGGTTGTGAGGTGGAGCCACCTTGGATTGAACTTGTTGGTCCAGCACATCCCACAGATGGTCAATTGAATTGAGATCTGGGGAATTTGGAGGCCAGGGCAACACCTTGAACTCTTCATCATGTTCCTCAAACAATTCCTTAATGTGTGCAGTGTGGCAAGCTGCATTATCCTGCTGAAAGAGACCACTTCCACCAGGTAACACCATTGTCATGAAGGTGTGTGCCTGGTCTGCAACAATGTTTAAGTAGGTGGCATGTGTGAAATTGACGTCCACATGAATCGCTGGACCCAGGGGTTACCAGCGGAACATTGCCCAGAGCAATAAGGCAACCTTTTCCCCGCTTCAAGGTCCAGTTTCGCCACTCGTGTGTCCATTGTAGGCGCTTTCAACAGTAGACAGGGGTCATCATAGGCACTGTGATTGTTCTGTAGCTACGCAGCTCCATATGCAGCAATGCGATGCACTGTGTATTCTGACACATCCCTCCCATAACCATCATTAAAATTTTGTGTGACTTGTGCCACAGTAGAACTTCTGTTGGCTCGGATCAGACAGGATAGCCTTCCTTGCCCTTGTGCATCGATGAGCCTTGGGCTCCCATTACCCTGTTGCCGGTTTGTGGTTTGTCCTTCCTCGGACCACTGTTGGTAAATTCTCACCAATGCTGACTGGGAGCAACCCACAAACCTTGCCGTTTCAGAGATAATCTGACCCAGTTGTCTTGCCATAACAATTTGGCCCTTGTCAAAGTTGCTCAGATTTTCATTCCTGCCTGTTTCTTCTGCATCCAACACGTTAATACCCAGACCTTAATATGTGGCCTTGTAGGAGATGTTATTCTCAACAAAAAAAAGAAATGTCTGTTTTTCAGGATACTGTATTTTAAAGATAATTTTGTACGTTTTACAAAACAATGTTTTTCATGCTTTTTTCAGTGAGCCATAAACAATTATTGCACATGCACCTGTGGTACAGTCCTTAAGACACTATCAGTTTACAGGCAGTAGGCAATTAAGGTCACGGTTAGAATAACTTTCTACTAAGAGAACTTTCTACTGACTCTGAAAAAACACCAGAAGAAAGATCACCTGTATGAACATGCCATAGTCCTGCTGCTTGGAGGCATGAGGACTGCAGATGTGACCAGAACGTGTTTGAGAACTTGCAATATCCTTGGTAGAAGAGTGGAGTAACATCTCAAAGCAAGAACTGGCAAATCCGGTGCAGTCTATGAGATATATGTGTCACCAAAATTGATCAAGGAAAAAAAAAAAAATTCAATAGAAACACAAAAATGTCTTAAAAGAAATTTGACCCGAGTTCTCTGATCTAGCCAAATCAGAAGGGATCTTGGGAAAATTTTTAATTAAACATACCAGATCAGTTTTTTATTTTAAAGATTACCATTGTATTTTTACTGTGCCTGTCGGATTAGCATTATGTAATTTAAACCTTTCAAAATACACCCAGGCTCATCTGTTAAACTGTCTGTTGTGGCATTTAGAAGTGATGGTTTGATGATTTTCTTCACAAGGCATCAATCAAATTTAAATGTCAAGTTTTCTGGTGAAACTCAATGTCCCTTTATTTCATTTCATAATTTCAGCAGTCCCTCTGTAATTTGTGAGCGCCAGAACTTTCCTCTTGATGGCTTAATGGTGCCTGTGGATGCATTATTGAATTCGCACATTTAATCATATTTACACGGCATTAATCAAATGCCATTTCAATTTATTTTCATACCCACACGAAAGAAGCATACATAAGTGAATTTAGGACAATCAATACATTTGAATGACTCACAGAAGCTGCTTTAGCTGTAAACAGAAAAGTTTGTGTGAAAGTAAAAGGGCTCTAATATTAATTTCTCTTCTCAGATACGTTGTACCAGACCGCTTTTTAAGTCTTTCACACACAATGTTTGAGCTTTTTGTGTGTGTGTGTGTGTGTGTGTGTGTGTTTACTATTTTTGTGTGAAATGTAAATTACTTGATATTAACTACTTCTTATTTGGACTGTTGTATTGAAGCAATATCACAATCACAATCGTGATTTTCAGTACAGTAACATTCTTTTGTGACATTAGTTTTATGTATTCTTTCATTAATAGTATTTAAAATGTACGATTTTAAGACGAAAAGAGACTTTTTTGTGCTAAATACTTTTTTAATTTGAAAAAGATTAGAAGGAAAAACAACTAAAAAGAGGAAAACCAGACCAAAAGAGCCTTTCTAGCTTCTCTTATAACAGCAAAGAAGTAGGACAGCAATGTCTTTTATTCAACATTAAAGAATTAATCATTTCTCCGTGACATTTTCTCTTAGCTGAAGGTGAAGTTTTTAATATAATCTCTTTATCTGTCTTGTTATTTTTATTTGTCACAGTTATGCTCTGTCTCTTTGAATGACTCTAGGTGGGATTTATGAAACATTAACTACATCATTGCTTGATTTGATGTCCCCCCCCCCCCTCACCTGTCAATCTATAAGCTAGATTGTCTCAGAGTTTCACTCACAAATTCTAAATGAACGATTTTCATTGATGGCGAGACGGCATAAAATATGGAGTAGTATTGACTGCTGGGTTGCAGTGAATTTTAATATGTCCCCATCTGCATGAAGCTCTGGGGTTTGTGGGTAAACTTGCGGACATCCGAGACAGCACCGAAACAAGAACTCCATTTGAATGTGTGGAGGTCACAGGAAACATTTGCAAATTATCTCACTGATGCGTCTTCTGATCTCCACACAGATACTGGAAAACCAATCTGGCCTACTGATTGGTATCTTATCTGACTGCGCTTGGAAAAATGTTCACAGTTTGGTGCAGGGACAAAAAAAATGATCTCTCTCTTCTCTAAATAACATTGAGAATGGCAAACAAATGAGCTTTTGATTAATTTTTAGCCATAGTATAACATTTGGAAGATATGAAACCATTTCAACACTGACAACTAGAGATTTATCGGTCTGCCGATTTTATCGGCATCGGCTGATATGCCACCGATATGAATGCGCGCCCACCATAGACTGTAAAAAAATATGGACGTAGTGTCCGTTTCGTCACCCATAGGATTCTGAAGAGCAGTTTTGAAGCGTAAAATAGGGTCGAGCTGGCCGTTGCCATCTTGGCAGCGCGTCACCGCGCGCCACACCTGGATAACTGAAAATGGGCAAAGAGGCGTGCCGTGGGTGGAGCTGAGGTGATGACTAACAGACAGCAGACAAACGACAATCCACCTGTCACTCAAAGTGGCCACGCCCTTAATTATGCAGAACTTTAAGGCTTTATATAATGTAAACGAATGAGTTATAAAAAAATTCACCCCCCTCACAGTTGTCATGAAGGGCAAAATTAGCTATATAGACCAAAACCACAATTTGTACCAGGCTGTAACATGTTTTTTTTTTTCTGCTGCAAAGTTGGGCATTTTAACATGGGGCTCAATGAGATTCTGCTCCCTTTTGGAACCTGTGGAACCCTAGTGGCCAGTCGATGAATTGCAGTTTAAGTCACTTCCATATTGACTTCAAGAAAAACTGGGGGAGGTTGCCGCTTGGCGCCCACGCGTCTCATAGCGTGCAAATATTCACACAAAATTATGTCAAAATGCCGGTCTTGTCGAGTATCATCGTAAACATAGTCGGTTATGTCTTAAGTTAATGTAAACATGAAATTTGCCAGTCACCACCAGCGTTTTTGGTCATTTTCACAAGTTTCATGGCCCACAGAATATCTTGTTGTATGAATATCTGAACATGCAATATATCAAAAGAAAGAGCAGACCCTCTGTTTTATTCTAGCTTCATGCATTCTTTTTTTATCAACACTTGAATGTGGGTAAGTTTCATGAAAAAAGCTACATTTTGAGAAAAAAGCTGAGAAAATCCTGACTAACTTGCATACAGATGGGATTCAGAACGATGATCAAAACACAGATGGAGTAGATCGAGTCCATCAACACCCCAAAGCTTCACAGTCCTATAGCTCGTCCTGGGTCGACATTTCATTCAATAACTTTAGGCAGTTTTGATTTCTGTGCTGTTTAATGTTGATGATCGCGTTATTTTACATATGAATCTGCTTATAAGAGCTCAATCGTTCTTCTTCGTCTGTGTTTTGATCAGATTCTGTACTCGTTCAGGAGATGCGTAATAGCGCCCCCTACCATATAACAGTGAAAACACAGAAAAATCTTGTCAGTGGCAGGGAAGCGTTTTCTCATAAAAGACGAGATAACAAAAGACAAAAAAAAAAAAAAAAAAAACACTCACGGCTTTTGACTGAATAACTTTAATAAGGGTTAATCTATATTTATACAGTGAAGATTATGAAGTGATATTTGAAATTTGATTACTCTTTCTGTACCTGAAAATCTAGTTTAGACCTACATGAAAAACCTGAAAAGACCTGTTTATTTCATTTATATGTTTGTTCTGTTGTATTTATGTACAATGTATGTATGTTATTTATATACTCTAGTATATATTACATACCAATCAAAAGTTTGGACACCAATGGGAAAGTGTGTCCAGACTTTTGACTGGTACTGTACTATAATATACACATAAAGAATATCGGCCAATATCAGACTTTTTTTATGCCCTAATATCGGTATAGGCCCCCAAAAACCCATATCGGACGGGCTCTACTGACAACCAGGAGAATGTAAGGGTAAAAAAATAAGAAATATGCTGTGTTTTGACAATTCTGTCTTTGATGTAGCATATGAGAGATAAGGCACTATATAGCGAGTGCCTGTACGTCAAATAAATTCATGTGGTAAGTCGTTTCTCCAATTCAGCTCTTTTCTCTCTGTTTACACTCCGCAGCCTCGTGCGGTTCTTTCCTCAGTCACACTGAAGCTCACCCTGAACAAACTTGACTTAAATTTCAGCTTGGAGATGAAGTATTTACATGCTTTGTTCTTCCAAGTGGGTTGCTGTGCAGACAGACTGTGGGCAGTGTTGACTTTGTTCCTGTTATCCTTTTGATGAATGCTGCTGCCGCTGTGGGCATTACCTCCCTTCGTGCGGGGCCTATTGATCAGGGCCATTGCAATCTAGTACCTGCACAGGATTACTGTCTCCACCGTTAGTCACAATCAATGACTCCGAGACAGCCGTAGCTAAAATGTCCTCGCAGGAGACAGAGTAGCTCCACTTTTTGTTTATTGAAGATGACGCACATGTGGAGAGCAATAGGAGAAGTCTGATATTTGGCAGACTTTACTCTGATAAACTGCCTGTGTGAGTTCTTGTCAAAGTTGATATAAATTTCAAAAAGCTCTGCTTTGGAAAATCCTCTGTAGTGATTCGTCCAGCCTTCTGGCTTGGGATAAACATAGCTTTGCCATCAGAAGTTAAAGGGATAGTTCACCCAAAAATGAAAATTTTGTTATTTACTCACCCTCGATTTGTTCCAAACCTGTATGAGTTTCTTTCTTCTGTTGAACACAAAAGAAGATATTTTGAAGAATGTTGGTAACCAAACAGTTGACGGTAGCCATTGACTTTCATGGCATTTTTATCCTACTATGGAAGTCAACTGGTTACCAACATTCTTTAAAATATCTTCTTTTATGTTCAACAGAAGATAGAAACTCATACAGTTTTGGAACAACATGAGGGTGAGTAAATGATCACATTTTTGGGTGAACTTTCCTTTTAAAGTGGGTTTGGGGTTGATTTTCAATATTTCAGAAAACACAGCCATACATATAGTTTAAATATAACTTTGTGAGTGCAAACTACAAAAAGCAAATCTCATGAACTTCAGTTGTCTTTAGAACAGATGCATTTAATTCTGTTATACAGCAAGGACACATTATATTGATCAAAAGTGACAGTAAAGACATTTATAATGTTACAAAAGATTTCTATTTCAAAGAAATGCTATTCATTGAACTTTATATTCATTAAAGAATCCTGAAGAAAATGTATCACAGTTTCAACAAAAACAAGCAGCAAAAACTGTTTTCAACATTGATTATAACTGTTGATTATAACTGTCGAACTATTGTGAGAAAATAAGAATTATAGATCAGTAGTTGAAGAATATTTAGCCTCACTTTATAAGCATCTCAAGTTATCCTTTTCCCACACAAAATTGACATGTGACCTCATCTTGTTCAAATTAAGTAATTATATTAAGTATCCAGTTTGAAGATAATGAGAAATTCAAGTAGATTAAACACTTTACCTAGATACCTTTTCTTCTCAAAGATTTCCAAATTCCAGTCTGATTGATTGTCAGTTTTGAAATATAGCCAACATAAACAGTCTACAATACAGGCCAGCATACGGTGCCAACTATTTTTAAAATCGGATGTCCACACCCCACAATAATCACTCCTGACAAATCAGAAGCCACATGTTTGGATGAATGCATAATGAAAAGTGACAGTTTATATTGTGTTTTGGATTTTTCTCCTGATCTCCTGAACAGAAAGGCAGCCAATGCAGTTCAGTTTGACCCTCTTCAACCTTATTTTAAATGCAAATACAGAGTGTTTATCGGAGCTCCTTTGCCTGTTTTGTGGCAGTGAGCTGTTGACCTTAAGGAAATGGAAATTTGCCATCAGTGAAGCAGCAGCCATCTGCCCTCCATCTGCAAAACAGAGGGAGAGATATCCCTTACCCTGAGAGAGATGGACAGAGAGATTATACTTGTCTAATCAGAATAATGATATTAGACTGTAATTTTGTTAGACCGATAACCCTTGTTGGCATCTAGACGCACCATTAGAGGAAAGCGCAAAAGTATCTTGGCTTGGAGCTTCGAGTCCAAAAGCCATACTCTGACATGCAGAGTAGATGAAGCGAAAACCGAGCTGCACAGCAATATTTAAATTCCAGAGCTCTTTGGGGGAAATCGGCTGCTTATTGACATGATTGATTCAATTCTTGTGATCTTCTTGACCTCTCTGTCTCTATCCTGCTTTCTGTGATATCAGCTTTAGAATGATTGATCAAATCTTTGTCCTCAGTTAATCTAAGCAAACTGGAAGACAAAAAAGTGTCAGATCCCATTGTGTGAGCTCTTCTCCTCAGTCAATGAGCGAGTCTTTCTAAATATTTAGCTAATGTCGGTGTTGCGGACCATTCCGTTTCCATTGATTGAGGAGTCTGCTGGGATATTTTTGTATTTTTTTTTTCACCTTGATTTTAAAAGGCGGTGAATCAGGGTCTGTAGACAATAAGATACATTGATTGATTGGAAGCTGAAATAAACTGGAGTCGCTTGTTTGTCTGCTCACAGCTGCAGGCTATAATTGGATCTGGAGTGAGTGACACTTAGATTTTAAAAGATACATCTGGCCAGCTGTCAGCATCTGTGACTCCATCTTTATTCTGTGGACATTACTCATAAATTAGCCACCAGAAGTGGAAGGAAGCTCTTCAGTTGGGTACTCTTAAAGGGATAGCTCATTTTTTATATATATATATATATATATATATATATATATATATAATGGTGATTTGGTTAATGTGGGCTTTGGATTGCTTATTGCAGAGTTTGAAAAGCACTATTCTTTTTTTTTTTTTTAAGCTATTAGAATACGTATTGTGAAAAATGAATTTCAAATTGAATTCAATTACTTATACTTTAAGCAAATATAGTTTTCTTTTAAAAGTATATTTATATTATATTATAAATTTAGTCCATAGTTACAGTATATAATTAGCTTTACATAAAATCAGTATATATGTATATATATATGTGTGTATATATATATATATATATATATATATATATATATGGTATATGGTATATGGTATATGTGCTCTTATAGATAGCAAAGTAAATGTATGTGTTTGTTGACCTGCAGGTTCAGCATGTCTCTCTCTCCTGCTGCTCCTCTCTGGCAGGAAGTGAAGTTCCCGGTGAAGGGGTGGACGGGAGCATCAGAGGCATATGGGTAAACTGAGCTGCACAGCTGGAGCTCCCTGCTGCGTCCTCATTGGCCCCTGCAGCCCGTTGCCAAGGTACCAAATGCCCAACCATGAAATATGGATTCAGATCCGCCAGCATGTTGTCATAATAGAAAATAAACCCAAACCTGAGAAAACACAGAGCTCGACACAACTTATACAACAATGAACCTCCCCACACAGTAAACTTTTATTTTCCCTATTCCACCGCCTGACCCCGTTGCTCTGTCAGTATGTGCATCACACGCTATCTCTGTTCCACCATATCATAACTGCTGGCGATGATCTCGTTTTAGTTCTGCTACGGGCTGCTTTAAATTTGCTGTCAGTTTGCCAGGTGTAAATTAGCCATGATAAGCTCTGCCCTTCACCGCCGTACTTTTGCTGTTATGACAAAGTCCGCCAGTCAAAGCATGCTTCAGATCAAACAAAGAAAACGCTCTGTTTGTTCTGTAGCACATAGGAGAGGTTATAAAGTGTGTGTGTGTGTGTGTGTGTGTGTGTGCGTGCATGTTTATTCCAATCTTACCTTCAATCCCTATATTTGGCAGGCCCAGCCGGAGAGCTGTATACACACATGCTGCTCTTTCAAAGCGGCCGTATTATCTTTACTATGCTTCACGTCACATTGAATTTCCCCTCCATTTGTGCGTTTCAGCAATTAGCCATGGGGCCCAGAGCAGCTCTTCCCATATTGAACCCTCCCTGTGGCTCGCCTTTAGCTTTGATTACCAAATGCCTCCAAGTACTTTCTATTTAGAGATATTAAATCAAACTCAAAGGTTACCAGTGTCAACGCTATATCCCTAAGAGTTGGAGGTGTCCCGCGGGGAGAGTTAGAGCCATGCTAAAGTTTCATGCTTCATGAATCTGGGAAATGATGCAGAGCCATCGCAAGGCTGATGCTAAAAAGATGAATGTCCTTCCAAATAAATTGAGAATTTCATACAACTTGTATAAAATGTCATTGATATTTAACAGACATGCTATTAGGAAAATTGCCTGGAAATGGCAGCCATATGCATCGAATTACTTTACTGGTTGACTTTGTTTAGTGTGCACCATTTGATATAGACCATTTGGGAGCAGAAGTCACAGTTACATCACTGCAATTGACTTTAGATATACAAAGATGGTGTACTCATATTACTTATGAATGAGAGAAAGTGCAATGGGCAGTAAGGTGGAATAAGCCCTGCCTTCTAAATAAACAAACCAATCACCAATTATTAAAGTCATTGCATCATGCAGACTGGCTCACCCAGCCTGAAATATAAGGTTTTTAATGCTATTTGAGCATAATGAACATTTATGAGACAGTTCATGTCAGATTTTTTGCAGACTTACCTTGAAAGGCACGTTAAAAATATTTAACGCAATTACAATTAACACAGTATCCGTTTTTTTCTGTCATCCTTTGGCTAGCGTTACATTTATATGATCACGCTCTTATTCATGAAGGGCTTTTAAGCCATTCAAGTGCGACAAGACAAAAGAGAACGCGCTTTCTGTGAATGTCCTGACACACACGACGCACAGAAAGACACGCACCAGTATCGTGCGCACAGAGAGCGTGCCAGTTCTCTTTTGCGGTTGAACGAACAATAACAGACACAATTATGTCAAAATGTCTATTTTGTCGAGTGTCCTCATAAGAACAGTCTTAAATGAGTTAAATAAAGTCTTAAATGAATGTAAAGAGTTGTGAGAAAATGGGACGCGTGTGAGACCCGCGTCATGTGCAGCAGTGGCAGGTCTTAAAGTGACAGCAGTCTAATAAACCTGCTGCTGTGATACTGTCATTAATGTTTATCAAAGAACAAAGGTAACAGAGAAAATCACTCACTGCTCTTGACTAAAGAACTTTTGTAGCTTTAATAAGGATTTATCTATATTTAATTTATAATTTATGCAGTGCAGACAGTTTGATAACATTATTCAATTTCTGTATATTTCCTACCTGTTAGACAGGTGGGAAGGGCACAGGTAAATATGACATTTATTATGGGTTTATGTGAATATTGTTTTAAGTTCACTAAAATTAAAAGTTGTTATATTTTTTTGGAGCCTGTTAAATGTTAAAATTGGTAGCTTTCAATTACACTAATGCTGAATGGCTATAATTAATGTTTAAAATTGTATATTTTAAACATTGTATGTAGCTTGTATTAGTATCAGTGACTGGCCTTAATTTATAAAAAGTTGCCATTAAATGTTTAAAATATACTGTCTTTATGTTGTTTCTACAATAATTATAAAATATATTAAAAACTTAAATGTTTTTAATTGCAATTAATCACAGAAAAATCGATTGACAGCAATAATATACTGTATATATAATATATATATATTAGGGGTGTAACGGTACACAAAACTGATGGTTCGGTACGTACCTCGGTTTTAAAGTCACGGTTCGGTACGGGTTCAGTACAGCAGGGGAGAGAAAACTAAATATAAAATTGCTTTTTTTTTTTATTAAACAGTGGTTTACTGAACAAATATACAAATACAAATATAACTAAAAGTTTCTTAGAAAAGTTTTTTAGATATAATATTCAACACTCAAATAACTTTGTATGCAAACATGTAAACTTCACATTAGGCAGTTTTTGCATTATCCTAACTTCTAAATCTAGTTATAAAATTATGTTTTTACTCCAATTCGTTGTTGAAATATAATTATTTATACACAGTGGCTGTCATTTTCATGACAGATTCATTTAAACATACATTAAATAATCAAGACATCACTAACAGGTTAAGTAGAATATAATGAATATATAGGCTAATATAGTGCATATATTAGTTAAAGTTTTCATTTCTCTAGTGAACTAATCAGCTGTGGACACTGAATGACTTCTGAGGTAAATGCTACGTGACATTGTTTACAAGCTGTTTTATTGACGTCTTTCCACTGTTGAAACACTGATTGAACGATTATATGACATATACGTTTCTGTAAGCTGTAATGTATCCTCAACATACCGTCAGCTCAGCTGTTGATTCATGTTTATTCTAGGAACTGACTAGGAACTGACTAGGTATGACTAGGAAAAGATGATCGCGTTCAGTCGCGTGATACAGTGCAGTGATCTGTCACGTCAAATTAAAGAGCGTCAAAACTGCATTTATCGTTTGAATTTCGTGATAAAATGGACAGAATACTTAATATGTTCGTGTGGGAACTCGGATTTAAGTATGTTTCGCGCCTAAAACAAGCCTACTGTTAACTGTTAATGATTGCATTCGTACCGTTCGGTACACACGTGCACCGTACCGGAAGCCCTGTACCGAAAAGGTTCGGTACGAATACGTGTACCGTTACACATAAACCATTTTTCTTTCTGAAGGGTAATTCTTCTGAATCCATTATGGAAACAGCATTCAATCAATGAGGGAAATGAGCCGTAGAAAGTTTTCCTATTCCTGTAATTTGTCGACTGTGTTGTCTAAGACGATCCTGTGTGATATCTAGAATATTCTCTGCTGCTGTTGTTGCTGTTGTCAACTATGGATTTGTTGGTGAAACCTGTTCATTCAGACATGTGACAGGAGGAAATGGCACGTATCGCCTGGTGAAAACGTACCCCCATCTGACTTAATGGCCAACGAGCATACACACACACACAGGAAATTATGTGTGATGTACCGGTCTGCACGCAGGAAGTGGAGGGCTGCATGTCATTACAGATTTATATGGTTTCTATCGACAGAGTATTTAACTATTCTATAAGCAGAGAGAAACATAAATCTGCCACAAACCTTTCAAATGAAGAGTAGGGTATTTTATTGGTCGGTTTGTACATATTTGTAAATAAAATATTAGGGAACTGGATGTACAAAAAAAATCATGGGCAAAATGCATTGTGACATGCTAAGTGCATTTTGTCCCACAAAATTATTCAGGTTATACCTGTAACCCACTAAGGTCCTCTTTGGTATAACCTACTCTTTGAAGAACGGCAAAAAGGAAAGTCATTTCAGAGGTGGAGCAAGTTACATTTTGATGAAAAATTATGAAGACAAACATGTTTTTCTTTTGGAAATACATGCACTGATGAATCATGCACAGCAAGACCTGAAACGTGCGTTAAGAAGGTAAATAAGGTCTTTTTTAATTTCATGTCGACTTGAAAATCTAATTTTTCATGCATGCTAATCAGGATTTCGAGATATGGAAGTCAAATGTCTTTATAAATCAGAAGCTCTTTTCTAAAACAAACTTTGATGAATCACAGCTGTGTTCTTGTGTTCCAAATCCCATTAAAAAAAATATATATATAAAACGAGATGAAATGTCAAAAACTACTCCCACTCTCTCTTCTGCACGATGTTGTCTGAAGAGGTGAAACCAATTTGTTTTCGATCTGTGAACACGGCTCCCTCTGATCCCTATGCGTTCTTTAAGACAGGCCTTGATTATTGTTCTATGGAGGCCTTCAAAGTCAGCCTCAACAAAGACCATCTCAAAGAGGTGTCAAATATACAAGGATTCACAATAAACACTGTCAGATTTGACAGTTCGCTCAGCATGTTGCTTTTTGAATGCTATATTGGCTAAAAAATCTTAATTTATGCATTAGTCTTTGAGAAAATTGGCCCTCCCTTGTTAAAATAGCATTTTTTTATTTCCAGAACATCACATATTGATTTCTCAGTGAAAAAAATGGAAAATAATTGTATCCATCGCTAATTAATTAGAAGTTATTATAATTTCATGAATGTGTCTATATATATATATAATAATAATATATGAAATATTCTTGTTGACATTAAGTTCCGATTAAACATCTGTTGCAAATTGAATGGCTGTCTGGGGTCACACAGCACAATATCATATCACTGTGTGTGTGGAGTTTGAGTGTGTATTTGATCTGTAACCAGAGCCATGGTCTTCCCTCACCTCTCTACTCTCCAGAGGGCCGTGGCTGGCGTTCTGTTCTCCCTCATCCGCCACATCAAACGATCTCATTACCTGCTGTCATATCTAAGCTTCTCTCTCTTCTCTTTTTCTCTCTTTATTTCTCTTTCCCAGCCTTCTCCTTGCCTTACATTAAAACACAGAATTATTGTATTTATAATAGCTGATGTCATGCTACGTTCTCCCTCTGAAGTCTCTCCACAGCCTCCCTTGCCGCCCTCCACCAGCCCACCGCAGACGCCCCTCTATAAAATTCCCTTTTATTTATTGCTTGTTTGCTTTTTATTAGGTGGCGGCGCAGACCCTAGCCGTTCCCTGCTGTTTGATGTGCGCTGCTCTCTTGTCACTGATTACAACTCACATCTGCAAAAAGACAGAAAGGAAGGAAGACAGGTTGTTAAAAAGAAAAGAGCAGGATGCCATTGGCTCTAAAGAGGGGTTCACGTTTATTTGCCATCCTCCACCTCTTGTTTCTCTATGGCTGTGTCTCAATCCACTCCCTAGTTCAGTAGTAAGTATGCCCAGGGCGTGTAGGGTTGTGTCCAATTGTAGATCTATTGAAGTTCCCAGAATTCACCATAAGTGAGGATTGAATTTTTTTCTTTCTCTTTCTTTTTCTTTTCTTTCGTTCTATCTATCAATCATTCTAACTATCATTCAATCTACCTATCTATCGTTCTATCATTCTATCGTTCTTTCATTTTGTCTATTTTCATATAGTTGTCTATTGTTCTTTACCTATATACCTCATATATGGTTCTGCACCTACACTATATTGCCAAAAGTTTTGGGACGTCTGCCTTTACATGCACATGAACTCTAATGACATCCCATTCTTAATCCGTAGGGTTTAATATGGAGTTGGCCCACCCTTTGCAGCTATAACAGCTTCAACTCTTCTGGGAAGGCTTTCCACAAGGTTTAGGAGTGTGTTTATGGGAATTTTTGACCATTCTTCAAGAAGCGCATTTGTGAGGTCAGGCACTGATGTTGGACGAGTCTCCGCTCGAATTCATCCCAAAGGTGTTCTATCGTGTTGTGGTCAGGTCAAGTCAAGTTCCTCCACACCAAACTCGCTCATACATGTCTTTATGGAACTCATGTTGGAACAGGACTATCCCCAAACTGTTCCCACAAAGTTGGGAGCATTAAATTGTCCAAAATGTCTTGGTATGCTGAAGCATTAAGAGTTCCTTTCACTCGAACTAAGGGGCCAAGCCCAACCCCTGAAAAACAACCCCACACCATAATCCCCCCTCCACCAAACTTTACATTTGGCACAATGCAGTCAGGCAAGTACCGTTCTCCTGGCAACTTCCAAACCCAGACTCGTCCATCGGATGACAGAGAAGCATGATTCGTCATTCCAGAGAACACGTCTCCACTGCTCTAGAGTCCAGTGGCGGCGTGATTTACACCACTGCATCCGAATCTTTGCATTGCACTTGGTAATGTAAGGCCATGGAAACCCATTCCATGAAGCTCTCTACGCACTGTTCTTGAGCTAATCTGAAGGCCACACGAAGTTTGGAGGACTGTAGCTATTGACTCTGCAGAAAGTTGGCGACTTCTGCGCACTGTGCGCCTCAGCATGCGCTGACCCCGCTCTGTGATTTTACGTGGCCGAGTTGCTGTTGTTCCCAATTGCTTCCAACTTTGTTATAATACCACTAACAGTTGACCGTGGAATATTTAGTAGTGAGGAAATTTCACGAATGGACTTACTGCACAGGTGGCAACCTATCACGGTTCCATGCTTAAATTCAGTGAGCTCCTGAGAGTGACCCATTCTTTCACAATTGTTTGTAGAAGCAGTCTGCATGCCTAGGTGCTTGATTTTATACACCTTTGGCCATGGAAGTGATTGGAACACCTGAATTCAATGATTTGGAGGGGTGTCCCAATACTTTTGGCAATATAGTGTGTATATATACTACCTGTAATCTATCGTACGTCCTGTCATTCTATCCATCTGTCGATCTCTGTCTTTCTATCTTTATATCTATCATTCGATTATATCGTTTATCGTTCTGTACCTATATACTACCTGAGGTCTGTATTCCTCATAATGTCACTGTACTTTTTAACCACAACAAAGATGCAAATATCAACAAAGATTGGTACAACAAATTATACCAGGATAATATTGGTTATGATGTGTTATACAGTTGATGCTAAGTAATTGTTTTAATATGTTATCAGTGCCTCATTATTAAGTATTTACTAACAGCGATCAAGGGCCAGATTTACTAACAGCGTGCGCCAGCTCAAACCCTCTTTTGGCGTTAAAAAAACTACAGTCTGGATTTACTAACGTCACGCAGTGAAAATTTAGCGCTGAAAAGGCGGTTGTTTTTGTGACTGACCTTATTGCATATGCATTTGTAGGAGTTTCCCTTTCAGATGCAAAATTTATGGGAGGAGATTATTTATATGAATCTAAGATTTACTAAGGTTTGTGCTAGTCAATTTACTGGTATTTGCGGCATTATTTACTGCCCAAAAAAGCGTTTTAAACCAGATGCTAATTTGCGCTGCTCTTGGTACATTGCGTTGATCATTATCGAAATGATCCGGCTGCGTCTATGTTCTTTAATTTGCGCATCAGTAGATCACGCACAGAACTTTCCACTTCCATCTGTGCTTTTTTGGAATCGCGCTCTCACGCTAATTTGCCCTGTTTAGTAACAGGGCCCAAGGTTCTTGCTAATGTTCAAATTCGTGTTGACGATATAGCCTTCTATAGCCGGAACTAGAGAGTAGAATGAGACGAACCCCATGTCTCTTTCCTTCTCTGCAGGATTATCTGGATGGCACCGGTCCTAAATTACACCCCTCTTTCTGCCTCAGTATGACTAAAGCCACTAGTCTGTTCCGAGTATTTACAACTGTGTTGTTGCCTTTTTCTCTTATGCGCATATCTGTAAAATGGCTTTAAGACTGGGGATGAGAGATTGCTTTTGGATTGGTCTCAGCTTTCTAATCCTCTTTCTCTTTCTCTCGTCTCCCCTCCTGCTTGGCAGGCCCACCTGGAGTCATTAATATCAGCAGTTCCACCTGTTAGCTCCAGGGCGGTGCGGCTGCAGCCAGGGCTGTCATTAGCCTGAGTGAGGTTGTGCTCCCAACCCGCGACCTGCCTCGTTTGCCTGCCTAATTTATTTACTGCGAGTCAGTGGCAGCGTTGGGACTCACCATGGTCTTCCAGAGAGCTCTCTTTCTCTGCCCCTCTCTCTCTCTCTCCCTTTAAAAAACTAAAGAGTAGGCGCCGTAAATTATGTGAATGGAGCTCTTTAACAGGGCAGGGTGAGCGGAGGCAATGATTGGTCACAGTTTAATGGGACTCTGGTTGTGCTTTAGAAAACTCTTAAAACTGCCAGGCTTCGGTCAGTTTTTGCTTCACAGCATGCACAATCACTAAGTAAAGTAACAGCTGGCTTTCTGACACTGATAACAATAAATGTCTAGTGCAGAAAGGGTGTTTCATTCTTAAAGTCAATGTGAAATCAAAAATGTTCCTGGTCTTAAAAATGTCTCTTTTTTTTCAAAATTGACAGTTGTCATGGTAACATCACAAATTTATGGATGTTAGATGAATGTTAGAAGAAAAAAAGAGGAGGAGGCGAAAGAGGAGAATGTGGACGCGGTCATGGCTAGGGAAAAGAGGCCAACTTGGCATGCCAATTTTGCAAATGGAGCTTGAGGTAAGTAGTTTTAAGTTTTATCGTCATGTCGCGTTGATCAATGTTGCATTTTTATTGGCTAGTCAGTAGACATAGGTCATAGCAGCAAACACACTGTGAGATGATCATGCTAAAATTATCACAGGCTATCTTTGGTTGCAAGACCTTGACAACGGCCGTCTTTGAACCCCACTTACTGTACGACGTAGGTCCCCCATTTAGGACCATTTAAGTCATCTTTCGTCTGGGACAGCCCAAAATCGTACAATGTGTACCGGGAATAAGACACTACGGTTTTTATACGATTTGGGATCAGTACAATTTTTTTTATGTTTTTGAGTCTTTTATGCTCACAAGGTTACATTTATTTTATAAAAAATACAGTAAAAACAGTAATATCATGAAATATTCATACAGTATAAAATAATTGTTTTCTCTTTTAATGTAATTTAATAAATCATGCTAATATGCTGATTAGGTGCTCTAAACGAAATGTTGAAAACGGTTGTGCTGCTGAATATTTTTGTGGAAACTGATACTTTTTTCAGGATTCTTTTAATAGAATACAAAGTGAAAAATGTCTTTATAATGAAAAAAATCTTAATTTAATGCATCTTGAGTAAATGTATTCATTTGTTTTCAAAAAATGTAAATATCACTGACCCCAAACTTTTGAATGGTATTGCTGTTGACATATGAAGCCTTACTGTCATAACAACCCATCACACAAAGAATGATGGAACAAAATCACATGACATTCTGATCTTTCAAACTGAGATGCACTAAAAAAATCAGACTTGAGATCTGACTTGAAATCTGTGGATTGGATGGGATTTAATGTTTATTTTCCTGTTCATACGACAAAGAATTCATTATCAACAAACAGTTGCTTGAGATGATTGCTTGTCATTGTTACATTTACCATTGTTCAGCAAATTTTCAAATGCGAAATCCAGTCATTTCTATTAGAATCCATGCAATCTGGAATTTCAAATGATGGTGAAAGATATTCCGCAACAGGTTTAAGTGTTGACCAACAGAAAGCTGCTTGGTTAGAAAGTGACTTCTGTGTGACCTGTGCTTCATACATTACTACCAGTGCTGGGTAGTAACTGATTACATGTAATCTGGATTACGTAATCAGATTCCAAAAGATAAGTACTTTTAATTAGATTATATTACATTTTAAAATACTCATAATCAGATAACAGTTACGTTTTTATTGATCACATGATTACACGTTATCCCACATGTTATTGATTACATCTTATTATGGAGATTCCCCAAATTTTTTGTCAGCTGAACCTCTTTTTATATATTTAACCTCTCTTTAATATATTTACTTGAAGTACCCCCTGAGATTTAAGTTAATAAGTTAGTTCAATAATACAATTAAGCCAATAATAATAATAATAATAATAATAATTGAATTATGTTCACAGTAATCTGATGTATGTTAATGTTCACATGATCATTTATTAAATTTATTTTTTATTTTTATATCAATATGGAACAAGATTATCCCATTCAGTTCAATGTGTTAAACGAGTTAGGTCAAAAGTAATCTGAAAGTAATCAAAAAGTAATCAGATTACATTACCTTAAATGTGTAATGTAATGGATTACATTACTAACTACAATTTTTGTCATGTAATTTGGAATCAGTAACCGAATTTGTAATCTACCCAGCACTGATTACTAAACTGTTTTCAATAGACAATGGAACTTTTTTTGCTCATGAAATTTCACTAAGACAGCACCCAAAGACAGTTTCTGGCCTTTTGCGCTCTCTTCATCACTTCTGAGATAAACAGTGGAGCTGGGCCGGGCAGCGTGGAGCTGAAGACAGCACTGTGAAGGTGCTTTGAAGAGCAGAGAGTGGTGATTAATGCTCTCGTAAAGGAGGTGAGCTGATTTTGATGGAGGGCTTTATAGATCCTGCTGCCTTGAAGGGTGGGCGGCAGGGTGGAGGGGGTTTCTTATCCGTTTATGCAGCTTTCTGGAGGAAAGCTAAAGTTATCAAACTCTATTTGACAAACCACTGCCCAGCTGTGTGTACCACAGAGGTCCACTGAGAACTCGACGTGTCACCATGAGCCATCTCCACTCGAGTCCCGTTAGCCACGTGGTCTCTATCAAAATAGACAAAGTGAGCCTTCAGGGTGGGCGCCTCTGGGGTATACGCACACATGCACATACACAAACGCTGCAACAACAACCTCTCTGGCTCAAAGAGCAGCTGTGTGTCATATGGCGCTATCAAGAGCTAATCATCCAGGAACGACTGGCCTCTAACAAACAATAAATCAATAGTTACTATGGCGATGGAATCTCAGGGAAAACAGCAGGGCCTTTTGACGCAGGCAGGTAATGAAATGATAATACCTTGCAGATGGAGCGGTTGTCAAGGAGTCACTGACCTTGAATGGCTTTGTCACTTTTCCTGCAGGTGAAGAGGAAAGAGTTCTGTCAGCAGGGAAAGCTGTGGGACCTCAGGGGAGCATTTTGTGCACCTGCACTGATAAAATGATTGTATGTGTGTGAAAAAGAGAGCCTTTAGGTGAATATAAAAGCCTTTTTAAAACAGTTAACTGTCCTCCAGGTAGAGGCGTCATTGTGTCACCTTTTAATGACGTTTCTCCGGAGACCTTCTGGCTGGTTTTTATTCATCATGGTGTCAAAATTTCAAACCCCATAAAACCTTCTAAAAAACAGGAACAGCTTCTGATCATTTCAGCCCTGTAGTGTCACTTTTCATGTGCATTTCCAAAATGTTTCTCTTAAGAAATCCATTTTGCACAAACACCGTCTTTCTGTGATATAAATCATAATCAAACAGCATTTTCTTATTTTCTCAGGTGAAAAAACGCCTCCGGCTTCGTGTCTGACTTCTCTCAGTGTGGGCCGGCCGTCATGCAGGGGTGCAGGGTGAAAGGTCACGCTCCAGGAAGCACTTCAGAGAGGAAGTCAAACTGAGCCTGAGCATTGTGGATACACAGTGGGTGACCATGAGTGTAAGTGTCTGTGCGAGCGACAGAAGGGGAGGGAGAACTAGAGAAAGAATGATGGAGAGAAACACACTAGAGCTTATGGTGTTGATCCAAGTGCATTTAATATTAGAGAAAGTTTGTTTGGATGGTGTACAAGTGGTTTACTGAAAAATGGTGGTTTATGGCTCCAGTTCGTGCTGCAGTTGGTGGAAGTAACATGCTATTGAAATTGTTTTGCAATATATGTAAGATTTCAGACACCATGGCAACTGCATTTCCCCTAGACGTAGTATTTGCATTCTATTTTACTTGCAATCAAACCAAGTGAGAAAACTAAAAACATTTTGCATTTTGCTTGCTGATAAAATTGAGAACATTGTAGAAGTGGGTGAAAATTGTCGTGCATGATGGAGCAGATCTGAAAATTGCTTTAGCGGAGACTCCATAAGAAAATGCATAGAGAGAGCAAGACAAAGAGAGAGTTAAAGAGAGACCAGAGACAAAGAGAGAGAGAGAGAGAGAGGGAGGGCTCCCTGCAGGCCTCTGCAGCTCAATCCTATTTATTGATTTTCTGTCCACTCCTTCAATATGTGGAATGTGCGCGGGCCAATAGATGATGACAAACGGGGCCACCAGGGACAGCAGCGGCTCTAATTGAACTTGATGGAGTACAGCTGAGGATCAAAGGTTGCGCACACTCTGTGACATTACAGGTTCTCCTCTGGCGGAGATAGAGAGACGGTGCACGTGGAGAGGAAAGGCTGGCGGGGAAGAAAAAGGTGTGATCCTCTATTCCAGCCCTTCCCTCCCTCATGTTCCAGGTCATTTTCAAAATATGATGTATATCTTCAAAATATGATGTAATACAATATATGTGTATATGTGTATATATATATATATATATAATATATAATCAAAAGTTTGACAACGGTAAGATTTTTTAAATGTTTTTAAAGAAGTCTCTTATGCTCACCAGGGCAAAAAAAAAAAAAGCTGTAATATTGTGAAATATTATTAAAATGTAAAATAACTTTTCTATTTGAATATATTTTAAAATGTAATGTATTCCTGTGATGCAAAGCTGAATTGAGCATCATTACTCCAGTCTTCAGTGTCACATGATCCTTCAGAAATCATTCTAATATGATGATTTGCTGCTCAAGAAACATTTATGATTATTATCAATGTTGAAAGCAATTGTGTAAAACACTTTTATAGTTAGAAGTTTATAGTTACACTTTTATGAATAAAAAGTTCAAAAGAACAGCATTTATCTGAAATATAAAGCTTTTGCAACATTATAAATGTCTATACTGTCACTTGATCAATTTAATGCATCCTTGCTGAATAAATGTATTAATTTCTTTAAGTTCTTTCCCCCAAAAAAAAAAAATTCTTACCGACCCAAAACTTTTGAATGGTAGTACAATGTTACAAAAGCTTTATATTTCAGATAAATGCTGTTCTTTTGAACTTTCTATTCATTAAATAATCCTGAAAAAAATTGTACACAACTGTTTTCAACATTGATAATAATAATAAATGTTTCTTGAGCAGCAAATCGGCATATTAGAATGATTTCTGAAGGATCATGTGACTCTAAAGACTGGAGTAATGGCTGCTGAAAATTCAGCTTTGCCATCACAGAAATAAATTGCATTTTAAAATATATTCAAATAGAAAAAAGTTATTTTAAATTGTAAAAATATTTCACAATAATACTGTTTTAGTATATATACTAAAACAGGTAGTGTATATATACATAAATACATAAAGAACATTTTACCCTATAATTCATGTCATTTGTGCTAAAAAACTAGCATTTTGAAAATTAAAAAAATAGTAAAAGGACATTGTTCAAGTTTTGACATTGAAGAGGCTATTAATTTAACTTGAAATAATATATATATTTTTCTACTTGGTTAATATAAACTTTATTGGTGTTTCACTGTTTAATATTTGTGTGAAAGATGTCTTTTTTTTTTTCTTTTTTTTTAATTCTTTATTTCAGTTTATGAGAATCTTTTATGGGAATTTGTCAGTGGTGTTAGTGTTTATGGTTACAACCTGCATTCGGGAAATAAAATAATCTAATTATAAATTAAAATATATTTTCCTAAATCTCCTATTTAATGGTCCAAACAGAGTTTACAAGCCAAATCTATTTCCCTTTATCACGCATAGATTATCTGAAAATGTGAACTTGTGAAATAAAGTAAACATAAGTTAAATTGTCCTGTATGATTAGTAATAATGTCAAGAAATGAATACATACTTACTATTGGCTTCTTAGAGAGAACTGTATTCAAAATTTCTACATTTTGTAAGTCATAAAGTCAACATTTTTTTGAGAATGACCGTCCTTCTTCCTTTACTTTCACTGCTCGGTCAAGCACAATGGAACCTGGTGCTTTACAATAACAACCTCCTGCCAAAAGCACAAGAAAACAAGGGGAGAAGAAAA
This sequence comes from Coreius guichenoti, assembly GCA_039654105.1. Lineage (NCBI taxonomy): Eukaryota > Metazoa > Chordata > Actinopteri > Cypriniformes > Gobionidae > Coreius > Coreius guichenoti. The sequence goes on from CM077169.1 coordinate 13,262,612, forward strand.
GCTCTGTGCTCTATTTTGATGAAAGTAACAAGCACAGCTTGTCGTAAATAGGCTTTCTGAGGCCTGAGGCAACTCCTCCCCCCAGGGGAGCCGCTTTCTCTCTCTCTCTCTCCCCGGGCTGCTGTCGCCAAGAGGGCCTTGCAGCTGACACGGGAAAAAAGCACAAACAAGATGTGTCTTCAGCTGTTCTGACAGAGGGAGGAAATTATATTTTCTGGGAGAATGCTCACTTGTTCGCTCAGGTTTTTCTTCCCACCTCATGAGGGAATAAGCCATGAGGGCGACAGTGGAAAAGCCCAATGTGGGTTTTTTTTCTTTTTTTCATGAAAGAGCTGCTGCATCTTAGTGTAGTCTTTAATTTGAGGTTTACTGGGAACCCCGCAGACTTCAGACTTATGAGTGTGTGTGTGTGTGTTTTTTATTTTGTTTTGTGTTATTTCTGTTGTTTTTATTTCCTGTCCTCTTCTTATATTGAACTGTAAAAAGTTTTTACATTTACACAGTGTTGTGGAGTACTGAAATGTATTGAGTTCAGAATTCATATTCATAATTTGGAATCTGAATTGAGTTGGCCACAATTGGGAAAAATAATTTACTTGTAATGCAATAAAATGAAATACAGGTAATGGATTCTGGAAAAAAAAGAAATTGTCTGTCTGTCTGTCTTTCTATCTGTCTGTCTGTCTATCGTTCTATCTGTCTTTCTATCATACTGTCTGTCTGTCTCTGTCTGACTATATCGTTCTATCTGTTGTTCTATCATTCTGTCTGTCTGTCTATCTATCTATATTTCTGTCTGTCGTTCTATCTCTCTGTCGTTCTATCTCTCTCTGTCTCTCTATCTATCTATCTATCATTCTATCATTCTATCTATCATCTGTCTGTCTATCATCTGTCTATCATTCTATCTGTAAGACCTAGCAACCATCAAACTTTTTTCAAAAGGCTTTGTCAAGCCAGCATTCAGTTTGTCTTGACAAACTTTGCTTTTCTGGTTAAAATTGTCTTTGAATTTTAGTTCATTTTAAATCTACCTCCTTTAAAATCGGATTGCAGGTTTGCCTCAATATTCAAATAAAATTAAGGAATTGAGTTCAATGGCACACAACCCTGGTGTTGTGCTGTGCTTTGTTGTGTTGTTTTGCTGTGCAGTGTGGTTCATGCCCCAGTGGTGAGGGCCAAGCCTGGCTCGTCATGCTCTGCTTGTCTATGTGCACAGGCTCCTGATCCCTGATAACCCAGATGTGTGCTTATTCAAATGGGAGCAGCTCCAGGCTTCCCCTTGCAAATAAGGGGCCATCCGCATGTATTGTCACACAAATTAAAAACGGTCGTTTGTCTGGCGGATACGAGTCTGTGAGAGGTGTGTGCACATCTGCGTGAGAGTAAATGAGAGAGAGAGAGAGAGAGAAAAGAAAGGTGTGGACACACTCCAACCGAGAGTCTTTGATGTGCATGCCCGTTCTCCTCCTCCACTGAACCTTGGTACTTCCACTTCTTGCTGCTGCTGTCATCTCCGTCCCTGTGGAATAAAGGAAGGGAAAAAAGAGAGAAAGTGATTTTCTCCACACCACCACCTGCATTTGAGAGCATTGAGATTTCTAGGGGTTTTTCTCTCTGAATAAATCTTCACCCTTTTCTCCTCCGTTGGCTCGAATCCCCAACCGTATAAGCCAGTCTGATCTGTCCCAATAAGAAAAGTATTGCCGGCCAGAAAATATGTTCAGCACATATCTAATTCACTTTAATTACTGCCGCATTCAGAGCTCTGGACACACTGCTGAATAGGTCAACCTGTGAGTGTGCAAACGTGCACATACACACGCAGGACAGCCTGTCGTGTTTGGTCAGGCCTCACGGATGGTTCTGTCAGATTGTATGAAGCTCATGAGTGAATTGGATCTATGTGTAAATAAATCTGTCCCTCAGACTAAGGTTTTAATCTACTGTCTTTCTCTTGATCTAGCTTTACCCTACCCTCAGGTCATTCTGAAATCTCCCACAATCCCATATTCTCTCCCTCCCTTCCACTCTGTCTCTGTGGCTAACAGCTGGTATCTGTGTGCTTCCAGCTGTGTGCCTGTATAAAATCTCTCGTAGAGTGGCATATTTAATTTTGAAATGCCCATTTCTCTTATTAAATGATTATGAAGACAGACAATGTGAAGCAACCAGTGTTGGAGAGTATCTAACCAAAAGTAGCTGCACTACTAACTTAAAGGATTAGTTCACTTCAAAATGAAAATTTCCTAATATTTTACTCACCCCCATCTCATCTTTCTTTCTTCAGTCGAAAAGAAATTAAGTTTTTTGAGGGAAACATTCCAGGAAAATCCAAATTTTCAAAATATCAGAATTTTCATTTGGAAGTTAACTAATCCTTTAAGCATGACAGTATAGTTCAACTGTAGTTCAAAATGGTGTAGCTTTTCAAGGATACTTAATTTTACAATGAGTAGTGATGTAGCGACTAAATGCATTGCTACACATTGCTGTTTTTACAGTCACTTTGCAGGCATCTTTGCAGCCAAGCGGACTGAGGGAACAATCAAAACCAATTTATTTAATAAAAATGTACATTTATAGTAATATTGTAAATATTCAAATTTTAAAATAACTGTTTTCTATTAATATATTTTAAAATGTATAATTTTAAAAAAATATTTTAAAATGTCATTTGTTCCTGTGATGGCAAAGCAGAATTTTCATCATCATTACTCCAGTCTTCAGTGTCACATGATCCTTCAGAAATCATTCTAATACGCTGATTTGGTGCTCAATAAATATTCCTTATTATTCCTATCAATGTTGAAAACAGTTGTGCTACGTAATATTTTTGTATAAACTGTGATACTTTTTTGATGAATAGAAAGTTCAAAAGAACAACATTTAATATTTAAAATATAAAGCTATTATAAATGTCTTTATTGTCACTTTTGATCAATTTAATGTATCCTTGCTGAATAAAAGTATTGATTTCTTTAAAAAAATCTTACTGACCCCAAACATTTGAGCAATAATGTAACTTAGGAAAGTTCTAATAAATTGGTTCATTTGGACAGTTTATGTAAATGAAGAGTTTCAAAATGATTCACTGAATGAATGTAGCATTTTAGTGCTTGTTTTGTTTTTTGTTTTTGTTTTTCAAAATATTCAAAATAAAAGTTCTGAGTTTTGTTAAGTAACAGTAGTTTAGCTTCTTTCAAAATACTGTAACTTTTTTTTAGGGAATTGGTTCATTCTGACAGTTTAAACAATTCACTGATTTGAGTCTGTGCAGCATTTTAGATCATTTTATAGTGAATATTTAATTAAATGATGCTCATTTGTATAACTATTGGAAAGTATTCTTTTTTTTTAGTTGTATTTAGTGTATTTGTTACTCTAATTGAGGTTGTTCATTAATAAAAATAAAAAAAAGTATTGTTTTTGGCTCTAATAAATTTTATCATTGGATAGTTAAAGATATCACCCCCTTAAGTATCATGTATTAAGTATAATATACAATTTTGAGCAGGAAAGCCACAACTTCAAAGTAAATTCAACAACACTGGGAGAAGCATTTGCACATTTCTGATTTTCATTTCAGAATCTTTTATTGACCCACTCTAGGCCTTGACTTCTTGCGATTTCTGAATGTCTTCTTCTCACCCCTGTTCAGAGGGCAGTTTCTCTCAAGCAGCTTTTGTGAAGTGTTATATTAAGATTGGAGAATTATATTGACATTATTTGTCAAAAATGCCTTGGCCTTCCACTGTGAATGTTTTGGTGATAAACATAACACTATCTAGAGGGTCATCGGTTTATTTCCTGTTGTGGCTTGTACTGTATGAGACTCTCTGAATGCTATTCTGCGTTCTGCTTTAGACCTAAAAAGGACTGGTTTTGTTGGCGTAAAAATGCAAATGCTTTCATAGTGTGAATACAAACATGAGAATACACCTTTGCTTTTTAGTAAAACTTTAAAACTTTTTTTATTTGATTTATTAATTTAATTAATTTATTTATTTTATTGTATTTTTATTTTTTTATTTATTGTATTTTTTATATATATTTATTTATTTTAAATTTAGATTTTTTTTTTGTACTTATTTATTTGATCTTATTTTTTATTTTTATGTATATATATACATATATATATACATATAGTATATATAATATATATATATATAATTTTTTATTTTTTTATTTTATTTTAATGGAATGGAATGGAATGCAGTGGTATGGAATGGAAGTTTTTCACCACACCAATCTATTTTGTTTTATCTTCAGACTCTCACCTGCCTAAATAGGCAGTTTGTAGCCTGAATAATCTGCAAAAATGGCAGAACTTCAGAACTGCTGAATTATATGTAACTATATCCAATATAAGATACACTGTTTGAACAGTGTGCATAACTGGAATTTTGAACTGTGTTCATTTAAATTCTTTTTGTCAGAGACAACAAGCTGCACTTTGAATATTTAGTTATAGTTCTAGGAATCATTAAATCTGCTATCGGGTACTGGCTTGTGTGGGCTCTTTATTGATGTAGTGATTTGGTCCCACCACCCAGAGCTCACTGAACTGTTCCTAATGAGAACTCCAGTTTATCTGATATGAGAAAAAAAAGGGGCGGCTACCACGATTAAGTCTTTGGTGTTGTGATGGTTGTTTTATAAACCACGGGACATTACAAGCACCTCAGTTACCTGCCAGAAAAGACTATGCACTCCCTTAAGGAAGAAGACCGTTTCAAACAGTTTGTTTCATTCTGGTGTCTTCCTAGGCAACCAAGTGAAAATGTAACAAATAGACAGGCACTGTCAAAATCGGTCTTGACATGAAGCATAAAAAAAGAGAATGACAATATATGTGCCATTTCCTGGAACAATGCTAACCAACCCCACCAATCTGCCCATGACCCCTCTCTGCTTTGAGAGTACATGACCATGAGGTCAGATTTATGAAAGCACTTAATGGAGTTCCAAATGGGAGGAGCATGTTCATATAAACCTGCCAATCACAGCACAAGGGATATATGCAATTCTTCCAACGTTCCTCTTTCATCCCATCTCAACCTTTAATTTCATAATTTGTCCCATGCTCAAGTGCCCCATTTGCGGATACAAGGCCCAATCTGTCTGAACATTATATAGGTCACTAAATTACATGAACATACATTTGAAAACACATCATACACATTGTGACGTCAACAAAAGAACTTGACAAATTTACCATGGTAATACCATGTTTTTGGAGATAAATAATAGATAAATAATAATAGTGCCATGATATTCTTTTTTTTTTTTTTTTTTTTCAAATTTAAATTCTTTATTAAGCTTTACATAAACAGGGAACATTAATTGTAATAAGATATGTTGAAACAAGACTTCACACTGCCATCATTCATGAATGTTATAAGCACAAGTCATACAAGTTGTATTCATAGTAAATGAATGAGTATGTGACTAAATAAAAGACATGTAAATGTATGAACATATAAACGTGAGGAAAAATAAAAATAAATAAATACATTGAAGGAATAAATAAAATTTACTTGATAAGAATGCATACAAATAATATATGCATGTATACATCATATACATACATATACACATACATAAAGAAAAAAATATGTACATTATTTACATAACATACATATCTACAGTAGGGAGAACAAGTATTAGATACACTGCCGATTTTGCAGGTTTTCCTACTTACAAAGCATGTAGAGGTCTGTAATTTTTATCATAGGTACACTTCAACTGTGAGAGACAGAATCTAAAACGAAAATCACATTGTATGATTTTTAAATAATTAATTTGCATTTTATTGCATGACATAAGTATTTGATCACCTACCAACCAGTAAGAATTCCGGCTCTCACAGACCTGTTAGTTTTTCTTTAAGAAGCCCTCCTGTTCTCCACTCATTACCTGTATTAACTGCACCTGTTTGAACTCGTTACCTGTATAAAAGACACCTGTCCACACACTCAATCAAACAGACTCCAACCTCTCCACAATGGCCAAGACCAGAGAGCTGTGTAAGGACATCAGGGATACAATTGTAGACCTGCACAAGGCTGGGATGGGCTACAGGACAATAGGCAAGCAGCTTGGTAAGAAGGCAACAACTGTTGGCGCAATTATTAGAAAATGGAAGAAGTTCAAGATGACGTCAATCTCCCTCGGTCTGGGGCACCATGCAAGATCTCACCTCGTGGGGCATCAATGATCATGAGGAAGGTGAGGGATCAGCCCAGAACTACACGGCAGGACCTGGTCAATGACCTGAAGAGAGCTGGGACCACAGTCTCAAAGAAAACCATTAGTAACACACTACGCCGTCATGGATTAAAATCCTGCAGCGCACACAAGGTCCCCCTGCTCAAGCCAGTGCATGTCCAGGCCCGTCTGAAGTTTGCCAATGACCATCTGGATGATCCAGAGGAGGAATAGGAGAAGGTCATGTGGTCTGATGAGACAAAAATAGAGCTTTTTGGTCTAAACTCCACTCGCCGTGTTTGGAGGAAGAAGGATGAGTACAACCCCAAGAACACCATCCCAACCGTGAAGCATGGAGGTGGAAACATCATTCTTTGGGGATGCTTTTCTGCAAAGGGGACAGGATGACTGCACCGTATTGAGGGGAGGATGGATGGGGCCATGTATCGCGAGATCTTGGCCAACAACCTCCTTCCCTCAGTAAGAGCATTGAAGATGGGTCGTGGCTGGGTCTTCCAGCATGACAACGACCCGAAACACACAGCCAGGGCAACTAAGGAGTGGCTCCGTAAGAAGCATCTCAAGGTCCTGGAGTGGCCTAGCCAGTCTCCAGACCTGAACCCAATAGAAAATCTTTGGAGGGAGCTGAAAGTCCGTATTGCCCAGCGACAGCCCCGAAACCTGAAGGATCTGGAGAAGGTCTGTATGGAGGAGTGGGCCAAAATCCCTCCTGCAGTGTGTGCAAACCTGGTCAAGAACTACAGAAAACGTATGATCTCTGTAATTGCAAACAAAGGTTTCTGTACCAAATATTAACTTCTGCTTTTCTGATGTATCAAATACTTATGTCATGCAATAAAATGCAAATTAATTACTTAAAAATCATACAATGTGATTTTCTGGATTTTTGTTTTAGATTCCGTCACTCACAGTTGAAGAGTACCTATGATAAAAATTACAGACTTCTACATGCTTTGTAAGTGGGCAAACCTGCAAAATCGGCAGTGTATCAAATACTTGTTCTCCCCACTGTATACATATGTGCAATACTTATACTTACACCCCCATATATACATATGCATACACATTTATACATCTATGATCCTACACGTCAGTACTAAATAAGTAAAAGAATAAACTGTAGCTAAATGACACTTACCCAACTTATCCTATCTCTAAGAATAATGCTCATTCCCTTTGACATTAACAAGAACTAAAACAAAAGGCGGCAGCAATCTTTATTAACCTAATTGTTGGATGTACTATAGTTCCTTGTTAAAATAACAGACCATATCTAAGACTAGTCGAAGTACACAGAGTACACTAGCCTTGACCATTAAGCCCTTAAGAAGTTAGACATCAAGATTATTATTGGGTTCCATATTTTTTACAAATCTCTTGAGTATTTGCTAACTTATATCTCAGCTCTTCGAGGGGTAACACATTACTTAGGTCTCTGAGCCAAATTTTAAATATGGGCACAGACTCAGATTTCCATTTCTGTAATGCCATGATTACAGGAACTTTGAGGTTCATTGGATTATCATGTAAATATTATGGTACATGACATTAGTGTTAAGGACCCAGCATCCATTCTTATCAGAACCTGTTCCATTTTTTTGAATGATGTTCGGTTCTGCTAATGGCTTTTACACATGCATTGTTCTGCCAGTGTGCATGGAATGGACCCTTGTCACGGACTGTGATGATGCATTTCCACTTTTATCAACATCGCAAATCTAGTTAAGTTTTTCATATTTTCATTTTTTTAAATGTTTTTACACACACTATATTGCCAAAAGGTTTGGGATGCCTGCCTTTACATGCACATGAACTTTAATGACATCCCATTCTTAATCCGTAGGGTTTAATATAGAGTTGGTCCACCCTTTGCAGCTATAACAGCTTCAACTCTTCTGGGAAGGCTTTCCACAAGGTTTAGGAGTGTGTTTATGGGAATTTTTGACCATACTTCAAGAAGCGTATTTATGAGGTCAGGCACTGATGTTGGACGAGAGTCTCCGCTCTAATTCATCCCAAAGGTGTTCTATCGGGTTGAGGTGCAGGCCAGTCAAGTTCCTCCACACCAAACTCGCTCATCCATGTCTTTATGGACCTTGCTTTGTGCACTGGTGCGCAGTTATGTTGGAACAGGACTATCCCCAAACTGTTCCCACAAAGTTGGGAGCATGAAATTGTCTAAAATGTATGCTGAAGCATTAAGAGTTCCTTTCACTGGACCTAAGGGGCCAAGCCCAACCCCTGAAAAACAACCCCACACCATAATCCCCCCCTCCACCAAACTTTACACTTGGCACAATGCAGTCAGGCAAGTACCATTCTCCTGGCAACCACCAAACCCAGACTCGTCCATCGGATTGCCAGGCAGAGAAGCGTGATTCGTCACTCCAGAGAACACGTCTCCACTGCTCTAGAGTCCAGTGGCGGCATGCTTTACATCACTGCATCCGACGCTTTGCATTGCACTTGGTGATGTAAGGCTTGGATGTAGCTGCTCGGCCATGGAAACCCATTCCATGAAGCTCTCTACGCACTGTTCTTGAGCTAATCTGAAGGCCATATGAAGTTTGGAGGTCTGTAGCTATTGACTCTGTAGAAAGTTGGCGACTTGTGCGCACTGTGTGCCTCAGCATGCGCTGACCCCGCTCTGTGATTTTGCGTGGCCATTTCGTGGCTGAATTGCTGTTGTTCCCAATTGCTTCCACTTTGTTATAATACCATTGACAGTTGACCGTGGAATATTTAGTAGTGAGGACATTTCATGAATGGACTTATTGCACAGGTGGCAACCTATCATGGTACCACGCTTGAATTCACTGAGCTCCTGAGAGCGACCCATTCTTTTACAAATGTTTGTTGACGCAGTCTGCATGCCTAGGTGCTTGATTTTATACATCTGTGGCCATGGAAGTGATTGGAACACCTGAATTCAATGATTTGAAGGGGTGTCCCAATACTTTTGGCAATATAGTGTATATAACACTATTCTTTGTGTTATATTACCTTACTTATATTACTTTTTTTCTTTTGCTATTAGAGCAAATGCAAATACAAAATATTATTTGCTGTCATCTCCTATTCACCGCTATAGAAGATTACCCAACTATGACAACTTCTGCTTCTTAGAACCCCGAAAATGTGAAAAGGGTCCATACCGTTTTAAAACAACCCTACAAGAGTGACTGTTATGAGACGTTCTTAGTAGTGAATAAAAAAATGATGCAACCAGGGAGTTCAATTCCCAAGCGAATGACTAATGAGTCGGTTCTTATCAGTGTATCAAAATACACAACGCAGACAGTGTAGTTCGATTCCCGAACAAAATGACTCGCTTATTTTTTCGTAAATCAAACACATAAACCTTAAAACTGATACTTATCCCTTACTAATCCCTTACTGACCTGTTCATATGACTACGTATAGATAAAGAGCTATACATTTTGCTCTTTGTCTGTAGTATTATATAAAAATAAATGAGATGAAATGTTAAAATTATGTTTTCGTATTTTTTGGTTAAATTTAGAGACAAGGCAATTGTTGTATTGCATCTTAGATTGTGTAAAGCCAATATATTTATCTAAACACATTTTTTGCAAGAGTAGTTTTACTTTTTTTATTTCAAATAATTGTCTTATCATTTGGCAATGGAACTACATTTCATTTTTTCAAATATTTTTCCATTAAAAGTTTTGAATTGAAAATTGTTAATGGATTCGTTAAAGATGGTTAAATTCTCTTGTGATTCCCATCCCTAATGGTAATGAATAAGGCTTTTCACATTTGAAATAGTTAACCCTGGGTCATTGTAAACACAGGGTAAATGGAATCCTGGGTTATCTTCCTTCACGTTTCACACTGATCATAATTTACCCGGGGTTAACAATTAATCCTGGGTATTCATAAATTGCTGTTTCAAACTGTACATTTATAAACCCTGTGTTAATGTCCTTATTTCCATATTTGCGGTGTCATTGATTGGATGTACGCCACACACAATATGTTTACATAAATGCTTAAGCATCGCACATCCTTATTATATATAACCGACTTCACCATCATGAATTAACTTTTGAGACTGTCGAATTGTCGCGTTTTCTATCAGCATTTGACATTTTTCCTCTCAAACTCTGAATTTACTGTTTATATACAATGCGCAGCATTTCGGAGATTGTCAAAAGCATGTGAATATGAGGCACGTGATTGGTTGTCTGTTACCTAGCGTCTTACTGTAACATTCTAACAAAGCATCGTTTCACACTGTACAAGTTTGGCACCGCAATGCAGGGTTTCATAACCCCGGGTAAAAAGCGGTGCTAACCCCACTTCTAAATAAGTGTGAAACGTTTCGAGGTTAAAAGGGGTGTTTAGAACGATGATAACCCGGGGTTAAGTGCAGTGTTAAAAGCCCTATTCTGTATGTCAAAGTTCCATGGTTTTACCATCTGATACCATCATTGTTCCATGGTACAGCCATATTTTTAAAGGCACACTGTACTTCTCTCTCAATCAATGGTAGGCCTAGTTTTGATGATTTTACACAGAAATGTTGCAGCAGCGCTAATAAACCAGATTCTGTATATGTGCAGTGTGTTTTTACTGTTGTTGTGGTTTCTGCAGGGCACAGTGGTGATGTTTCAACACCTAATGGCATAAACACAAATAACCGCATGACATATAGCCATCTGAAAACCCTTCAGCAATGTGTGTATGTGTGCACATATGAGAGTATGTAACAAGCTCGGGCCATGGTGTACGGAAAGCTTCTCAGCAGAAATGTAGCAACGGTGGTGATTTATCTTGCGCTAACCCCACAGAGTGGCACACAATACCACCACCGTCTACATGCTGGGTTTAATAATATGGGTGAAATACATAAATTCCCCATAGGCAGCCTGAGTTTACTGCATGTGAAAAAACAATGTAAGCATGCAAATTTTTGCATCTCTGAAGCAGCGTATTTACAGGGATACAGATACAATGAGGAAATGCAATTTGAACATTTGCAATCATTATGCAAAGATGTACATTCCTCATTAGCCTCTGCAATAGTTTAACTGTGACCAGTTTGGTTGTTTAGCAACTTTCTATGACTTACTCTGGGTGTTTGCTGCTGTTGGAGCTTTTCCATCACCGTCGTCTGTGTGACAGTCTCGCTTGCGTCAGTAGACTGTCTGCGTCCCATATTTCAGACAGTTTTCTCATTAAAAAGGCTGAATGTGCGCGAAAGGGCTGAAGGAAGACAAAGCGCTAAACTCTTGAGTGTTGTTTAAAGGCAGTTTAAGGTGCTCTTCCTCCACAATGTGTGTGCTGTCTGTCAGAAACCTGGAGCATCTCAGTTTGACACAGCCTGAGAAAGCATGACGGCTGTGCTATTGCACACACATCGTCTCCATCCTTCAGTCATTTTTTTTTTTTCTCTTTTTCCACACTCTATATATCCATATTTTTCACAAATCTTGTCCTAGCCTCCATTTAGTAGAGAGAGAGAGCTATTTATCCATTTTACACCTCTCCGAATTTTCGCTCTGCATCTCTACTATATAAAATAATAGTTCCGACCCACACAAAAACATCACTGAACCCTGTTTGCATGAATTTATTAAGCTCCCCTCACCTGCCTGTGAATGGAACACGGGAAATGCACTAAAACACACACACACACACATCCAATGAAGCTGAAAGTTTTATATGATGCACTCATCTCGATCTGATTTCACAGGTTAATTACATTGTTTTGTTGGTATGTTTTATGTTTATTCAGACAAACAAATAATGCTCATCATCTCTCGGATAATTAAATGGACCTCAACTAAACGAACACCCCCTCCCTTTCTAATAAAAAGGGCTCATCTCCACAACGTTCAAGTGTTCTTCACTTTGACAAGTGTCATTTTAAAAACCGTTGTTGTTATGGCAACCACAGACTCATTACAGTTAATTCACTAATTGCTAACTGGAGCTCTGATTGTTCAAAATTACCTCAGGGACGTGGTTAACCCTTCACTTGGTATGCAGATCAGGCGGCCCGTTAGTCGCTACTGCTCATAAAGGCCTCTAATTTAGCACAATGCTCTTTAAATTCGCTTCCTCCCCCCCTCCTTTTTTCCCCCCTCCCGTTCTCCGCTGGTCCCCTTGCATCCCAAAGCCCCATCAAGCAGTTTGTAATCAAGAGGCTGGTTGCCATGGTGATTAATCGTCGCTTTTTCTGTCAGCAGTTTTTAGAGAGATGGGGCTTGATGTTTGTTTGTTAATGGGCTGGTAAACAATGGGGCTGGAGTCTTTTTTTTTAATCGCCTTCATGGATTTTCCCGGCGAAAGACTCCATCGCTGAGTTTAAATCCTTATTGTATTTGAGCAAAGAGGGTGATGGACAAATTTGTTTTACTGAATAAGTGAACTAGACAGTGTGGACACAATTATATTTCCAGTCAATTTTGACAAACATCTACATCACTGCAGCCATGTCTTGAACATTGGGGGAACCAAAGGTTTTTTCTTCTTTTTTTTTTTTTGAGGGGGAGGGGTGGTCTTTTTATTTAAAGAAATTAAGTAATTAGAGGATTAGAAGGGATTTAAGGGAATAAAGAAATAAGAATGGTAAAATAAGTTCCTGGTCTAATTATAGCCTATATATTTGTGAAGTAATCCACTTTAAACTATTTAAAAAAATATGCACACATTCACTTGTTTGTATGTCTAATATGTCATAAATGTAAAAAAAAAAAAAAAAAAAAGTTTCTTGTCTCGTTACATTGTTATGAATGACATCATCATTTAAATGATAGCATATTTTCAATTCAAAATGGCAAAATTAGTTGAAAAGTTGAGTAGTTTCATCACTGTATGTTACTGTGGGTCGTTAAACATATCCATTGTAAAACAGTTGTCAAATATTAAATGTTTAGCTACGTATATCTTATCTCTTTCACTGTAAAAACTAAAAGTGTCGTGTTGGAATTCACACTCGTCTTCAGTGAACATTAAAGGTGCTGTATGTAAGTTTTTCACTTTACTAAAGCATAAAAATACCATAATATGCTTGAAGATATGTAGGAAACATGCTAAATTCACTTTCTTGTTTCTCTGAAAAACAATTCTACAGCCAGTTATTCTACTTTGAAATGTGCGTTCCGTGTTGGAATGTCTGTTTTTGTTTTGGTCTGTGTGATAACGCACACCGCCAGTTTACCCAATAGTATTTCGACACCACAGGTTGCCAGTTGGTGGAAAACACAGCGTATTGCTGCCATGGAAGCCAGCGAACAAACCGGGTCAGAGATCGCAGATTCTACCCGACCTAAAAAGCCTCTGCATCCATCTAAAAATCTCTATGAACAGAAGCATATTAAAACGCGGATAAATCAACTCATCAACTTACAGTGTAGCTTTCATTGTCAATTGCGATCGCTCCTGTTGTGTCCTCAAGCTGGCAACACGCGTGAGCGTCGAGTCTGAGGAGGAGGGGGCGGGGGAACAACGCTCTCCAATATTTTGAATTTGGACTACAGTACCCATTTCAACCACTAGGTCCTGCAATCCTGCATACCACACCTTTAAGCCCCGCCTTCTTTTAATCTGAAAAACTTTTTAAACTGTCTGTCAACAATCATAGAGAACATACGTAATAGAGAACAACATTAAGAAATATTTTATATTGGGGGGACAATTTGGGGGGGGGGACTTGTCTCCCTTAATGCCTATGGTGGTTACGGCCATGCATCTCTGAAAAAAAAATTGTCTTTGACTTGTCTTTCACTTTTACTACTTTTTCAATCTTAAAATTTCATGTTTAATTCAATGTTACTTTCCGTTTCTATGTATTATTGAGTGAAAATTGTTTCAAAGTAAAGAAGAGGAGGAACCAGATGGGAAAATTTACAAAATCTGCACAGGTCTGATCACATGATCACATTTACCAGTAGGCCATGTCTCTTACACTAAAAGTATTGTTTAAATAATTAATATTCATAAAAATATTGGGGCATTTTTTAAACTACTGAATTTAATTATTTTAACTATTTAATTATTTAATTCATTATTTTAGCATGAAAATTAATGCATGTAAGCTGATGGATCTGATAATTTGCAGTTTTGGCCAATGAAATGTTAAAATGTTGGAAAAGTTGAATGGCTATAACCCATTTCAACCTTTGAAAATGTAAAAACTTTCCATGTAATAGAGGTATTTGTACTGATATTGATGATTTTTACATTGATAGTACTTCTTATAGGATCAAAAGGAAAATAAGCGGTATCACCCATCACTAGTAGCTAGAAACATCTGCGTTCACATACTTACATTGAGGGGTTTTAGTGCAGCTACAAAAACAGACACATAGGAACTGATGTCTCAGTTAGGCCACACCCCTTCCACCTTTAGCCACATAGTGACGATGACCTGCCAACCCGAGCTCTCTCTCTGTTTGTACGTTCAGTCAACGCACAAAGACTTATGTCCGGAGGACATCGTGTCTCTCTCTGTGTGTGTGTGTGTGTGTGTGTATGTGTGAGAGAGAGAGAGAGCCCTTTGAAGCACACACAGCTCAAAGGCCAGGAAGGCAATCTGAGAACTTCACAGGCACACAGGATAAAATTGCCTTGAACCCAGAGGTGCAGGGAAAGAGCAATTTGTGTTCCATCTGTTCGGGTACTACCTATTAAGGACATGGGCACTCCATGCCTGAGAGAGAGAGAGACTCCAAATCCAATTATTTTAGTATAGTACCACGCTTTTCCTTTTGAGGGACGGAACGTCTATATTTTGTTTTGATGTCGTTGTTTTTTTTTTCTTAAAGACCAAGCCTCTGTCATGCTCTAGACAGGAAATCCTCTGACACTCAGGATTATAGTGCACATGCTGTAAGGTATAGGTCAAGAATAAACTGTCTGCTCTATTGGTGTTTGCAACACATGGACCTGGAAGAGAGAGAAAGACAGGAAGAGAGAGAGACAGATAGTCTTTTGCTCTGTTTCAAAGCCTTGTGTGCTGTCTACCTAGACAGCATTTTAGACATCTTCCAAATGATTATGCTACCTTCTAAGATACCTTAGGCCAAATTCTAAGGCAGCATCATGTGCAATCTCAAATGCTTGTGATGGAGAATTGTTTTAATGCTTATTAGCATGCATATTACTAGGATATTGGCTATTTATTAGTACTTATAAAGCACATATTAATGCCTTATTCTGCATGACCATATTCTACAAACCTTAATCCAACACAATACCTAAGTAATTAGGAGTTTTGAGGCAAAAGTCGTATTTAATAGTTAGTTAATAGTGAGAATTGGGCCCTAATCTAAAGTGTGACCATGACTTTTAATAATGTTTTTGTCTTGTTTTCAGTAAAATATCTAAAAATCCTAAAACAAGATAAATTAATAAATTTCAAGACCCATTTTCATGGTTTGAATTTTGAATGTAAGAACCTACATTGTTTTTTTCATTGTTATAAGTGCACTTTGTCTTACTGCATGACTGATTTTCCCCCACTTATTTATACTAAACTTGTTTATCCTGAAAAATCTGATAATAAATTAAAACAAAATACACTCATATTAAAGAATAAAAACAAGTTTCAATATATTAGGCAGTGTTGCTTCTCAAGTAACTTCAGCGTGTTTCAAGGATTTTTAGATATGTTAGCTGGAAAATAAATAAAAAAATACTCAGATTTTTGTGTATCAATAAAAATAGTAAAGTGGTCTGTTTTACGCACATATTTTAGTGTCCTATTTATTTTGTGCTTAATAGCTTAGCTACATATAGAAAACGCTATTGACAATAACTGTCAGTTGAAATTTCCCGTGTGATTTATATGAAGAACACTATTTGTATGACGCACAAAGTAGGATGTTCCAGATCGGTCACTTCTGAGGTTACATTTTAGTCAGGATGCTGCCTTAGAAGCAGTAAGATCCTCACTGGGCTTTGGAACAGAGCTTTTGTGTTATTAAAGATTTCACTTCGAGACATGAGTGATGTGAATGGATTGGTTCTCTTAACTTTCACCCTCTGCTGAATTAACATAACACTAGCCAGGAGGGAAGTGTGTTGCCTGGGCAACGAATTGCCACCGTTTGCAGTGGGATCAGAGTTGCAAACTGCGAAGGGTAAAACCTTTAGCATCGGGTAAAAGACAGGCCCAGACGGTCTTACGCCTGTCAGAGTCTCCAGAGAGAAGGGAAATAGAGTGGTGGAATTGCTTTGGCAGTTGATTACATGGCCTTAAAAAATGGAGAGATTAAAACGCTGCATAAAGTCACCCAAAGGTAATCTCATTTTATCTGATGTGACTGCAGAGTTCTAGCTCTTTTCTCAGTAGGAAGTCTCAAAGGATCGGTGATGGAAACAGAAAAGACCTGAAATCCTGTGAGTCTTACATTCGTCTGAGCGAGCCAAGTCTCGGACTGCAAGAGATTTGCCGCTAATCAGCCGGCCCTGTTCTCGGCGGGGAACAGTCACTGATGAGAGCCACTGCAGATTAAAATGACGCATGATTGTAGATTGCGAGAATTTCGAAGTGTCTGACATTATAGCTCGGCTGCACGATGATTCCCCACACCCAGCGGTTTAGAGGCAGCCAGACAGGAAGTTCTGTTTTTGGCTGCAGCTCCCATCCAATCGCAGTCACATGATGACAATTACATTCCCCACCTTCGTTCAGAGGTGTGTGTGTGTGAGAGTTCTCAGCAAGAACCCAATTAAAGCATGTTGGGGGAAGGATTCCTTGACCCAGCCCAGCATTAGTGAATGACAATAGCTGCATTGAGAGAGACGCGTCTCCTGACAAACTGATTTCCAGGTGCTAAACAGCCTGCAACACCTAAACGCCTCCTCAATAAAAGGAAGGGAGGGAGGGAGGGAGGGAGAGAGAGAGACGGGTCTAACTCATGGTCTGAGATATTAAGAGAGGCAGAGGAAGTGCAGGGATGTGGGTGGACGGACGATTAGCAGCAGCGGTGCTTTGCAAGGAGGGGAGCTGGCCGTTTAACGTGCCAGCTGTGAAACAAATGGTGTTTAAACGCAGTAATACAGTAAGGCTGGAGCAAAAGATGGGGATTTGCACATAAAGACTGACTGACAGATGGAGAGGGAGGAGAGGCAGCCAACCAAAGCAGAGAGGAAAGAAAGACGAATTAGATTCATAGATAGCCAGAACCAGGTTCAGGCACAGATGATTTTTAGGGTCAGAAATGAGCAGGTGGGGAATCTACATTGGGCAAATTTGGAAATTGTGTGAAATAGTCCGTGCTATACTATAACTATACTCTCATTCCTGCATAATAATCAAGGAACTTTGCTGCCATACCATGGGTGCAGCAGGCGCAAAGATATTACGCAGCGCCTGAAAATAGTCCCCAGCACGCTCCCTGTGCAAGCAGGTTGTCACGTTGGTTATGTTGACGGAAGTTAGCCTATTTTCAGGCGCTGCGTAATATCTTTGCGCCTGCTGCATCCATGGTACGGCAGCAAAGTTTCTTGATTATTACGCAGGTATGAGAGTATAGTTCCTAGGCATATCGGTTTAGAAAACCGCAACTTTTCATTTTCCGTCGGTCTTAGTACACGATGTAACTACAGAAGAGTCAAGTTTTAAATAGGAAAAATATCGAAAGTCTTTGGTCATTTTTGAGCGAGATGCTAACGGTCTAATCAGATTCAATGATCTATGCTAAGCTATGCTAAAAGTTCTACCGCCAGGATCTACTGCCTGAATGGATTCGAAAACAGTAAAACTCAACTGTTTAACTCTAGGGGAGTTGGAAAATGAGCCTATTTTCAAAAAAAAAGTGTTCCTTTAAATGGCAGGAGGCATCATGCACATCAAAAACAGGCAAAGCAACAAATGAATATAATTCAACATATCTTAGCTTTTTACAGAAAATATTCAGATGTAACCCCCTTTGTAATCATTAACATTTTCATAAGTAACTGTAATTTAATTACACATTTTTTCTCAATAACTGTAACGGATTATTTAAATTATGTAATCTAGTTACATGTAACTAGTTACTCCCCAACACTGCCCACTCCACATATGCAACTGGCCCAGGTTGGCATTCTACTTATTGCACTGATGTGAATATTGAATATAGAACTGCTGAGTCAGAAAGAAAGAAGAGTGGTAAAATGAGTAAAACATGTACACTGGGGGGGAAAGGAAAGCAGGAGGTATGAGGGCAAGTAGAGTGCCAGACATCAAAATTGCATTGAGAGGAATGAAACGCATGAGACAGAGCGCGAAAGAGAGAAGCAAGCATATTAACGGGCATAAGCGGTATGCAGAGACACCCCTCCAACAGCCAAGTGACACAGTGAACTGCATGGAAGGGGGGCCAGCGGAAGAGCAAGCATGGAAATGAGCACCTGGAGCTTATTTATCTAAAAGCTTCTTTCAGCTCGCACTTTTTATGGCATAGCAGGAGCTGACTAGCAATAAAAACCACTTTGTGAATCAATTATGTCCCTGGAATGGTATATGGACTATTTAATTGTACAGCTCTCCATCCTGTAACTTTACTAATTGCACAGCACTTCCTTCAGCTGGGCTCCCCCTCGAGTACTGATTGCATGTTACTTCTTTCTCTCTTTCTGTTGTGTTTCTAGTTGTCTTCCTCTAATCTTGTTCTTCTCCATAAACCCTATTCCCAGAGGCAATATGGGGCAGGTAGTTAATAATGCACATATTTCAGACCAAGTGTTTCATGCTGAAAGTGAAGAGACTGTGACATTTCTTGTTTTATTCAGCTGCAAACCTATTCTGAGAAAAGCCTTCTAATAAAGCATAATTTTTGAGGTCACAAGATCCCAGGTTCCCTTGAAGCATGTGCTGCGTTTTTTCACTCTCTCTCTCTGCTGAAAGATGTTTCATGAATGGACTTAATAAAAGTGCCCGTCTGACCCTAATCAGACACACAATGATTATAAAGCATGCAATGACCATAAGAATATCTCATTTTAGTCTCAAAGGCAAACTGTGAATTAGTTGAACTTTAAACTGCATGTGATGACACAGGGGTCTGATTATGGGAAACGGATAATTTCGGTAACACTTTAGATTACAGAACACATATTCTTTTCCTCAATAAACTCCTAATTACTGCTTAAGTAAGGCAGTTGTTTTTAGTGGTTATGTTTAGGTAGAGTTAAGGGATCGAGAATATGGTCATGCAGAATAAGGCATTAATATGTGCTTTATAAGTACTAATAAACAGCCAGTCTGCTTGTATGCTAGTAAGTTTCTTCTTGAATGTGATCAGATGCCCATTTCAATTGAAGCAGAAGTGGATACCAAAGGCAAAGCAAGGCAGAATGTTCGTCATTTGGACTTTGCACCTTTACTGTTGTATCCGTCTCAGCCTGCACCTATCATCTTTAAAAGACTGAGAGATGGAAAGAGATGATGACGCTCTGAGAGAGAGAGCGAGAGAGCAGGAGAGGGCACTTAAAATCCCAGATGGCAAAGAGGACCTGTCAGAATTAATGGTGCTGTATCAGGTGAGAAAGGAGGTGTGAAATTGGTCAGAGCAGAATGTTCTCCAAAATCACACATGATCAGTCTTCCTTTATCTGACCTCAGCGAGGGACAATAATGATGAACTGCACTCCTAAAAACACCTGATCATGGATCATAATGGAAAGTGCAATTCAATGCTCAATATTGCTTAAAATAGCCATACTGTATGTGTACCCATATACAGTTTCTTCACTAATTAATGGTACACTTAAGCCATGAAAATGTTGGCATTTCATTGCATTAGATCAAGTGGCATCTGCAAACCAAGAAGTCCAGAAAGGTGCCCTAACAAAGTAACCACTGGTTTAGTTTTAACTATCTTTTATGAACATGTGATCTTAATTAATATATCTTAATTTAGAACAACATACATATTGTTTTTTTCGGTCACACTTTAGATTAGGGTCCAATTCTAATTATTAACTAATTGTTAACTATAACTTTTGCCTCAATAAACTCCTAATTACTGCTTATTAATAGTTAGTAAGGTAGTTGTTAAGTTTTGGTATTGGGTAGGATTAAGGGATGTAGAATATTGTCATGCAGAATACGGCATTAATATGTGCTTTATAAGCACTAATAAACAGACATTATCCTAGTAATATGCATGCTAATAAGCAACTAGGTAATGGTGAGAATTGGACCCTAAAGTGTTACCAGTTTTTCCTTATACTATGGGGCTGTTAAATGCTTGAATCTGATTGGTTGACGAACGTTCTAATGTGCAATTATGTTCAGGGAAAGGCACAGCTAAAGTAGTTCCAGGCAGGTCTTGAACACATTGCGTGTCCATGTCACTTCACCAACTGATTTCAGTTATTTCAAAGGTCCTTAAAGTCTACAGCAAAAGAACCAAAACTCACAACGACACTGACACTACAGATAAATATAGTAAACAATAGGATAAAAACGACAAATTATTTCTATGTTTTTTGCCACAAAATTACGTTTTATTATGTACAGAAAGCACATACTCTTACTTCCGCTCTCTCTCCCACTCAAACGCACACACACACACACACACACATACAGTACGGACACACACTCACACAGAAATGTGTTGTCAGCTCTGCTATGATGATTTTATCAGTAAAATAGTTTAGCAACTTAAAGCTACATGACATTTCTCACTAGCGAGGTAATAACGGCACTGTTCTTGAAGCAGATAAACTTACAGTTTCCGCTATTAGAGACACTGTTGCCGAACACTGTTGAGAAACTCAGGTAATTCACACACGCTTAATCTCTCTCTCTCTCTCTCTCTCTCTCTCTCTCTCTCTCTAATAACTGCATTAATAACTGCATTAGTCTACTATCAATGGCTCAAGCCTCCGTTACTAGCTGTAAATTTACGTTTTGGAATTAGCAACGGAGGCATGGGATGAGATGCGTAAGAAATTAGTCCTACACACTAGAGCGTTTTAAGGACAAAAACCTGACTCTGTTTTGCATCGTGGCCGCATTACCACCTTGGGTGTGCATTGTTTTCTAATAATTCAATGGCTCATCGTCAATTATTCATTACTTGTGTTTTTTTAAGTGTGTTTGTGCTATTTTTCTATTTTTAAATGTTGTTATCTACAGCCATAACGTTAAAGGTATAGTCCAAACAAAATGAAAATTCTGTCATCATTTACTCATCCTCATGATATTACAAACCTGTATGACTTTCTTTTTTATCTGGTACACAAAAGAAGATATTTTGAAGAATTTTGGTAACCAAACATTGATTTGCTCCCATTGACTTTCATTGTATGTTTGTCTATATAATGGAAGTCAATGGGAACCAAAACAGTTTGCAGTTTGAAAACATGTTCTTTTATGTTTCACAGAAGAAAGAAAGCCATACAGGTTTGAAATGACATTTTTGGGTGGACTATCCTTTTAAGTGGCTTAAGTGTCCAAAAGCTTTTTAGAGCCAGTGCCTGAATGTACAGCATCTTCCATAAATCGCATGAACAAAAAATACATGTAGACCTTTAACATCATCCTCATTAATGTTAACCATTTAACCCTAACTACCTTACAATTGCTGTCAGACACAGAGATCTCTCATGTTGTCAGGCACACTAATGCTCCGTCCTCTGTTGAAAGAACCAAGCATGATGCTGACACACGGCATGGTGAAAAAAGCCCAAAAGGCCTGTTTCTGGCAGCTCTGTCCAAATCAGCTGTTGATTACAGAGAAAACTGGCAATTCACTGGTGGCTTCTGTCACAACGGAGACACTTGGTGTCTGCAAGAGTCTTTTCTGTGGGAGGACATAGCGCTTGGTGTCGTGATCTTTTGTTCAGTTTTCTGGCCATGCGGTGCCTGTGACTTAGAGTTGTTTTGCATTTTAAAAGGAGATTGAGCTTTAGAAACATTTTAACTGCTTTATTTTCAGCCCAGGTGGCATAATTTCCCTTCACATTCACAGATAAAGGTAATCCAGGCTGAATTCACCTTTTCTCACTGGATGGCCTTATCTCATTAATATCCCTTTGTTATCTTACCTGGATCACACCTGTCCCTTTGTTCTGCATTGGAAAGCCAGGGGAGTAAATGACTTCCAACAGATTCTTCAGGTAAGCAGACCCGCCGGAGCCAGTGTGGGCTTTCACATCCAAAGGTTTAACACATGCAAAGCCAAAATCCACCACAGTACAGCGCTTCGGTTAGACTATCAGGGAACACAATGTCATTGTCCCAATAAAACGCCCTATCTCCATTTTCCATCTCAAATGCAAACTTTACCTATTGTAAAATTTCACTCATACTTAACCAGAGCACCACATAACACAGTCTCCCGTTTTCGTGAAAGGGTGTTATTAAGATAAAATAGTACGTTAAAAAGATTATAAAGTGACACTGGCACTATTTAAATAGGGAGAGATTAGGAACACAATGGTGCCTTACACTGTGTACTATCCAGGTGCAAAGTTTGGCACGTCATTTGTCTGTCCACACTGAAAGTGAAAATGCTACACGGCACATATAATAGCCCATTAGAACATATTTGATATTTAATCAAATTTAGGCACAGTGTTAAACTTTTTGAGGACATGTAATATATGTCTAATTTTTTTGAAGGCATAATGTTTGTGCAACACGACACAATCACAGCCAAATGGAACAGTTGTAATATGCACCTATTTCAAATTTTGAGCCAATCCCAATTTGCTGTGGGTGGAGCAAAATCAGTATTAGGTCCTTTTCACATGACGTTACGCAACTTCCATTTTGACTTTAATTCTTACCACAGTCAGCATAGTGGAATACTAGCGCCACTCAAATGGAGTACACCCAATATTTGTATATATGCTACAAATACGGTCAGATGATGACTGCAGCCACCTACTTTTGTCTACATTCTTTTAAAAAAAATGAAAATACTATTAATAAATAAATAATAAATCTATTTAGGTTTACACAGTGAATTTTTAATGTTATAAAAACATATTTGTGAGTATTAGCAAAACTGAATAAGGTGTGAATAAATAAAAAGCACACCATCGCTGTCTTTTTAAAACTCTGATCACCAAAATTACATATTTTAAACGTTTCCTGTGAAAAAAGAATTCTTCATGCCTTGAAATAGCTTGAATGTAACTATACACCCTTGCTTCATTTAGTATACACGGATTCATGAATATGCATATTAGCTCCGCCTCCACTCACTCACACCAGCTCAGAGATCCACTCGGTCGGGTCAACTTTACTGTAGTAAACGCTGCACAATGGTATCGCTCTTTACAACATCGGACACATAACGGTAATTGATATGATTAGCCTTTTGCTTGACTATTTTATTATTCTTGAGACTCCCCTGCTTTGCAGCATTGTTAATGATATGCTAAAGCCCACTCGCACGTTGACATGATTGGTTACAGGTAGTTTGTGATGTAAGAAATGCCAGCGATTTCAAACTGCGTTTTTGAGACTGTCTTTGGCTCACTGCAGTTTTAAGGAGAAAATACTCAGCAATGGTGTTGGTGTTGTACATGGTTTGTCTGAAAGCATATTAAAAACTCCACGTAGACATTTTCACCACAGGGGATCTTTAACAAACAAAAAATCAGTCATGAAATAATCAATACTAATTCACAAATAAAGAAGAGGGCATACATGTATAGTTGTTTGTTGTTGTTGTTGTTGTTGTTGAAATTTTTAAGTTTAAATTAGAAGAAGGAATTTAAGTAATTGTAGATGTCCATAGTCCTAATAGCTCTATGGCTTGAAATGTTTCAAAATATAGCTTAACTTTATTCTTAAACTGGATAATATTGGGTTTCTAACTATCTATCTATCTGTCCGTCTGTCTGTCTGTCTGTCCGTCCGTCCGTCCATCCGTACGTTTGTCTCTCTGTCTGTCTGTCTGTCTGTCTGTCTTTCTGTCTGTCTGACAGAAGGCCTATAAAACATTTTAAGGCCTATAAAACATTTATAAATTATTAAAGCCTTTTAAACTTTTTGTTGTTGATGTCAATATTAAATTTTTATGTTGATGCATTTACAGTTTACAGTATGAAATTCATTTTATTTCATACAGGTTTAGGTTTATATTGCAGTTCTGCATCATGTTTGGTATCGTAATTCAAATTCAGGAATTGAATTTAAATGGTATTATCAATTCAATTCTGAATGGTGCACAACCCTGGAAGAAGGCATGTCTGGAAAGATGAGAGTAGTACCACTGACATGGACTGAAATTAATAGTTTGGATCCTTTTTAAATGGGTAGATTCTATTGACAACAACCTGTATACTCCATCAATATAATTTCTAGAGGTTACATTTTTTACCTTTTAAATGTGGTCAAATTAAATGTTGCTCACAAACACCACAATTAAGTGCACTTGTGCTGCTGACTTCCATGGAAAACATACATCTCTCTTTGACCTTTACTGCTGAGCCTGAGGCCACACAGCAGCATCAGCCACCTGCAGTGTGTGTGTGTGTGTGTGTGAGATACCTATGACCCTAAACCCGACTCCCTATTTCTCAATCTCATCAGATCACATCAGCAGCTCTTTTTTTCAGCTTGATATCTATTTGCCCTTGCCCTCCTCCATGCTCTCCATCATCACATTGCCTTCTCGCTCTCAATCTCTCTCTCTCTTTCTCGCTCCCTCATTCTCTTTCTGTGTCCTCTGACCACCTGACACCTTTTCAGATCCTGTTGGCAGACAACACACGTTTCACCTGGCAGTGGAATTCAGTGATCCAGCCCTATCGATGGCAGATAAATCAATGTTATCTCTTTTTCCCATGCCTCTGTTTTCATCGATTTCTTTCTGTTTCCTCGCAGTTTGTGAAGACTCGAACCTTGCTCAATTAAACTGCCTTACTTCGCCAAAGGAACAAACCGAAACATAAGGCTGAGGACAAGATGAGGAGAGAAAAGATCAAGGAAGAGGGTAAAGGAGGGTTGTCTCCATTCAGATTCAATTCCTCAATGCAGCAGAAATGTCAAGTGACAGTTTTGTTAGAATGAGCAGTTTATCCAAAGCACAGATGGGACATTTTGCCATTGTGCAAGCTGGTGAGTCATATAAATGCTATTTACTGACACAATCTTCCTGTATAGTAAAATCCCATCCATCAGAGAGCAGAAAGATGTAAGTCTATTTCACCCACATGCACTGATTTTGCCCATAATGACAAATAACGTAGGAGAGACCAGGGCCAGTTGTCACACTTTACTACTCTGCATTGATTTTATTTCCATAGCTTTGCAATGTAAAAAAAGACTGAACACATGTTGACCTGAAGCGGGGCATGTTGTCTCAGTGGAACTGTTAATTCTCGAAATGATTTGTCTAAAACAATGAGCTTTGAGTGTAGTAACAAAACAACCAGTTTTTCGTAGAGACTATAGAGAATTTTTTTTCCTTTTATCTTTCCATATCAATATTACTATATACTGATTCAAAACTAAAATAGTTTCACACTGACCCAACAGGGACGTCTGCTGGGCTGATTTCAGATGTGAAAGGCATGGAAAGGCATTAGTCAGAGCTGCAGTCTGCTGTCAGAATTCTTCCTTAGGCCGTCAGCTTCTCCCTATAAGAACATCCTATAGGATCTGGCCTTCTCAATATAATTCTGATGTTTTCAATGTCAGACAGTCAGATTCACTGAAGCTTAAAGAGATAGTTTACCCAAAAATGAAAATTCTGTCATCACCCTTATGTTCCAAACCTGTATGAGTTTCTTTCTTCTGTTGAACACACACACACACACACACACACACACACAAAAAAGATATTTTGAAGAATGTAACCAGATGGTACACTCTCAGAAAAAAAGGTACAAAAGCTGTCACTGGAGAGGTACCTTTTCAAAAGGTACTTTTTTGTTTCTTTTAAGGTACCAGTATGCACTCTTTAGGTACAAAGATGTACCTTTTGAAAAGGTACTGCCTCAGTGACAGCTTTTGTAACTTTTTTTACTGAGAGTGTAGCCCTTGACTTCCATAGTATTTTTTCTACTATGGAAGTCAATGGCTTCCGTCAACTGTCTGGTTACCAACATTCTTCAAAATATCTTCTTTTGTGTTCAACAGAGGAGAAACTCATACAGGTTTGGAACATAAGGGCGATGACAGAATTTTAATTTTTGTGTGAACTATCCCTTTAAGGGAGAGTTTACATTGCTTTGAAAAAGATGGTACTATTTTTACAGAATAAAATTGAATAGCTCTTTGAGTTTTATAGTGGTTGTATCATTAAAACTAAAGCAGTGTGGTTTGTGTTTCCTTTCATTTCCACTCTCTCCTATACCTGGTAACCATGCAATCTCATCTCTCTGAGAACAATCCATCGGTAATCAATTGAGCTCCAGCTATGACATGCGTGTGGGAGAGCATTTTATCTGTTGATTCCATAAGCAGATGACTCGACTAACATTCCGCGCGTGTTTGCTCAAGTTTGATTAGAGTGGACGCAATTTGCAATAAAGATTGAACGCGAGCAGTCTGGCTGCATGAGCGCGCATAAAGCTAATGAATTATGTATGCGCGAGACAAAACAAATGTGTCAAATGTCATATTACACTGGATAATTTCCCACTGGCTGAAAAGCAGCATTTTAAAACGAGAAAAGGCTGTATGCAAGTAACAGAGGTACAGCAAGTAAAACTGCATAAAAGTCATATATATATATATATATATATATATATATATATATATATATATATATATATATATATATATATATATATATATATATTTGTAATAGTCTAATTAGTAAGGATATGATTCACAATATTAACGAGTAGGCAGGACCTATGGCACACAGCCTATTTGCCCACCACATATAGGTTACTACAATAAGAGAATATATGGGGTCAAAGTAGGCTAGTGTAAGATACAAAAATATTGACCCTGCTGTGTATTTCAATAAATAGTTAAACTTTTTTGTTATTGGTTGCTGCGTGTGCCTATAACCGTTATTAAGGCCGTCCCTAGTTTCACAAGATCACTGTCCAGTCCCTGTGCGTTTATAATTTCGCAAATAACAAACGTGCTTTCTAACATGACGTTTGGACGCTGACAGCGTCACCGTGGTAACAGCCCTCAATTACCCATGATTGGCCGACCCGTGGGAATATTTAAATTTTCCCTTAGCGCTGATTGGCTGGTGGGCGGTCGGTGGATCCGTGAGAGTCTGCACCGTTCCGGGTTATTGTCAGTCTTGGCAGCCCGGCGCAGGGGGTGAGGCGCAGTGCCTATGAGCGAGTCACAGAGACGCGGAATATAGATACATTATTGATTTAAGTTCATTAATTCTTGCTTGATATTAATATGAACAAGAGCTGCAACAGTTGGACTCCTTCAGAGGAATAATTAAACGGACATCGGAGTTGAAATCGCGACGGAAGGTTTCCGAGCAAGGGGATGAAGAAAACCGCTGGAAGTGAACGGTGATTTCTCTTCCCCAGGATTAAACGGCGTATACTAAATTCCCGCACCTGCTCTTCTGTTCAAGGAATATCGCCTTAAACACAATGAGGGCTTTCTAGTATATTCCGTGGATGAAATATTCCTCTTGATTGTAGCCTATACGCCAAAGTCTGTTCGCTGTTTGGATTTAAGGACGTTTGCGAATCGCAGTTTATTTAATTGGCAAAGCACTTATTTATTTATCGGATTCGTGTCAGCAGAAAAGCTGTCGTTTTTACTGGAGTTTGCAATTTCTTGCTAAGCCTTACTCGGAGATTATTCTAGTAAGTAAACGGGTAAAGAAAAATCCTGACCGACGGAATCATTTGCGATAGTTCAAAACGCAGTTAACGGAGCGCAGTTGACAAACGGCATTTTTTGGGAACAGCTCCTCACTTGATCCGCTGTCGCCTATTTAACAAAAACACATCGGATTCAGTAAAAAATAAGAAGAAATCTTAACCGAAAGGCAAGCAAAAACTGCCCAACGATCCTGCAGAAGAAGCTGTTTTTGGATGACTTTTTCTTTTTTACGCGCGTGAAAAACGCTGATAAAAGGAACTCATAACAAGTCACTGAATATACCAGGGATTATACTATTTTTTTTTTTTTGTTGTTTCCACTTCATCTAAGAACAGAATGAGATATTATTGATTTCACCCCCTCATTTCCCCTCTTCTGCTCTTTCGGCCGCTTCACGTTCCCACAGTCCTGTCATCGCAACCCTGCATGGAAATTTAGTCAGCACCACAGAGCGATTTATGGTAAATATACTCTCCCCTATTCATAATTTCAGCCTTAATTGACCTTTCAAAGACAATATCCATGTAAAGACATTTTGTTTTTCACATAATTAGGCTTTTACTGGTTTTAAGTATGCAGCCGTCACAATTTTAACGGTCGAGACGTAGGCTACACTTCAATCAAGTCGGAGTAGGCTACAATACAGTAGATTAATGTAGTGCCCTTACCAAAATGCTGTATCTTTTAAAAACTATTGTTAATTTTTTATTTTTTTTTATTTTTTTTTTTAAACAGCTGTGGTTCATACCAAGTTACCACAGTTTCATCATGATAACAATAACTTTAGTGACTGTATGGTTACAATAGCCTAGTAATTTTTTTGTTGGAAAAAAACCCCCAAAACATTACAGTGTATTAACCTCCCTTTGAGCGTTTAATTATTATGAAATACGTGCAGTTAAAGTGCAGCTAGTGAAATCTCAATAATGCAAAATGTGTGATGGCAACTTTGACTGCAAGTAACACTGGATGGTGATTTTCAGCAGCTTCATTTGAATAACTCTCTTGTCGTCATATAATCGTGTGAAGTGATATCGGGTGGCGTCTTTTGGGTCCCTGACAGAACATATAACCTTTGTTTCAAGGTTTTACCTGTAATAAATAAAGGAAGTGCAGTAAAATGGAGGTGTCGGGCGCTGAATGGCGCCAGGACGCGCTTTGATGTGCACTATGGGTGTTTTAAAGAGTACGCTGACAGAATGAATGCGCTCAAAGCATAAAATCTGGTTACAACACGATGGTAGACGAGAGGATCTGAATAAAAGGTGTGAAAAGTCTTT
This sequence comes from Coreius guichenoti, assembly GCA_039654105.1. NCBI lineage: Eukaryota > Metazoa > Chordata > Actinopteri > Cypriniformes > Gobionidae > Coreius > Coreius guichenoti. The sequence continues at coordinate 13,291,868 of CM077169.1, forward strand.
TCCACCACCTCCTCGTCTTAGTTTCAGCACAGAGTGTGTCAATGATTTCCTTTATGACTTAATCTGTAACTACTGAATTTAAATAGCGGTGCGGTAGCTTTAGTGGTTAAAGTTCTGGGCTGGAAAGTGAAGGGTTAGGTTCAAGTTATCACAGTTGTGCCCTTTAGCAAGGCACTTAACCTCAGGTTGCCTCAAGAACTCTGATAAATAAGATGTTTTGGGTAAAAGCTTGACTAAATAGTTTCAGGAGGGGCTCATGGCAAGATGTGAAAGGTTTGATTGATTAAATGCTTTGTATGTTTAGGGCCCATTTGGATGGCGGACTTGGTCGTCAACAGGCTTTTCATGTAAAGCTATTATCCTAGCACTCGGATGTCAGCTGTTCCTTCTCCATGCATCGTTTGCAGTTTCCAAGAACTGGCGTTTTGCATATCCTATCTCTATGAAATCTAATCAGCGAACACTTGGATACTGGCTAAACTACAGCCTGGGTTTTATTTGGCCGTGAAGGCAGATCAGTTGGCCTAAACAAATGTTGTGTTTTTATTACCTGGGACTTTAACCCACTATTTGCAATCTTTCTGAGATTAACAACAGTAGTTAGCAAAAAGTCCGGCCCCTGGGTGGGTTTGGCCCACCTAATCATGAGCTTGGCCCACCCTGAATGTCCTAAACTCAAAAAAAAAAAAAAAAAAAAAAAAAAAAAAGGTTTATCAGTTATCAATATCAGTGTTTCCATGAAGAACCTTTAGCATTCAACAAATCTTAAGCTGCTTTAAAATCTTAAAATTAAAATCTTCACACTGGGAAAAAATGGTTCTTTGTTCTTTGGAGAACCCCCAAAAAATCCATAGCATTGCTTGCAACCTTTATTTTTTAAGAGCTGGAGCCGTGCTACATTTTATGCTTGAGTTATGTTACTGTATAGTGGACAATCAATATCTGATCCAAAACAGCCTGAAATTAGGCTTTTTTTTTTTTTCTTTTTTTTTCCTTAAAAGCAGTTCAAGTAGTTTAACATTGCAAAATAAGTAGCTGATTAAAAAACGTTATATTTGGACTGGTGTGAGTATGCATATTGATTGTCTGTCAGAAAAGCAAGTTTTTTTTTTTTCACCCCCCATACATCACAATTTGATTCTCACGTGGCCCCCCCGTCATTTCTCCGCTGCTCTGACTAATGCGATTGGCCCCGTGCTCCATGGTGGACGTTCCACTCTGCAAGTCATCACTCTGGAGGCTTAGGGCTCTGGCTCTTAGCTCGGCTCCAGCATGTGGTCTTCCTCGGGGCCTGGCAGCCTCATTACCCCAGCAGAGTCCCTCACTCTGAGGGCTGCGACTCCCTCCACCCGTGGAGACAGCACCTGTCAAGGAGTATGCTCACCACTCTATTGAATAAAACATTCAGTGATGTACGAGTGGAAAGGTTCACCTCCGGGGGCCAGAGTTGCCTCATTTCCTACTCCTGCTGCACATCCGTGACCTGCTGAGCAAATTGGCCCGGTATTAGCTCTGTGGCTCGGTCTCACCTAAACAAATAGAGCTTCCAGCATAATGCTAATCTCAACTGAGCCGAGCATGCGTGGGGGAGTGGGGGAGATAGCTGGTGGCGAGATGGTATGGTCTAATATTTAGGTCACTGAATTGTCTTAGCATTGTTTCTCATTTTTCATAGCTTATTTAATTTTGCCGTTTTGTCAGTTTCTCGTTTTTGTTGACTTTTTCCACATCTGATTCGATCACATTTGCACACATTATTAGTTAAGTGTCAAACTTGCGTTTTTCCTTGTGTGCTGCAGGTACTTTTCCACACAAAGTCATTACGAGGAGTTTGACAATAGAAAACTGATGTCAAGATGTTTTGGAAGGACTTCATGTCCTGAAAGCCATCCAAAAAAAAACAACAAAAAAAATGTTTATTGTACCACCGTCAGCAGAAAGGTTTCTCTTGATGGGGAAACGCTGTTTGGACGCAATTCAACCTCTGCTTACTGTATTGAACGGGAAAGATCTTAATGAGATTAAATCAAGAGCGAATTTCATTGAACTCGTACCCGTTTCACCGTTTCTGCCTCTGCCGCAGATGTTGATGGATAGTTTAATTTCAGTAGAATATTATTAAAGAAGTGTGCGCTGTTCATTTGAATATAGAGATAAGTGTGTAGATTGATTGATTGATGGCCATGGGGTGAAATCACTCAACCGTTTTCTTATTAAAACCAGCGAGAGCGAGGGCTTCGCTCATGAATATCGTTATATTAGCAAAACTTTAATTTCCTGTCTTATGTATTAATCTGTTTTTAGGTATTGTCTCAGCTAGTACAGTCCTAGTAGTTCCCTGGTCATATAATGAAACCTTTCTTTCTAGAAATTGATAACAGTGAGTAGTTCATACAGATGCCTTTTTCTGCCATGAATAGACTTTTACAGTAACACATCTTTCAGAGCTGTAATGAACACGTGGCCTAATACAAGCACTCTTGCGTTTATCCCCCGTTCCTTTTTCCCGGGAGGTTGGTGGAGCAGTTAGTTAGATGGATGGGGCACGACATGGTCCTTGAACTTATCTCTCTGGAGCGTCCAAACAGTGGGTCATTAGGTGCAAACATCTCACTATCTCTCAAGGCTTGGGGCACGGCCTCGTTCTAATATGCTAGTTTTGAAGGGACGAAGTTCATGTATGAAGGAAACATGCACATGTCTGGTTGACTGGTTTTGTTTTTTGGATTTGTGCATGTTTAATTCCCTTTTTGTTGTTTTCTGGTAATGTGCAAGAGGTCATTGCTATCCAAACCATATGTTTGTCTTCTTTTGAGGTTCAGTTGAATTTTAACACAAGTTAGGGGAGGATGTGGGGTGAGACGGGACCTGATATCGACCTTGTCCCATATTCAGCTGTCGCCCATGGTATTGTTCAAAATGGAAGCCCTGATGTCCAGAATATAGCGCACACAAAAAGTGTCTAAACTTACTGGTCCCTTTTACCTTCAGCAACAGAATGGGTCTCCATCTTGTGCATTTTTTGAAATCACTGGTACTTTGAAAAATGAATAGACCAATTTACCGTGGCTGCTGAGAAATATAGAATAGAAAAGAGTGTCAAAAGAAAATGTCTTTGTTAGTTGTGAAAGTGCGGTGAATGGATTGTGAATGCTCCTGTCTCGCTGCTCTCCTACAGAGCTCCTCCTGCGAGTATTGAGTGTTAAGGAGGTGCCATTGTTCCGGAAGAGCTATTATATCTGTGCCCCTGGTAATCCACAATTCCTATCCTCTCTCCCCCACTCCATTTCCCAAGCCGTTCGTACAATGCTAATGTTCCCAACATCTGTTAACGCGCAACACCTGCGGTGGAGGTTGTTTGATTCTCTCCTTTATGGCATTCCTTTCTCCCCTGTCGCTACATAAAAGGCTCAGCCCGCGTTGCTTTCGTAGGTGATATTGATTAAAAGTGTCGGGAAGAAAATCCAAGCATGGAAATGGTGTCAAGATGCGCCACTCTAAATGGAATTTCGGGATAACTTGTGTTGTTGTTGTTTACTTGACCTTTGCTTTGCGGCAGTTTCAATTTCACCAGCTTTATCCTCATCCAGATGAGACGCTGGGCTGCAGCTTGTTGATTTAGCCGTTCCGAGGTCCTTCCTTCTCTGGCACCTCTGCAGCTTCAAGGAGATGATGATTTCACAAATCTTATTGAAGCTTTTTGCCTTCTCCGTAGTTCTCAAAACATTGGAATCAGCAAATTATTTTGGATAGTATGGCTAGAATCTCCTCTTTGTACATTCTGTTAAGGATAGAGCAACACTGAAACGCTTAAAAGTCTCATCAAACTCTCTGAGCTGTTTTTTCCCCTTCAGGCTTAGAGAGATACCTGTGGCATGTCTGTCATTTAATGGCTCTGAGTGCAGAGGAAGAACGGCAGATTAAATGGTGTATGTACAACTTCACATCCTCTCTGCTTCATAGCTAATCGCACTAGCGAACAGGAATCATATTCAAAGAGCGTCCCTTTGAAGGGCAAATTGTTCTTCCTAAAAACAAACGGCTATGTAATCGGCCTCCTGGGTAGATTGATTTCCTGCTGGTGACAGTGAGGGATGCTGGGAAAGTGGCCCTGCACACTGCTCCTGAAGGACTGAAAAGTTTGTCTGGGCATCAGTCATTGAGAATTACAGGAGTGTTTTTTTTTTTTTTTTTTTTTTTAAAAAGAACTTTTCTGGAGAATTCATAGTGCATCCTGTTCCTCCTTGTAAAGGGAGCAGTTCAATTTCCATGAGTTACGGCTTAGTGTTTTCAGTTAGTGACTTTGTACTCCCTTCACTATTGTTTCTCTGCCAGCATAATTCAGCAAAATGCTTTCAGTGTAGCTCTGTTATATGCCGTTGCAGATATCTTTGTTCTTTACCCCATTTTTGCGAAAGATTTGGGCAATATCCTGACTCTTATACCCTTCCATGGTTAATTTCATCACTGTGACATGCTGTAATGAAACCATCGTTGCAATTCAAGGTTGTGGTGTTTAGACTATATTTTTCACCATAAAATGAAGGGATAGTTCACCCCCCCCCCCCCCTCATGTTTCTCCAAACACAAAAGGCGATATTTTTAAGGAACGTTTGTATTGCACTTTTACATACAACAAAAGCATGAATCTATGTGCTGTTCTCTCCACCCATAAGGCCTATAAAGTTTTAAATTAAACTTTTTTTTTTTTCTTTCTTTCAAACAGTGTTTTGTCAACATTCAAGCTTTGTCTTGACTAGTGTTAATTTCGTCAGCTATTTTTTTTTATTTAGTCTCAGTCTTAGTCCTGTGTCAAATGTGCTTTTTAGTTTTTATCATATTTAGTCAACCTTGTCCTGTTTTTGTTTAGTCAAGTTTTAGTCGACTAAATGTCAAGGAAAACTTAGTCACATTTTCGTCATGCTGCATTGATAATCTCAAATATATTGCTCAAAATTATAATCACAACGATTGTTGTCATTTGAGAAATGTATTTTTACGTTTCATCAGAGTTGTTGCACTTTTACATATAAGCACAAATCACGAGAATGTCGACACATATGCATGCTTTATTTTACCTCATCTAGTTTAATTATTTATTATAGGCTATTTTTCATATAGGCCTAATGGAAAAATAAGAAACTTCTCAAAAAATTTAAAACAGTAAACTTCCACATTACTTTAATGTTTTTCTATTAAAACAACCCCAAAAAAAGACTTTGTATTGTCACAGAGGTTGCTTAAGTGCAGTTATTCAGCAAACACAATCGCAAATATTCAAGAGATTCATGTTTGGATTTATTACAGTTCATCACTGAGAAGGTTTGATGGCAGATTTAGTCGCACAAGCGGCTCGTGAGTCGTGACAGAACACAGACCGACTGAATGACACTTTATTTTAAGCAGAAAATCTCAAATGGAAGATTTGAGAGAGAGAGCGAGAGAGAGAGCGAGAGAGAGAGAGAGCGAGAGCGAGCGAGAGAGAGCGCGTGCACATGGTTGCCAGATTGCAAATTGAAAGTAAAACACCGATTGAATACGTGTTCTTTTAACAGAAAAGCTCTGATTGGGGGATTTAAATGAATGAAATCTGAAATCATGAATGCTCAAACGCTCCTCTTTTCCCCCCGGACAAAACCAAAGAGTTTTGGTTTAAATTTTTATTTTTTAAACTACATTTTAGTCTCGTCTTTTTTCGTCAACGACATTGCATGTAGATATAGTCACAGTTATCGTTTAAGGATGTTTGTGTCATCTCGTCTTCGTCTCGTCTTCGTTATAGAAAAAAAGGTCGTCAACAAACATTTTTTGTCATTTTCGTTAACGAAATTAACACTAGTCTTGACCAACTTTGAGTTTCTAGTAAAATAATTATATATTTTTTTTTTTTCTTCAATTTGATTCACATTTCATTACATTAAAATCCGAACTGCAATTTTGCATCCGGTTTGCTACCTCAATTCAAACTCATTAAAAAAAAAAAAAAATTTTTTTTTTTTTGTTTGTTTGTTTTTTTTTTTTGCCCCTTTTGTAGTTGGTAACCATATGCTTTAATTTTTTTCCTTTATATTCTTCAAAATATTTTATTTTGTATTCCAGGTAATAGGGGTGCACGTTATTGAAGAAAAATGCGATAACTTTAATAATGCAATATTCAGTATACGATACGATAAGTGTGTACATTTTTTTAATTATATTTAAAAATTGAAAATGATATAACCAACATACATGTTTCACATTCTTTTTGTGAGAAGAAAGCATCCCTACGACTTCTGAAAGTTTTACTGTTGCATTACATAAGTGTCAATTTTAACTTCAGTGTAAACCTAACTACATTTGATTGTTCAATTTCTGTTGTTAAGTAAACCTAATGTTAAAATAAAACACTGCTTAGTCTTCACTGTATGAATTAAATGTATACAAGCTACAAGTGATTCAGTCAAGAGCAGTGAGTGATTTTTCTGTTATTTGTTGTTTGATTAACATTAAGCACACAGACAGTTTATCAGGCTGCTGTCACTTTAAGAGCTGCACAGATCCAATGTATTGTTACATGCTCGCTTTCTTTCTCAACTGTTTACTCCATACCTGACTGTGTTTATCTGAATACTCACCAAGATGGGCATTTTGACATAATTTTGTGTGTTTGGCCATATAAACTGCAAAAGAGAATTGAAATCGGGATTACGCGCTGTCCGAGAGGCAGCTTCCTGTGCACGAGTACTTTGCTTATTGCACCTAATAACATTAAGCATGTCACATGTATGTAACAGTCATGTGTCCAGTCTATTCTCTGCTGTCTGCGTCGACCTAAAACTTGGACTATTCGGAATCTTTTGAAGTATTAAAAACATTAAGTTATCGTAAGTGATATACAGTTGCAGTATTTCGATAATTTCAATATATATGCAGCCCTACCGGGTAAGAAAGAATGTCATACAGTTTGGAATAACATGAGGGTGAATAAATGACAATAGGATTTTTATTTTTGCTTTAAACATTCCTTTAAGGCCTGTTTGTGTTTTCTGTGCTGATTTGTAATATTTGCCGCCTACTCTCACACAAGTGTTACATCTCTCACAATCTCTCACAACACAAGTGTTGTCATCTCACAACACATCTCTCACAACTTGAAATCCATAGCTTATCTTGGATCATTACAGGGCTCCTGTTGAACCTTAAACTGTCAACCCTGTTATTATTAAGAACGGTGTTTTTGTTTGAACATATGGAGCTCACTGATAGGACATGACACATGCATGAGATATGGGCTTACTGCAGCAGAAAACAGAGTGCCTGGTGTTCTCACGGAGTGGAAAGTTCTCCTAATCCCCCAGGAGGGTAAGACAGACATCCCTGGAAGTCAAAGCTCAATTATCCTTCTGTCAGTCAGTCTCCTTTCCGATAGTATGCCTATATCTTCTGTATTTAGTGCTATTGAAAGAGACATATACACAGCAAATGAGCTGTGAAAAGTTAACTGTCATCGCTGTGTACAAAATTATTTTGTGGTAGTACAATGAATAGTGTAGACGTATTTATTCGCCTCTATTTACTAGCAAGGTTGTCTGGCGGAGGGTGTGACTAATATTATACTCCCACTGCGCTTCTGAATCTTATTTATTAACATTGTGGTGGGCAGCCTTTAAAGTGGGGGGAAAATTGTGTGCTTGCATTACTTTTCCAACGTATTAAGGCTATTAAAATGTAGTGAGAGACTTAGACTGGGACCTGTTTACAAATCCTGTTTAGTTTACTGCCATGGAAAATGGGTTTTGTCATGTGGTGCGGTTGAAAGTTTAACACTTTTAATTACACTCTTAACCGTGGTCACAAACACAAAAGTTGATTCTGTTCGCATTCAAAGCGGGTTATGTAAATAAAATGACAATGAACAAAAATGTCATTGGTGGCGATGAATTTCTTCAAATACATGCAATCTATATAGTTCATGCCATGCGTTTCATAAAGGCAGTTAGTTAGTTTGTAGTGTTGTCGAGAGGTAATGAAATTTCCACCGACTGCAGGAAACAATGCCTTCGGCCTCGGCCGTTTGCGATTAGCAATCCCAACCCCCCCTTGCCGACTTCACGCTGTGTGCTGGGAATGCAACACGTTATAATAAAAACTCTAGAGATTTGTATCACACATTGCCAGGTGTAGATGTTTAATTGTTGATGTCGTTAATGGGTCGGAATACAATATCTCACGCCTTTGATAGGTTTATGATTGAAAAAGCCATTGCATAGGGCTTTTCCCCCATGTTAATGTTATTGTTCAGAGAGTGGCGAACAGCAAAGCGCACACAAGCCTCTAATATAACGCCATTATTTCTGTACAGTGCTCCGCCGCTTTAGGCTGGGGTTTCTGCCATTCTTGGCCAGTGTTATTGCTCTTGTCAAAAGGTTCTAAACCAACAGTGATATTAGGCCCTCGGGCGTCTACTTTTCTGCATGCCTTCCTCTGCTCGAGCACAGGAGCCTAGGACTAAGACTGGATGGGCACACACACACAAACCTCCTGCTTTATTACCTCCTGCCTGCTGCTGGAATTGCTTTCCTCCCTCGAGTGAGCCAGGCATAGGCAGCTTTATTGTGTTAACCTATTTGTGTGTCAAGAGCTATTGCGCCACTTTTTATCACTGTTTGTATTTGGATGAGTGGAGGCGGGGGGTGGGGTTACCTGGATGGATGGTCACCTCGCTCTCCTCAGGGGGAGGGATAATGAATGGTTGCTAAGCAATTTTTAGCCGCCCTTCACCAACCCTTTATCCATAGTAATCACTTTTATCTCTCAAAGATGTCATGTATAATTGTGTCCACTGTAATCCTCTGAAACTTGCCTAATGGCGGGTAGGTGCATGAGAAGCCGGGTGTTCGTGTACTGCCCGTTTGCTATGAGAAATATTTCTAGAATTGCATCAATTTGGAACGGTAAGTCTGAGATGGTCTAGAGATTAGTGCGCTGTAGTTCTTTTGCGGGTTAGATTTCAGCTAGCGTCATGTCCGGTACCTTCTATTAACCCCCCCCCCCACACACACACACACATACACACACACACAAAAAATATGGAAAAAAGATTTAATTAAGCATTTCTTTTAAGCATTTTCCTGTGTTGGTTCATTTGAGCTGTTTGTTTCAATGATAATATTCTCTTGTAGTGAAATCCATTTTTATTTGAAGAAAGGCTCTGGGCAAACATTTGATTAGCGTGTCAGTTCATTGCATTGATTAATTTCAAACAGGTTTAAAAACAATAGGTTTGTATATTTAAGATGTACAAATGGCCACCTTTTAAATGTACTTTCGCATTATCAGCCTTGTTGTTCGGTTACTGCTTACTCTAAAAACTGTAGATGACGCCTTCCCAAGGAACTTTGGTCTTTGATATGACAATTACTGCAGGGTGATGAGGACATGGTGATATTGCCCTCATTGGCTCATTTGTTGTGTTCTTTTTGTGGACTCTTAAGTTTCATTAACATTTTGATTGAGTTGGTGGAACTGCCAAGTGTGTGCGACTGCGCCCCGCAGTACTACAAACCACGCCTCTACTACAAGTTACGCCACCTACAATTAAACGGTCATTCGGGATGTCATCAGAGCCCCTACCTCTGGATTTGCTAATGTTGTCAATAGTACTGCTCTTCTTTTACTTCACTTTCCTCGCTTTTTAAGCTATCGCCACCTAGTGATAAGGCATACAGATCCTATTAAATAGATCACCAGATCATCCTGTTTGGTTTCCTCGGTTTTTAAGGTATTTAAATTATGAAATTTAAAGTGAATTTTAATTTTATGGAAGGCGTAGGTTTAGGGTTGGGGGTAGGTTTTTAGCTATAATTACCATGAGTCTGTATTCATTTGATTGTATAATTTATTTCATGTTTTACTAATAGCTGTTATTTCATTCTTTTTAAGATTCGAAAGCAGTATAAGTTAGCCTTACACCAAACCTTTCATATATAAAACATAAAATAATTTACTTCAAAAGATTGTTTTAGTCAATGACATCCACGCTTGTTTTTTCACAGCAGGCGTAACTTGTAAGGTGTAACTTGCTGGGGCGTGGTTTGTAGTACTTCGAGACGCAGACAGACCCTTCTCAGAACTGCTGACCCTCCACGGACTAATGAACTGACTGCGCCGCTTAAGGGAGATGAGAGGTTTGGCAGATATGGTTGGCCCAAAGCCGAGTGTTTTATCTCCAGATCTCACTTGCTAAGAAGGTAGACAGGAGAGGCTTTCAAAAGAGTTTTTATTGTTTATAAAGTCCCACATTTGCAACCTCCGCTGTATTGCGCGTGCATGTGTGCTTCTTTAGCCTGACCCCAATTTACACACTGCCTTTTCCTAACAAAAGTCATTCATGTTCTTTTAGCTTGTGCCGAGTTTCAGGCATAATTTGTGTGCGGCCAATTATCTCTCGAGCTTTGAAGACTTTCCTCTTGCTTCTCCAGGTTGGGATGAAAATTAATTTAGAGCTTCCCGAGAGCCTCAAAGCTTAAATTAGACTCTGGTTAAAAATCAAGGATCTCTTGCTTTTAATTTGACATTTCAGTTTTGATTTCTTTTGGGCTTGGAAACACCTTAATTGCAGTTTGAATCATCTCAAATAAGCAGATTCTTCAGTTGTTTACTGCTGGAAATGTTCATTTATGAATTTTAATATACACTGTTTCAATATTATGTTTGTTTAGCCTAGCAGTTGTCTAGTTAGTCTCACAGAACTTTGAACTGGTAATGGTTTACTATGCTTCGTTGGGCACATTTGTTGATCTGTTATCTGTCTGGTGTTTAAATGTACACAAGTTATTTATATTGATAGGTAATGGTTAGAGGATACGGCTTAATTATTGACAAATCAGTCTGAACTCTTTGACGGTTCATAGATCAGAAACAAATTAGATGCTGATGTAAATACAGGGCTTGTTTTAAAGTAAGCCATTATCTCATTTGATTTGCATTTCACATTAAAATCCACATGACTGCTATATAAAATTTGCAGTCGACGGATGTGATTTTGGAAGGTTTGTATGTGTTCTAGAGTTCTGTCCCTCGCTCAAGCAGCTCTGCGCCGATTCCATGGGATCCGTCTGTGAGACCGGCTGTGACAGCTCTCCTGTTCATGGAGTCAGAATGCAGACATGCTGAAAACACAGCGCACACGTTCTAACCTCCCATGTGTGCCTCCTCTGGAACATCTGTCCAGCTGTCATCTTGTCTCAGCCAATCAGATTCTGCTGTGGGCAGTAACTGTGGAAGTGTAGCTGGAGTAGTCTCTCTGCGCGTGTCTGTCTCTCTCTGAGGAATATGAGAGTGTGTCGGAGCATTGCTATGTGCTTTTACACCAAACACGCACACACACACACTCCCTCTGTGCCTGTTTACCAATAATGTGCAGAGATGTGAGCAGCAGATGGTTCCTGATTTTTCATGTTTAATCCCGATTTCCAAGTAATGCTGTCAACTTGTGTCATTTTCAGAACATTTTTAGTGGTTTGTACTCAGCACAGAACTGTGGAGCGGTTCTTTTTCCCTATGTAGTGATGTCCGAAACTCTTGAAACTGTTCTTTTTAATGATTTTGTCGAACTGTAACTATGAAATGAGTTATTTGTTTGGGCTATAAATAACGCAACATTTTATTGACACAATCTGTTGTGAAAATGTTGTGTAATAATTCATTGATTTTATAATTTTCATTTATAAAATATAAATATATAAAAATATAACTTTTCATTTTGAACAAACTATGTGAACATTTTACGACCATAAAAAAGCTACATTTGGCAATCTGTAACTCGTTTAAAAACAACAGTATTGAATATTTGTTTTACTACAATAAAATAAAATGATTTTAGCTGTTCATTGAAACAAATGCTAAAATAACTTTTCAATGCTAGTGTCATTTTTCTTTTATTTAACAAAATATTGTCATAAATCATTTTTTTTTTAACCTTTTCCTTTTAAAGAACCATTCAAATAAACCAATACATGAAAAAGTCTTAATTACTCAGACTTCTCATTTCAAGTTCCCAAGATAGTGTAACTGTTTTTTCCCCCCCCAACAGTTTTCAGTCATGACTCCTAGTTTCTAGCTAAAGTTAGTTACAATCTGCAAGTTTCTGTGCAGGTGTGACATCCTCTACCATTAGTTAGTGTGGCGCTTTGTGCTGTTTTGTGAATATGTATACCTCTTCCCCCTCACGGTAAGACGAGCCCTGTGTGACCAGTTCTTAATGCGCACTATCTCTTGGCTGTTAGATCATAGCGCCTTTTTCTTGACCGCTTGTCTGAGAGGCTCCAGTCTGAAGCCCCATCCCTCATCAGTGGCACAGGATGGCGTTTCAGATAAAGGAGGAGAATTCTATTTATGTCCGCCTGTAAACAAAGTCCCAGTGAGGAAGAGCTAATGGCCTGGAACTGACGAGAGCCTGCAGGGATATCTCACTCTATTTCTCCCTCCCTCTCTCGCTCATCTTGTCACCCTCTTTTCTCCTCGTCCTTCTAGTCATGGTGGTAGTAGATGGGAGAATCAGGCTGAAAGGAACCGTGTTGAAGCAGTCAGTTTTCTGATGTAAGGAGAAAGACTTTCAGGTCCTTGGCCTGAAAGGGAGCGAGAGGGAAGAAGACCAAAAAGACCGGAGGAGAATTTCTCCTGGGAAGAGACTGTAGTAAGAACAGCTGTACTTTCTCGCTTTCTTTGGCCCCATCTCTAGGTTCAAATCCACTGCACATCAAACATTTATCATACACTTTTACATCAATTCCTCTAGATGTTGGACCAGTGGTGTTTTTGAAGGGCTTTTGATCTCCGAAGCTCTAAGTTCTTGACAGAGTGAATTGAATTTCTTGTGACATATGGTTGTGATCGTATGCTTAAAGTATATTTTTGATTGGCCCCGTGTGGATCCACTAACTCTGATATGTTCTTTTCTTAGATTAATTACCGTCTTTATTTTTGAACGACATCTGATTGATGTTTCCTGCGAGGTGACAGCTGCTGGTTATTGGGGAACGCTTGATTGATCCGCACTGATGGAGCAGAGACAAGCCATGAAACTCTCCCATTGAGTGTCACTTACGACGTGTCTTGAAGCGCCAGGCCCATTCTGTTCTCTCTTGCGCGTGCGAGTGACAGACTTGTGCTGGGTATTGAATCTGGGATTGTTAAGCAGACGCTCGGTGGTAACGCTTTGTGTTATGATTGAAGGGCAGAGACGGCATCTTCTCGGCAAAACCCGATTTCTGTGCAAACTTCTCCCCTCCCCTCCTCTTCACGTCGACACGTTCTCTAACCCCGGTGACAAGCGAAATGCTGCCGCTTGTGACTTTTCGTTTTATCATTCAAATTCGTCCCATTGATGTTGCCGGCTCTGATTGACAGGCAAACTTGAGAGAGTAGCGATAGCAATCAGTCCTCATCAGCTGCGTTTGTGACCGTGGACAATAGTTTCTCTCTTTTGGTTTTCACACTCGTCGTTTTTTGCACGTCCCCCTCCCTGCTGTCACAGAAAACTCAGACGATTGCATTTCTGTCACGACAGAGGGCTATTAATCTTTTAAATCCGAGCCAGACCTGAGCAGCATTGTGTTCTGGAATCTGAGAGCGCACTGTGGAGACCACTCTGAAAAAGAGCGAACAGGGGGAACATAACGGGCTCGTTCTCTTTGTTAAGGAGAAACCGAAGCTTTCTGAATGCGCCCAATATTAGAAATCCAATCTGTCAGAGAGAGAGTAATAGATGAACAACATGCAGATGGTGAGGTGATTGTAAAATCAGGCTGCCCGGTTTTACCTGATATCCCTCTGGCCCTCTGCTCGTTCTCCCTCATCTAACCCGTTGGCCCATTTGGTGTGTTTTTTGCTTTTCGAGAAAAGTCCACGTGACTCGCTTTAACCTTTATTTTAGTAGAGGTCATGGGTTTAGGCCAGGAGATGCAGAATCGCCGTGTTCAGGCACCCTTGGAGCAAATCATGTGCGTTCATTGCCTCGCTCAAGGGCAAAACAGCAGTGGAAAAAAACATGCACATTAGAACAAACATGCCGCTTACAAAAGTTAACATCCTGTGTGTCCTGTGAGGCATAGGATTCAGTAACCCTCCACTAAGCAAGCTCTATTATAGCTAGATTTTCATTGTTGTGTGCAAAACTTTTTTTCCGAGACGAGCCATGTGGTTCTTAGGGTGTTGTTTATGTCTTGCACAGTTTCTAGGGTGTTTTGACTGCCTAATTGTCCACCAGATGAAAATGGTAAGTCTAATCGTTTAGAAAGGCAACAACACATCACATGATTTGAGGTATCGTTCATGTCTATAACACTTTGGTTTAGTAGTGGTTTGAACAAACTTCTAACCACAAGTATGAGCAATAGTAATAGTGATACTTGCCTTAGCAAACGCCGCTAATTATGTGGAGAGAATCTTTTTTTTCATGTCAATCAGCAGACAGTTGAGAAATCAATGCTAACCTTTCATGCAAGCTTTTAAAGCAAGGCCATGGATTAATTTTATCACAAAACCAGCAGGCAGTTCTGCCGAAAAGACTCTCGCTGTTAATGAAGTGCTGCCTTGTAGGAGGCATTAAGAAGTATAAAACTAGCGAGTTGAGGAAAACAGTGCAGAGCCTCTAAACATTTTTACGGTGAAGCGTGGTTCTTAATATTAGTTCAAACATGCTTCTTTTAATTGCTTATTTGGCATTAAGCAGACATTTTTTTTTAATTCAAAGTGACTCACGGTACACGGTTGCAAGAAGAATCCCCCTGGAGCAACACGAGGTCAGGCGTCTTATTCAAAGACAAAATGGTAATCGGTTCTCAGGAACTTTACATTTTCACCCTGTATTAAATCGCTCTGTTTTGTGCTGATGCCCTCGCCTCCCCTTGGCCCTCTTCTCCCAATTAGGGTGAGGTGTTCGGGTCCCCACCTGAGGAAACTCGATCCAGTGGGCTGAGAGCTCCAGACAGGGTTGGCTGGGCGCAGTGATGCACAGAGTAGTGATACTCGATAGGGGTTTCTCCAAAGAACTGCTCAGGGATGAAACTCCATTGAATTTCCTCTCAAGAAAAACATGTTTTTGCCATGCAGGACTCCCAACCAAGGCAGATAAGGTGGTGCAGAACTTCTCATGTGGAGTATCCATTGGTTACCACAGATTCAGACCAGTTAATATGTATATCTTTATTTAATTCAGAAGAAAGATGCTTATAAAATGTTTAAAGACAGCATGACAAGATATCAAAACTTATTTAGCTGCCTTAATATAATATATTTCCTAGTCAACATACATTCAATTGGATACTGTAGACAGAATTTGATCTGTGAGAAGTACCAGCATGAAAGATATGATAGTATATTTTTAACCTATTTTTTGACTAATTAAATAAAGTTTTATTAATAATTAACAATTTTAATAATTAATTAACAATTTTATTATTTTACTATACTAATATTATTTCTATTATTTACCAGAAAACACTTTTCCTTTTTTCTTTTTTTTTTTGCTTATTAGTTAAAGGGATAATTCACACACACACACACACACACACACACACACACACACACACACACACACACACAAATTCTCTTACCATTTACTCTCCCTCATGTCATTCCATGCATTTCATTCCTCTATGGAACACAAAAGAGTACTTGGTTACAAAGTATGTTGGTAACCAAAGTTTTGATTACCATTGACTTTGTATGGACAAAAAAACACTGAGACATTTCTCAAAATATCTTTTTATGTTCCGCAGAAGAAAAAGTCATAGAGTTTGCGAAAGTCATGAGGGTGTGTAAATGATGACAGAATTTTCATTTTTGGGTGAACCGACCCTTTAAAAGTGCTTAAAAGAGTTTTCTTTTTGCCATGATATCATGTTCTTCCGTTTCGTTTAGCCAAACAATTTATCTGTCTAAATATTTGTGAAGTTTCCCAGCTTGCTGATAAAAAGAGCTGTTTGTTTTGATGATGCTCTGTCCGTCAGTAACCGTATCATCTCCGCCGGCAGTGTTTACTGTCCATTATGTCTGTGCAAACACAGCCGCCGCTGATCTTGTGTGCTCTCCACACAACCTGTCTCCTCAGAGTCTGGATCATAAAAGTGCATTCAAAGCTTTGAAATGCCTCCGCTCTCCCAAGCCCCAGACACTTGCTGCATAACTCAGCTGTGTGGAAGCATTTTGGCCCCCCTGCCTGCCCTTGCGGCTGCCCCGGCCCTGCTCTCCGTATTCAGGCGTCTCTCTTGACTTCTCCAGCCCTTTGTTTCCTCAGGGGATGGATGCAGCGGGCAGGGAGGGTGCGAGCTGTTCGATCAATAGCCGCTCCATCTGTCGGGCCTGTGGCAGGGGCTCAGGGCGGAGGGTGGAATTCGGCACCGTCTGTGTGGTGTATGCAGGGGGCTTGTCACCGGATTCTGCCTGAAAGGGGGCTCAAGGGCTGTGGCGCTAGGGTGGGGTGGAGTGGGGCGGTGTCCCCCAACCATTCTTCGTTTTTGTGCCGACTCCCTCCTCAGCACAGTGAAAGTTGGCTGGCGTGTGTGGATATGTGTGTGTGTGTGTGTGTGTAGAGATGAGAGGCGTCTATTGTGTCATTTCACAGGCTCCCGGGAGACAGGGTCACCTTGTCCCTCGTACAAACGGTGCCCTCTCTGGATATTTTGGCTGTGTGTTTTATACGAGGGCCAGACACCCAGGCTCTGAGCACATCTATCTCTCATCTCAGCCCTTTTCAGATTCCCCCTATTGAGAGAGAGAAAGTCTGGAACAGGGCTTTCAAAGGGGACATCTGAGATAGTTGCACAGTTGACATCATTCTTCCTGCGAGACACTGGAGAAGCTCTGGATCTGTCTGTGCAGCTGAAATCTCCATAAACTGCCCTTTTAGGACACTGAGGTCTGTATTTGTGTTTGGATTATGGAAAAACTGTGCTGCTCATTTAACACAGGCCTAATACTTTCATTTACATGAAATCAAAATGGGCCCTATTTAGATTTTTAATAAATTACTTAACTGCCCATTATTCTATGTTTGCTTTCATAATCTTTCATCAAAATCTAACATCTTTCTCCTTTGAAACAACTCTTCTGGTCATATAAAGCCAAAAGTAATATCATAGTGTAACATTTCACTTTTCACTATCCAGTCAAATCTCGTTAGATAAAAGTCCCAGCTTATATAATTTGATTCCGTCACATTACAGATGCATGTATTAAATGTACATAAAGTTTGAGGTCAAGATTTTATTTATTTATTTTAATAAATTAATACTTTTATTCAGCAAGGATGCATTAAATTGATCAAAAGTGACAGTAAAGACATTTATAATGTTCCAAAAGATGTTTCATATGAATGCTGTTCTTTTGAAATTCCTATTCGTTATATTTCCAAAACTGTTTTCAACAATAATCACAATAAATGTTTCTTGAGCACCAAATCATCATATTAGAATGATTTCTGAAGGATCATGTGACACTGAAGACTGGAGTAATTATGCTGTTAATTCATCTCAGAAATAAATTCTATATTAAAACAGTTATTTTAAATTGTAATAATGTTTCACAATCTTACTTTTTTTACTGTATTTTTGATCAAATAAATGCAGCCTTAGCGAGTATGAGAGACTTCTTTCAAATACATTTTTAAAAAATCGTACCGACTTTGTAACTTTGGTATGTACCTTAGTAATGGTGTTCCTGGAGCGTTTTTTGTTTTTAAAGACCTGCATATATCTGTGTGATTATGTGTGCCAAAATTCGGCTGTTGTGACAGCTGCTTTGCCTTGATCAGTGTACTATGACGAGGACTGTAGTCCTTGGGGAGGCTCATCTCTGCTGTTATTTAATGGCATTTGCTTCACATGAAGGACAGATACAGCAGTCCTAACCTCTCAGGCTCTCTCATGGCCACTGATGCATTTTTTTTTTCAGCGCTAAAAGACCCATGAAAACAAAGTGCTCAGCCTTTTTATCCCATCAAGTTAGTATGAAATTGACAGAAAATGCAAAATACGAGGCCAAGCGCATGTCAGCAAGCTTATCTTTTGCTCTCTTATCTGCATGGTCATTTCTTTGATCCCAAATAGCTCACAGTTTAGGCTGACCGTTCTCCAAGGCTGTTAGGTGCTGCAGCATCTTGTCACGTAAATCTCAATTAACTCCGGTTCAGCCGTCAGAGACCACACCGCTCCTAAACGAGCCCTTTATTGCCTCATATCTAATTGTGTGGCTCATTAAAGCTGCTAATCAAAGAGACTTACATATCCAGCAGCAAGGTTATGTGGCGCTAAACTCTGAGATGCTGAAATTTTTCAAATGAATAGCTTGACAGCAACTCTGTAGCACTCCAAACTTTTTTGTCCTTGTAGTGTCTTGAAGAAAAATGTTCTAGAGGGACTTTAAGCCTTCACTGGCCTTATGCCCAACCAGGTTCACAATCTCTTTTGAATCTCACAAAAACATACCCATCTTATTATTATTATTATTATTATTATTATTATTATTATTTTAACTTTTTTGAAGTCTTTTAGTAAAGATGCCTTTTACAGTGTTACTATATGAACAATAGTAGTACACATTGCTGGGGGCTGGATTTTTATTTTTTTATTTTTCATCTTTTTCATGGCAATTAATACCATTTTTTCCAGTATGTTCTAATTACATGTCTCCAGATTTCTTGTAATGTCTATTGTTATCAGCATTGATTCTTCATACAATAATTTTGTACTGTATTACAAGTGAAACAATTAGTGAAACAAATTCTGTAAGAGTGTTTGTGCTTTTGTTTTTTATCTCATTCTTACAGATGACAAGGTTTTACCTGCGAAAATCCTCAGTATTAGGTAACTGCAGTTCTGCTTTTCCAGCACAGCACTGCTATCTTTCTGGTGTTCCCAGAAGAGCCCTGGGTACCTCTGAGCCTCAAAGAGATTGGTGAAGAGAAGGTTGTGGTGGTCACAGAGGGGTTCGTTTGCTCTTAATGGAAGCACTCACTGGCTATCTCCTCAAGCCAGCCTGGAGCTAATTTGAGACAAGGCGGATGGATGTTTGCTTTCTCTATGTGCTCTTCCCACCTCGCATGCTTTTATCACACTGTTTTAGTAGCCGAGGTTTGGCAAGGAGGGAGAGAAAGAGAGTGGAAAGGGACATCTGCCTTTTGTGTCTCCTGGGTTCTTCTCCTTTACTCTCAATTAAGAAGATTTAAACAGACAGTGTTTGTCTTTGTCCAAACTAAAGAGGGAGCCTCAGCAGGTGTATGCGTCTGTGTGTCCAAATAGACACGGCTCAAAGGCTCTCTCCATCAGGCGAGGATCGTTTGAGAGTATGGCGGCTTTCAGCGCGGGGGAGAAAACTGCAGTGACAGCACAATGAATAAATTGAAAAAGGCTTGTGTAGTAAATTGTCTATCGCTGGTGACAAACGATCTGATAGGAGCGTGCGGAGGCTGCAGACGCCGCCGTCCCAGCAGAGCTGTGAATAACTGGCCTATCTGCGTGCTGCTTAGCACACCGGCCTCGCTCACACGCTTAATAATTTATATGCTGTGAAATATTTCTCCCCTGCGCAGATACGCCCGAGTGTTGGCAGGCGGTGGGGACAAGCTCTGGGAATGTCCCTTCAGCGCTAATTTGGGGGACGATGACATCCAGAGGTTTCTCCCTCTTTTTTTTTTTTTCTCTCTTTTTGTTAGGAAATGCCCTTGATAGACAGTTTCTCATTCCAATTCCAAAATTGCAATTTAGGAATTGGAATGAGGAATTTACTGAAATGTAATTTAAAGAAATTCAATGCAGGTAATGCATTCTTGGAAATGAAGTGTTTGAAATATTAAATATGACGCAATTATATATGGCAGGGAGGGAGGGCGGGAGCTCCAGTTCAAAATGTAGAGGATTTCCATGTTTTATCCATATAATAGCCTCCAAATGCTATGCAAATTTCAGACATAAATATAGTGGGTTTTTCTGCATCTATGGTTTTAAAATATAAAATATGTCCCCAACTAATTTCCCCCTAGTGAATCTCAGCCATTTCCATCATTGTATACACAGACACACACTACAAATTTCTATAGGTGGAATCTGTCTGTCTGTCTATCTGTCTGTGTATTGTTCTGTCTCACCTATAAGCCTTTAAACTTAAAAGCTTTTTAATCTTTTATTCAAAACTTTCAAACAATGCTTTGTCAAGGCAGCAAATTTGTCTTGGCAAACTTTGCTTTTCTAGTTAAAATGAGTCATTTCCTTAATGTAAATTAAATTCTACTTGCATTCAAATTGCAATTCTGCATCCTTCTACCTCAAATCAAATTCAATTTAAATTGAGTAATTAAATTTGAATTTAAAAGCCATTCTCAATTCTGAATGGCACTCCAGCCCTATTACCATTGCAAGTCGCACATCCCGTCATTGCTCATTTGCATAGAGTGGAACTTTGCTCAACTTTGCTCACATTGGCAATGTTTGCTGTCGCTCAAGTCACCTCAAAACTTTTATTGAAAACAAATGACTTTCGGTGGCTTTGTCACTGGAAATCGCTGTCAGTGTGAAATGAATGCCCCTTTATGCTGTTAAGGACATGACGAAACGTCATGCTCCCAGGCTTTTATAATTTCTTAGGCTAAATTTCTCACTTGTCATCTAAATCTCCGTTGGCTGTCAAATCTAGTCCAACCTCTGTGGATGTGTCCTTTCTTTGCGAGGGGGACCTTGGGGACCAATTAAAAGGAAAATGTCTTTCTGTCGGGTCAGGGCGGTTTAATTGTTTGTTTGTTAGTTTGTATCTGTGGGATACTTTTACTGTGTGTACTCTTATACAGACTTCTGAAGGTTTTCATGTTGTTGTTTTTTTTTATGTCCTGCCCTGTTTTATTTTTATCAATAAACTCTGGTTTTTAAAGTCCTGTTTTGGCCCTGCAACCAATTATGCGGACTATAAAAAATTTAACAGGGACAGTCTTTTATAATTGAATCCTAAAGTAATAGATTCTGTTAAATATGCATGAGCTTGGCTTTATAGATGAAACTAGAATTAATGTCTATCAGAGACCCGACCAGGAAAGCACAGAGGAAGGGAAGGAGATGGAGATGGGATATCTTATCATTATTCTAATAGGGTATGATTGCCGTGGACAGAGGCAGACTGTCTATGGCTAGATGGGACGACCAGTTTAATCGTTGCAAGTATTGAGCACATTTACCCAGACTGGGCAAGCTGAGATGCTGAAAACCGATCCAGCTATACCCTGGTTCGATTGTCTCTCCTTTTTTTCAGGAGGAGGTTGTGTGGTTGAATGGGAGGGAGATATGTTTTGAGCTCTGGTTTGTTTTTGGCATGCTGTGTGACAGCTTAATGAGGAAGTTAAGGAGCGTGCATCGGAAGGTCAGGGACTGCCGATCAGAGAGGGAGTCGTATATCTCCACACAAAGTCTCCTCACCCGTATCCTGTACACTCAATCTGTCAATCTCTCGTCAGCTCTGCTTACCCCTCCAATGGGACGCATGCTATGCTTGCCATACAAACAGATCTTTTCTTTTTGTCCATTTACGGTAAATTCAAAGGAGCAGCCAAGGGAAAACGCTTTTCAAGGTCTACACAAGTGTTCAAGGCACGTGTGAACCGGCCTTTTGCCCTGTTATTTCCTATGTAAACTGTAAACCGAGACGCTCTATTGTGGGCTTGCACGGTGCGGTGAATGTAGCTAATTGCGCGTTGAGTTCTGAGCAGAGGAGAAGGTCAGTTGTCGGTCCTTAACTTCCACCCTGACAACGCCATTAATCCCACAGCGAGTCAAACTCTGCTCTGCACTGCTCGCAGGCCAAATGTTTCATCTCAAGGAAGTCTGTGAGGAGAAATAAAGGAGCTCATAAAATATTAGATTATTGGGCGGCTGAAGTTTTGCCTTGGAGGTGGAAGTGCTTTTTCCTTATCCCTGATGTATTTGCTGGCATGTGGCGTAAGGCCAAAATGAATGGATGGTTCAGAAGACTGAAAAATCTTTTTAACAGCTCAGCTATTTCTCCTAAACAACAATGACATTTAAAAGAACTTTAGTTGAAGTCTTTGCTTCTCTTTTGACTGTATCATACACTTTGCTTAGATTTGTCAAGATACCGGTCTGCAATCAGAAGTAAGTGATTTTAAATATGAACGCAAATAATTCATACCAAAACTAGGTCAGGTGTTTTCAAACATTTTGAAGCCACGGACCACTATTGATCCAGTTGTAAGGTTTCCCCCAGCTATATATTTTCATTTATAAAGACACATTTGTACTGTAAAATATATATATTTTTTTCTATTTTTAAACTTATTTTTTCAAATATACTTTTCATTTACGCTGTCAAATATTATTATTATTATTAAATATTAATATTTTGTTTTTGGTAACTTTTTTTAATCCTTTATTTTATTTTTTTTCTGAACCCGTTTGTTCATTTTTATTTATACTATATACAAAACCTATACTGAAATATTTTATTTAACATTTTACTACACAATTGTTTAAACTTTTTTGTGAAGTTCCTAGCATCCACTTGTGACTCATTTTGAAAAATCGCTGATCTAGGTTATGCCCTCCATATTGATTTTAAAGCTCTGTTCTCCTACTGTATGTTAAATAATTATGCATGTCTTTTTTGTGTTTTAGGAGAAACTTCTGAGACAAAGAAATAGTCCATCCAAAAATGAAAATCAATCTGTCATCATACTTACCCATCTGTGGAATACAAAAGGAGACATTCTATAGAATTTTTTGTTCCAAAAAATGAAACAAAACCAGCATAAAATTATGCTCAAATCTCATTTGCAGTTCTGCATATTTAACTATGGCGCGTCTCAATACACGTGAAAACCAGAGACATTTGCTATCATTCACGTCAAACTTAGCGCAACAATCTTAACCTTCCAAGTTTGAAATATGCGCATACACAAATGAGATTTTTGAGCTCCTGGAGGGCATGATTTTCATTTTTGGATGAACTATTTCTTTGAATAAAACAACTGAGAACATTAAGTCTCCTGAGCTTTGAAAGAGCAACCTCTGAGCAATATTTTTTTCCCTCTGGGTGTCTGTGTGTTTGAAGTGTGGATCCGGCAAGCAGAGAAGCTAAAATGTGAAACCCGGGATTAAAGGAGGGCAGTAGGGCCTACAGGCGTGATTTTGGGATATCTAACCCCTTTAATACACCGTGCCATATCTCAAAACCACGTTTAACCACCGACCCAATCCCTTCAATCGTTTTCACCAGAAATGCATATTAATAGATTAGCGAGACGAGGAGTTTGTGGATAAGCTTGGCAGTTAAAACGGAGGTCGAGCTTTAGTCTCCCACTGGTCTATTTTATTTAATTTTTTAAGTCAATGGCCACATCCTCTTCACAGTGTAATTTAATCGGAGACTCTGTGGCTGTGGGCAGCATCTGCGCTCAGAGCAGAGATAGAGCTGCTGCCTTCTTTTTTTTTTTAAACTAATCCTCAGATTTCTCTGCTCACCGAGCTACAGATCACTCCACTGGGTGAAGACAATTACCAGCCTGCTTTTTCATGCTAATGCAATCTCTAACTAGATCGCTCCCCAAAAATGTGGAGGAGAGAAAGCGAGAGATAGGAAGAAGGAAAGGGTTTTTTTTTAGATTAACATTTAATTATGAACAGTTCCCCGTCAGCGAAGCGGAGGGGTCAGAAGAGGAGGGCAACACACAGAAGGGAAAGGGCAGGCAGTAATTTAAGATGCTGAACTCTGCTTAGGGACGTGTGTGTGTGCGCCACGCCAGAGAGAGAGAGAGAGAGAGAGAGAGGTCAGAGGGCACGTCTCATCATAAGCAGGGTTTTGCATGACTGCACCTATTCTCGAATGCCTGCATGAGGGGTTTCAGGCCTGGTATTTGTTTTGTGCTAAGATTTTATGACATCATCCTCAGGATAAACAGTGTTCTTGAATAAAATGACTTCTTCGGCCTCATCGGATCAGAAACTCGGAAGTCTCGGATGAATCTCCCAAGCCTCACTTGACCTTATGATTGTCAAGCTGTCTAGAGCGCTTTTCAAGACTCCACAAAACCCTCTAATGTTCTCTGAGAATATGACGTTCGTCTGAAAGTCACATGTGGAAGTCACTGGTTGTGTGATTTTTCACAAGCGTAGAGTTTGCGTGTTTGGATGTGATCTGCTTTGTATGTCATTTTGCAACTTTTTTTTATACTTTTTTTTTTTTGGAACCCTTTGTTTTTTATTTATACTGTCAAATGTTTTTTTTTTAATGAACCCATTGGGCCCTATCAAACACCTGGCGCAATGTGGCGGCAGGCGCGACACAAGTGTTTTTGCTAGTTTCAGCCTGACGCAGTTATCATTTTCATGTCCAGTGTCATGTTGTTTAAATAGCAAATGCACTTGCGCCCATCTGTTCGCCCATGGGCGTGCTGGTCTTAAAACGAGGTGTGTTCAGGTGCATTTTTGCCGCGTTGCTATTTTGAGGCAACTGAAATAGACTGCGCCATTGACCAGCTGAAACCTGGTCTAAAGTCAATAGCGCAGTATTTTTTGTGTTATTTAAAGGGCGCGTTAGTAATATGTGCCTATAGGCGGAGTCCACAACACGCGCGCAACACTTATTACACACAGGCAGCACACAAACATTTTTAAATATGAAAAATGAAAGGATTAAACTGTAAAAGATTATTATTGTGTACATAAATATAAAAATGCCTACATGTCATAATGGATAGTCATTGCATGTATCAGAATTAGCCTACCTATTTGCAGTAATAAGCAAGCAGGCCTCATTGGATGAGCAGATCCGTTTCCTCGCTAGCTAGAGAAGCGTTCAGTTTTTCTGTTGCAAATTCCACCATGTAAATAGCGAATCCGCCATGGCGCGAGCGCAACTGGCTTTTTGAGACTCTGATTGGTTTATTGCACGTTATAACACACCCATTACTCATTAAGAGAATAGGGACAACCCTTTTAGACCATGCTCCGGGCGCGCCGACCGTTTTTTTCCGTCGTTAAACTAGCAAAAGTGGATTTGGACACGCCCTAAGTGCACCTGCGCCGTGCGCTTTAGACCATGCACTTAGATCGTTAAAATAGGGCCCAAAATTTAAATTTTAGTTTTTTTTTATGCTATACCAAAATTTTTTTTTTTTATTAATTGTAATAAAATATTTCTGAACATACCATTTAATTATATTTTTAAATTATATTTTTTAATAATAACCTAAGTGAACTCCCAAGCATCCACTTTAAAAAGTGCTGCCGTTTTAGAGCTCTTTTCAAGACTAGCAGAGGAGACTTCATGAAACCCTCTAATGTTCTCAGTCACGTGGGAGTCAAAGTTGTGTGATTTACACAAGCGTGTCAGGTAGAGTTGGCGTGTATTTGGAAGCGATCTGCTTTGTATGTCATTTTGCAAAGCAGCTTTGTCAGCCGACTGCAGCCGACCAAATGTCTCGGCACTGATGAACTGGGATCCCTTTCTTTGAAGGCTCCTGTGAGCATGTACACATATTTGAGACTTATCAAAAGATTACCATTCCACACACATTTCCTTCTTGCCACCATCACATAGATACACACACGCATGTGAATTACACACATACCTCACCTTCACTACCTCGTGTCCCTCGGAAGGGGAATGATAACGCGGGTCTTTATCGGGACAGCTGTGTGATATGGAAGGTGCCGGATATTTCCTGCCACTAGGGCCAGGCAGGGCTGTTATTCGCTCTCTCGCTCACTGTCTCCCTGATTATTGGACAGAAAACTGATAATCTTAGGGGAAACAATGTCTGATAAAGCGTGTGTGTGTGTGTGTGTGTGTGTGTGTACATCCCTGCATGTAAATATATGTTGATGCTTTGAAGGTTAAAGGGTTAGTTCACCCAAAAGTGAAAATTAGCCCATGATTTATTCACCCTCAAGTCATCCTAGGCATATATAACAGTACATTGATGTGAACTTTTCGGCTTCAATTATTTTCTATTGATTTGAACTGTTGATGGTACATTAAGTTTTTATTTATCATAACTCAACGTCAGCGTGCATGATTTAATTATTTGTCTTTTTCTCCCTCCCTCAAATGACAACGGCTCATCTTTCAGTCTTCAGCCCCTCAGGCTGTGATCAAACAGCACAAACAATGAACAAAATACAGCAAGAGAAGACACTTGAATATTCACACTAACAAATGAATACCTTCAGGGGGTGGGGGTGTTGTGCATAGAATAGGCCATTGTTTTCATTTTGTGTTAATCCTAAACAGGGTCCTTGTGTTATGTGAATGAGTTCAGATGTGTGACAAACAGTGTGATGGCCAACGCCGGCTTTTTTTTAGTTTAGCTGTTCTTTTCTGTGGATTGTTGCAGTTTAACGGACAACCAATTGCTCCGATGTGTCTTTATTTAGATGTGTGACCTCTACACTCGGGCTGTGCGATCTTTCTTTTACAATTTGTTGTATTTAAATGCTTGGTAAGGAGAGAATAAGTCCTGCACATTGCTGTAGCTCACTAATTTATTCATTTATTTTGACCAGTATTAAATATTTAATTGTGCATTGTGCATGCTCACTATTATTTTACTACTATTTTTGCATTTAGATTACATTTGCCATCATCTAATGCTCAATTAAACTTAATCTTTTAATAAAAGTAATGATTTAATAAAACTTTTAAATGTAATCTCACAGTGAAAATTCATTTTTCATACTGTACATTTATAATGCCTAAATTCACTTGTAGCATTAAAAAGGGTGATTTTTTTTTAGTTTTTCTTTATCTTTAATTTATTTAGACAAAATAGTGTAGAATTTCAATATTGGTCATTTATCACTTATGTGGCTATTACATGAAAATAGTTATCTATATATTATCTGTAGTTTTCCGACAGAAATTAATATCAGTGCATTTTTTTTATATTTATGTAAACATTTGATTTTTGTTTTTAACTTCGAATGCTCTACATTTTTGTTTGCCATCAAACTACGAAAAAATCTAACATTGTTTGCTAAGTAAGCACGACGCGACAGGTTTATTGATTGTCACCCTGTTGTGCTATTGATGGATAGGCTACTTTGAAAATGTCCAAATGTCATTCTAATGTTTAGAAAATAATTTTGTGACTGCATCAGCACTGCTTTAGACAGAAAGTTCTTCCATGTGATCTCACACGCACACACATATTCATTCAGCGTCTCGTCTAAGCGGTCAATTAGCTGGTGCTTCAGCCACCGACGTGACAGCGTTAATATGGGCAACTGTAGCGTGATTCAAGATAACAGGCGTGTGGTTCCGCGTGCTGCGACAGAGATAGACTTCGTGTTATCATCCGGCTCCTGTTTGCAGGCCCTGTGGAGTGCTAAAAAAAAAGCAAGAATTTACCACTGCAATATGTTTATGTTCATTCTTCGAGCTGCACAATAAACCATCTTCCATCTGCTTATGCTTGCAACAATGGCTGACCTGTGTTTAACCCTGGAATGGAGGCGGGCTCTTTAGCAGATGTGGATATTGTGTGCGAATATTGTTAGCTATTGAATGAGACTGTATGTATAGTGGAAAAACGTGCATATTGTTTGTTTGTTGTCAGCAGGACTGTTTGCGCTCTATGGGTTTTACGTCCTCTCCTGCATTCATGTGTTGTTAGGAAGCGCCGGGTCTCCTGTGTGTGCGTGTCTTGTTAACAGTCATTGGATTTATGTCCCTTTGTGCGTGCCCGTCTGCAGATGTCCCCTCTGAAGGATTGTTTGTTTGTTTGTGAGTGTTTTGCATTCTCGTTTGTCCTTGTCCTGTTGCATTATTGCTGTGTGTGTGTGACTTAATGTTATTCTGATTTTCTAATGTCGCCTGCTCAGCGTGTTCAGCAGCGTGTGTGTGTGTGGTTTTTATATAATAGTGTTGAGTGTCTAAGATTGTGTGTGTGTGTGAAGTGAAGTTAAGAGGTCGGGGACTCTGTCTGTCCCTCTAATGGGCTCTTTCATTGCTTTCCATTCATCGGTGCAGTGTGTGTGAGGGATTATGGGGGACTGTAGTGGCTGCTTGTTAAAGCCGAAGAAAAGGGTCTGGGTGTGTCGATTGGATTAACTTGTTTGGGCTTATTAAGAGGGGAGACGCACAGGCCTTTTAAAAGCACTGCATGGGGCTCTCTGTCTCACACACACAGACATTCACACACACTCACACTGAGCTGGCAGGTCACCATTCAATTAGGAAGAGAATCCCCCCCCCTCCTTTCCATCCCCTC
Organism: Coreius guichenoti; assembly: GCA_039654105.1. Classification (NCBI taxonomy): domain Eukaryota; kingdom Metazoa; phylum Chordata; class Actinopteri; order Cypriniformes; family Gobionidae; genus Coreius; species Coreius guichenoti. Next base: position 13,320,114 of record CM077169.1, read on the forward strand.
AGCTCTCAGATATCGCAGACAAACGCAAATGCTCATTCCTCTCTCCGACCTTAACATCAATATATGTAGAATCCCTACAGGCTGAGTCTATATTGGTCATAATGGAGGATTTTATAGACAGGAAATCAACTTTTACCCATCATGCTTTTTGTCTTAGGTTCTTTTATCCTCACTAACACCTTTTTGTTTCACCTTCCCCTCACTTTCCAGCCTATCGATCTTTTCGCCTCTCCCACAGAAGTGCACTTCAGAGAATTCAGGGGGCTCAGGCCAGCGAGAGGTTAATTCCGCCGCCAGAGATCTCGGCATGCATCAGATAAACTAAGTGCGTGTCTACCTGAAACTGTATATTGTTACAGATACAAAACCACTTTCATTATGGAAACTGATTTATGCACAGACTACTTTAACTTAATGTCTCAGTTGGAGAATTCTGAGTGTTCTAAATAGTTGTAAGTGTAGTTTTTCTGTCCACATTGAAAGCAAAAATTGCTGCGTAGCATAACCCAGTCGCAGCCAATCAGAAATTGGATGTCAGCCCAATGAGAAGAACTGGTAACCAGCAAAGTGTGAATATCGGTACCATATCAGTCAATTGTTTTAATATACAGTACCGGTCAAAAGTTTGGTACTATAGCATATTTGAAAGATTTCTGAAGGATCATGTGACACTGAAGACTGGAGTAATGGCTGATGAAAATTCAGCTTTGCATCACAGAAATAAATTTTACTTTAAAGTATATTAAAATAGAAAAACATTATTTTAAATTGTAATGATATTTCACAATATTACTGTTTTTTTTCTGTATTTTTGATCAAATAAATGCAGGTTCGATGAGCATAAGAGACTTCTTTCAAAAGCATTAAAAAAATTAATGTTTCCAAACTTGTGACTGGTACTGTATATGTGTATTTTTCTTTATAATATATTTTTAATTGTGTATGCTCATTTATTATTACATTTTAAATGACCTTTGCCATCATCTAACGCTCAATTAAAGTTTTAAACCTCATTTTCCGGTAAAAAAACTAAAAAAACAATGACAATTTAATAGCACTTGTTATAGTTTAGTAAATCTCAAAATTAAACAATTGAGTTTTTATTTTTTAGGGTTTTAATTTGAACTTTACACCCAATAGTGTTGAAGTTTATTTATGGGTTTAACATTTATCTGATATCACTGTAGCATGAAAATAAATATCTGTATCTTTCAGAATTTAAATATATGTGCATTCCTATATAATGCAAAATACATTTTTTTTTTTTTTTTTTTAACTTTTAAAACAATATTCACTGTGTGAATTTTCTCTTTCATTGTGAAGTGCAGTAGTTTTAAAATCTTGTTGCACTGAAACCTTCTGCTCTGTGTTAATAGGTCTGAAGGCTCTGAACACACATTTTGCATCTTGAGCCTTCACCCTAACCAAGGGACTTAACTTCAGGATGTTCAAGAGGGATGTCTATGAAGTCAGTGTGGCTGTAGGGCTTTAGATGAAAATCATATGCTAAATAACAAACCAAATGTATGCCATCTCGGTTTTAGCTATACAAGCATACCTTGTTTCTTAATCTTGTAGTGGTGCAAGAGTTCAGTCATATCTCCTAGAAAATGTCTCACTATTTTCAGGTATGTGTGAGGTTTGTTCCCATTGACAGCTTATAAACCCTCTAGTTTTATGAAATAACAGTGATAAGAGAATTTTTAATTTGGCTTGTGTCTCAGGAAGCAGACTCACAAGTGAAAATTACAGAAATCTTCCAGTGTTTGCTGTTCTTTGTATTGAGCTGGTACTGCTTTTGACTGAAGGGAGACAATGATGAGTATATAGTGGTGGGGATTTTATTGGTGTTGCAACTGATTTGTTCAAATACATTGATAAGCATATGTTAGCTGACATAGCTGCACAATTTCAAAGTGCCTGCGTGTTTACTATAAATAAATATTGACAGACAGACAGGCAGACCTGAGTCGCTTGTCGATCTCGCTCTCATTCTCTGCTCAGTTCCTCATCATCTGCTTGCATTCACATGCAGATTTTTGGAAACAGTCTCAGGAAGGGCTAATCCATTTCCCCGCTGTGACAGAAAGCCATTGAGGAGACAGAGAGAGCGAGAGCGAGAGAGAGAGGTTTACCGATGAGCCTGGATCTTTAAATAACACAGATTTCACATGTCAATAAAACGGAGCGATTCAGCATACTCGTGGATTGCATGTTTTTCGGTTGTTGTTCACAGTTTGAGGATTTGTTCCCTCAGAAAGTCTGACTGACAAGATGGGTGGTAAAGGGTTGTCAGGCGTTCTTACTGAGCTTCAAGATGTTTCTGCTTCAGTTTAATCACGTTGCCATCTAAAGAGCTGTAATTTACACAGTTGCCCTCTGGCATGGTTTGATTTAGCCAAGGAGGACATGTTCCTAGATCTTTTGTTGGTGCTGGAACAACATGCCTATAAATTATAGCCCTAGTTGTACCCCTGACCCTAACCAATCACAGGGATAATAGATTAAGAATGTTGTTCAAGCCCCTAACCCCAGCCATAAGCCTAATCCTAAAACCTGATTGGTTGACAGGAATGCTGTTCCAAACAAGGATATTGATCCAGCCAGGAACACGTCGTACCTACTTAGGCAAACCATGTTAAGCGTTTCACTAGGGTTTTTATGGCTTTGATTTATTTCTATTTTATTATTATATTTATTCTTTTATATATTTATTTTTACTTTTAGTATTTGTTAGTTTTCAGTCAATCACTGTTAGTTTTAATTTATTAAATTTGTTCTAAGTTTTCTAGTTTTAGTTTTTATTTTGGTTCTAGTATTTTAGGGATGCCAAAGTTCATTTTTAAAATTTGTTTCGATTTCTGCAATTATTATTGCTATAGAAGTATTTACATGTTTAATGTAGATGGGTTGTAAAGGTAATATATCATATCAGACACTAAATCTGAAATTAATTAATTTTTAATTATTTTTTTTATTCACTTTTATTTGGAGTAATGAGAATCTTTTTATGTAGTTTCAATTTTACCTATGTTTTTTACAGTTAAAAATGTTTTCATTTCATTTTTGTATAGTTCACTTGACATTTAACACTCCACTTAATTGTATTGTTTGGTTTTGTATTTGTTTTTTTTTAATGTGCCTGGGCCACAGTAAGGTGTTTTGGAACAAACACAATCAAAACCATGAGTCGTAATATTCCATATCATAAACAGAGGTGAAAATTAACCTTAATGTCTGTATTAAGTTCAGGAGGTCATTGTTCTTTATTGACAACACATCTGACTGTCAATCGTTAAGCATTTTGCTTGCACATTTGTGCTGAAATCAAAGTCCTGTTCTAGGTAGCCTTGTGGTTAGATCTGGGCTTGTGCCAAAAGGTTACAGGTTCGAACCCTCCATTGTGCCCTAGAGCAAGGCACTTCTCGTAAAGTTACTCCAGCAGGATTGTTCCTGTAACTTACTATTACACTTTCTTTGCTAGTCTGGTTGTCGGCTGGTGGGCGGCAGTGCTGCCTGAAACATAGTCAGATGGTCCTATTACGCATTCTCCAAAAGAGCTGCTGTTTCCTGTGTCGACTGTCTGGCAGCGCGCCCCGTTTTCTCTTCTTCCTCTGGAGCGAAAGAGCTGAAGATGGAGGGAGGCAGAGTAGGAATGCAGCCAGAGATTTATGGCCCGGGGGGAGATTGATTACACCCGTCACTGGCCCTGATGTGCGCTTGGCATTTGCCCCCCCACCCAACTCATCAGCATGTTACACATACTCCCACACACAATATGGACATTTACACTCCAAGCAGAAACTCCTGGAAATCGCCTCGAGACCTTTTTGGACAAAATACCGTTTCAGTCACCATCTTATCTGCAGACAAACTCTCTTTCTCTCTCTCGACATTCCCATCATTAAAAAACAACAACAACAACAAAAAAAAACACCTAGAAAGTGTTGTCAGCAGGTCAGTGCAGGGTTTTGGTCCTACCGTGTGTTTTGTGAGCAGTGAAGGGTGCTTTATTCCTCTTATGACTGAGGGAAGTGATAGGCTGCTGATGGATGGGTGCTGTGGGATGGCCAGGAAGCACGGGGCTGCTAGATTCCCATGTGATGCAGCAGGTGTGTGTTTGTAATTCAGCCCACAGAGCCGAGAGGCAGCTGGAGCAGCATTACAACTTCTGTGTGTGTGTCTTCCTCCTGTGCATCACAGGTGTGAGTTAAAGAACTGCATTATATGCATGTTGGAGCCATGACCTAGTGGTTGCAAGTATGAATCTGGCTTTCAGCATTTCCTGATCCTATTTTTATTTATTATTTTATTTATACTTAAAAAATATAAATATGTATTTTATTAATAATTTTATTATTTACACATTTATTTTAAAATAAATGAATATTTGTAATATTTACATTAAATATTATTACTTTTTTTTTTTTTTTTTAAACAATAAACATGCCCAGAAGTATGTCCTCTGGTTCCCAAATTACTTTTTATAATATAATTATTATATGATTATATTTTATACTGTTTTTCCCATTTAAATGAGTGTAACTCCTTTATGTCTTGCTTAATCTTCTGACTTCATCATTAACCATTTCAACAATTTTATTCTGCAGGTCGGCCTCGGCAAACCAGTGTCTGTAGAATCGTACCTGCGTTTACGCAGTCATGCTGGCCTGTCTGCAGAGGAGGCAGAACCCTGCACCCCAGCACGCCACGGCCGTCTGCAGCAGCAGCAAGAGTCTTGAGCCAACGCAACACATCAACCGCAAATGTAAGGAGAAATGTATTTCAGAGTTTACATTTCTTGTTTTTTCTGGTTTTAGATTAATTTTATCATAAATGGCAAATACAAATGGTTGACAGCAAACTGGTTTGGATTGCTGATTGCTGGCACATTATATTAGATTTACTTCCTTCTGATGAGACCGAACGCTCAGATTAAATAATTAAATGTGACTGTGTATTTAGGCACTGACGACAGTGAGGATGAGTTAAATGAACTTTGACTATAGACTTTTCTTTCACACTGTTCTATTAACAGATCTTTTTTATGTCAGTATAATGAAGCACATTCATGACCCCCTGAAATCTTCACCGAAGCTTCACTCCGCTCACATTGGTATTGTTTAGACATGAATAGTTAACATCTTGTTTTTTGCAACCTTGATTCGAGTCCTATTGTCTTTGGTCCTTGTACTTGAGTCTCTTTTCTTGTCATATTGTATACTCCATTCTACTGTAGTGGTCCCCTAGTATGATGATCCACTTGGAGGGCAAGCTACATGTATGCTGTGTGAGAAAAATGTCATTTATTATAAATACAAACAAATTAAATAATTTATTTTTATATTATTGTTGTACTAAAGCAAATTGTTAGAACATTATCTGAAAAATATTTACCTTTTTCACAAAACTATGCAGATATTTTTCTAACTGTTAAATACTATTGCTCTTATAGTAAGAGGGTTTGGCACAAATATCGATTTCGATCTTGATTCAGTATCAATTCATATGTATAGCCTAATGTACATATATAAGGAAAAATAAGTTTGCCTTTTTAACACTATTTTAAACTTTTCTTGGGTTAAATTATATTTGTTTGCATTCATTAATATTCACTTGTGTGTGCTTATATAAGAATCATTAAAAATATTAGGATGTAAGTTATTAACGTTTTAAAATGTCACATTTAAAGAAATCTAGTGTTTGATCATGTCTAAATGTTTATTTAAATGCAAAACCTAAAAATAAGTAAGCAGTTGAGCAACTAGACTAGATAGGCCTACATGTATATTTATTAAAGAGCCATACAGGCACCTAGTGGTAATGGCATTACAAATGAAAATTATTCATTTTTCCAGCCACAAAATGACAGTAATTTGCCTCTTTGCACTGGAATTCTCTATTTTAACCTTAATTAATACACTAATTGTAATATAAATAATACAAATATTAGAAGAAAAATATTTTAAGTGGTCATTAATGGACCATAATTATTGCACAAATAGTATTTAGTACCAAAAGATCTCCTCAAAATATTCAATAAATATTATTGAACTAAAATATAGAACATTTATTTAATTGAAAAATAGTTAAGGTGTATGGTCACATTTGACCACCAATGAGTATGAGTGTGACCAATTAGTAAGGAATACCTGAGGGCTAAATACAAGAAAACCATTAACATTAATGTTAACAATGTTGCATCTCCATCACTCTCCATAATAAAATGATACTGTAAATGTGGTTGACGTAATAATCAATGCACACTATGCTGTACTGTTTACCAAAAATTGCTGCAAATACCTGTATAGTGAAGCTGTTGTCTATTCAAATGTATTGACAGCGCTGGTTTGTTTAGAACTATTGAGAGCTCCATGAACCACGTGACCGTGCGCGCCGCCAGGAGATGAAAGCATGTCGCAACCGGTCGCAACTGTTTTTCAACGGCTCTGGCTTTAACTGTTATACCACATTAAGTGCACCAAAACGGTATTTATTGTTTGAATTTCGTATTAAAACTTTAAAAATTTAAAAGCTTAGACTTTGTTTCATATCAAAAGCAGGTTTGGCAAGTTGGCGTGAGATTTACTTGGGCAGAGTGAGAGTTTGAGACAGAGCCTGAAAGCGTGTCTCACGCCAAATGCGTGAGAGTTGGCAACCCTGGCTGTTTCACGTCACTAGCGTCAGCGGAGCGCGAGCAGCTCGTACATTTTTGCTGCTCATGTTTAATGAATGACAGAGTCGGCCGTCAGGCTTTCGATGTGAACGCTCTCATTCATTGATATGGGCAGCGAAAACACGCGCTGCTCACGCTCTGCTGACACTTGTGACGTGAAACAGGCTTTAAATAAAAGACTTTAGGGACTTTGTTTACCCTTTTAAAGTAAGATCACCGCACTGCAACATTCAAATCTGCGTTCATGCTGCCGCTGATCCGGAGAGAGAGCAGCTGCCATGTAAACAGATAAGCAGCTTCACACATTTCAACCACACATTTCGTTATTTATGTGTTACAAACATTTAAATAGCAGGGGACAAATGTGTACTGGGATAAAAGTTTATAGTTTGGGTATGAACATTGATATCTAGCGAAATATAGAGCAAATCACCTTTTTGAATTGTTTTGACACTTGTGTATATTAATACATACAAGTCATCGCTTATTACACCAGGAGGTGGCAACAAGAGACTGTTTAAAAAAGTGTTTGTCATTGAATCATTCATTCAAGAGATTCATTCACAAACGCTGATTCAATGAAACAAGTCTTTATGAATGAGACATGACTCCTTCATTCAAATTATTTAATTCAAATTAATGTATTTTTTAAATGGCCTGAAGCCATGAACATTTTGTCAGAACCTCTAGTAAATTATTTTGTTTAGTTGTCTAATGTTTTTTCTTCAGAATCGTGGAAGAATCACGATCTCAATTTTAAACAAAAAAATGTATCCAGAAATGTATCCAGAATCGTGCAGCTCTACATCCTAGTACCCTCTTGCAGACCCTCAGGCCCTTGTTTAAAAACCCCTACTCTTCTGAACTAATCAACACTACCGTACTCCATTCTTTACTTCTCTATGTGCTGCTCTGTGAAGAATGTCTGGGTTTTGTGACTGTATGAAACATTTGTAGTGTTTTTTTCTTTTGTTGTTCAATAGCCATTGAATCATCAAGAATTAAAGACTTTACTGTAGAGGTTCTCTGCCATGGCTTCAAGACTTGTTGCTCAACCCTGGTCTTCGGGTTAGCTAAACATTTGCAGTGGTGGATGTCCTTACAGACCTACCAGTATGCAAATATACACATGCTGAAACAAATCTGCTCATTTTCCATAAGTCGGTTTCACACATGTGCACGAGTAACCCATGTTGAACAGGTCCTCTGGTTGCCACACTGTACAATTGTGTATATTATTATGTGTATCTCCATGTTTGTTCAAGGTTCATAGGAATTTTACAGACCAACAAATCTCGTTCTGGCAGGCTCCGAGATTAAAGAAAGTAAAGCACAGCCTACTGTTTTTTTTCCGACCAATGATCCCAGGGCTCTGCTTAAATCTTCAGATTAGACTTAAACTGAGGGAGCTCTTCCTGTAATGAGAAGGAGAGAAGAAAGGAAAGAATACAGAGGAAGAGGGGGTTGCCTTTTTTTTTTAGAACATTCCATATGCCTTCAGTTCTGTTTTGTTGGCGTGGCAGTATTCCATATGCACAAGCTGATTACTGTGAGGACAGGCAGACGAGCAGAGGAACATGCAACTTCTAACCACTATCCCTTTGGTTCAGCTCTAAGCTCAGAGCAGCTTAAAGGTAATAGGATGGCAATGTCCTGCTGCTCACTGATCAGCGTAGCATCGTTCTGCTTTCTCCTTTTTGAGAAAGAGGAAAAGGTTAAAAGGACAGCTTTTTTGGGAAAGCATGGGCACCTGCTGCAGTTCTTTTGTATTTTTCAAGAAGTGTGTATGTGAAGTTTGAGAACAGGAAGTGAAAGAGCTTCACTGGTATAATTGAAATGAATGAGTGGTCGGAGCCAATAGCCTTGTAGGCAGCACACTGACATGTTGCGAATCCCGTCTCAGGCACCTTACCTGATCCCATCCCCCTCTCTCCCACTTCACTTTCTCTCAGTTCTCTACCATCCTATCTCAATAAAGGCTCATCCTATCTCAAAAATAAATATTAAAAAAAAGAAATGAATGAGTGAATGATGCATGGATGATGGATGAAGCGAATGAATGAATGAATGAATGAATGAATGATTGGATGGCTGGATGAATGAATGAGCAGATGAATGGATGGCTGGACACGCACCGTGAATGACAGTGCAGCCGTGAACGAACGACAGTATGGCCGTGAACGAAGGACAGTGTGGCCGTGAACGAAGGACAGTGTGGCCGTGAACGAAGGACAGTGAACGAACGACAGTGCGCATTGTAGCCTACTTTCGGTTTAGAATTAGCGCCAATTTTTGGGCGGGTTGCTTGAATGGTGGGTTCATTAGCCTATTATTCTTAATGAAAAACACAACAACAAAAGTACAATGACAAACTCACTTAAATAGGCACTTTTACATTTCGTTTTGAAACCAAATCTTCCGCGATCATCTTGTCAGTCTCTCGTGGTGAATGAAATCTGACTCCTGCTGCTGATGTGCTGCGACTCGTTCGGCTCGCTGTATTAAGCAGACAAGTTCAGTTTTTAATTGTCTGTTCTCTAACTGAACTAAATTATTTTATTACTAGCTATAAAAAAACGACGGTGGGGGGGCGGTGCCACGGTGGGAAAGTGATGTAACCGGTGTTTTGCCTGAACACCGGTAACACCGTCAACAATGAGTGGATGAATGAATGAGCGGATAGATACAGTGGGGAGAACAAGTATTTGATACACTGCCGATTTTGCAGGTTTTCCTACTTACAAAGCATGTAGAAGTCTGTAATTTTTATCATAGGTACACTTCAACTGTGAGAGACGGAATCTAAAACAAAAACCCAGAAAATCACATTGTATAATTTTTAAATAATTAATTTGCATTTTAATGCATGACATAAGTATTTGATCACCTACCAACCAGTAATAATTCCGGCTCTCACAGACCTGTTAGTTTTTCCTTAAGAAGCCCTCCTGTTCTCCACTCATTACCTGTATTAACTGCACCTGCTTGAACTCGTTACCTGTATAAAAGACACCTGTCCACACACTCAATCAAACAGACTCCAACCTCTCCACAATGGCCAAGACCAGAGAGCTGTGTAAGGACATCAGGGATAAAATTGTAGATCTGCACAAGGCTGGGATGGGCTACAGGACAATAGGCAAGCAGCTTGGTGAGAAGGCAACAACTGTTGGCGCAATTATTAGAAAATAGAAGAAGTTCAAGATGACGGTCAATCTCCCTCGGTCTGGGGCACCATGCAAGATCTCACCTCATGGGGCATCAATGATCATGAGGAAGGTGAGAGATCAGCCCAGAACTACACGGCAGGACCTGGTCAATGACCTGAAGAGAGCTGGGACCACAGTCTCAAAGAAAACCATTAGTAACACACTACGCCGTCATGGATTAAAATCCTGCAGCGCACGCAAGGTCCCCCTGCTCAAGCCAGCTCAAGCCAGCGCATGTCCAGGCCCGTCTGAAGTTTGCCAATGACCATCTAGATGATACAGAGGAGGAATGGGAGAAGGTCATGTGGTCTGATGAGACAAAAATAGAGCTTTTTGGTCTAAACTCCACTCGCCGTGTTTGGAGGAAGAAGGATGAGTACATCCCCAAGAACACCATCCCAACCGTGAAGCATGGAGGTGGAAACATCATTCTTTGGGGATGCTTTTCTGCAAAGGGGACAGGATGACTGCACCGTATTGAGGGGAGGATGGATGGGGCCATGTATCGCGAGATCTTGGCCAACAACCTCCTTCCCTCAGTAAGAACATTGAAGATGGGTCGTGGCTGGGTCTTCCAGCATGACAACGACCCGAAACACACAGCCAGGGCAACTAAGGAGTGGCTCCGTAAGAAGCATCTGTGGCCTAGCCAGTCTCCAGACCTGAACCCAATAGAAAATCTTTGGAGGGAGCTGAAAGTCCGTATAACCCAGAACCTGAAGGATCTGGAGAAAGTCTGTATGGAGGAGTGGGCCAAAATCCCTGCTGCAGTGTGTGCAAACCTGGTCAAGAACTACAGGAAACGTATGATCTCTGTAATTGCAAACAAAGGTTTCTGTACCAAATATTAAGTTCTGCTTTTCTGATGTATCAAATACTTATGTCATGCAATAAAATGCAAATTAATTACTTAAAAATCATACAATGTGATTTTCTGGATTTTTGTTTTAGATTCCGTCACTCACAGTTGAAGAGTACCTATGATAAAAATTACAGACTTCTACATGCTTTGTAAGTGGGCAAACCTGCAAAATCGGCAGTGTATCAAATACTTGTTCTCCCCACGATGGATGGATGGATGGATGGATGGATGGATGGATGGATGAGTGAATGGATGGGTGAAGAAGGAGATGTATGAATGAGCTGGTGGTTGGTTGTTTGGATTGATTGATGAATGAATGAGCTGATGGATGGATTGATGAATGAGTGGATAGACAAATGGGTAGATGGATGGCAGGATGAATGAGTAGACTGACAAATGGATGAACTGATGAATAAGAAGTTTCAAAGATCAATGATTTTGCATGAAAAAGAAAAAAAATGCATGTTTGAGAGAAAAAGAAAAAATAATGAGAGAGCAGAAGAGATGGAGACTGCCATGCTTGATTTAAATTGATTCCCTCCCTCCAATTTCAGCAGGATTTAGCCACTTCCTTTCTGGACTTCTTATTGAGAAGCAGTCAGTGGGGGTCTGAGGCTGAAATCAATGGGAAAAGAACAGTTTCTTTCTCTCTGCCTCACACACACAGTCACTCTTCCTGGCATCAGTTTGCTTTTGATTGAGAGATCGCTGCAGTAGAGCACAATCTCATAACAATAACTAAAAGACCTTTGTGTGTGTCATTGATTGGAGTATCTGTGTCTGAGCTGTGGTTTCAGTATATGTGAACCGCACCGTCTGGTCTGGGGCTGCAGACAGGTGTCAGGCTTTGGACAGAAAGAGAGTGAGACACATTCTGGGCTGATGTCTGAAAGATGATAGAGGTGGACGGGTACCTTCTTCGCTGTCCTTCTCAGATCATGAGTAGAGAGAGAGGATTTGAAAGGGTATTCAAATAACTATAAAGTAAAAGCCCCCCTCTGCATGCAGATGCTGAGCGCCTGCACAGTTCATTGATGCAACTCCCATTAAAAATGCCTCATACTCTCAATAAAAAAAGGACTTAACTGGCTCCAGCATCAGCTGCAAGCGCTCAGATCGGCCAGCCAGACAATCAATTTCCCCAGAGTGCATGGAGCTTAGCGAGAGAGAGAGAGAGAGCGAGAGAGCGAGAGAGCGAGAGAGCGAGAGAGCGAGAGAGCGAGAGAGCGAGAGAGAGAGAGAGAGAGAGAGAGAGAGAGAGGAAAGGTTGTTTTCATTATCACACCTCTTTCCCTGTCTGAGTAGAAAAAGAGCTTGAAAAAAAAAAATGAGAGAAAGCTGGGCAAGTTGCAAAGTGGAGGTAGCGAGAAACAGAGAAAGTGAGCGAGCAACATGCTTTTTAAGAAGCCGTTGACCGCCTGCCCTTAAAAATATCGTATTAGATTAGCTTCAGTGAGGAGGCCTTTTGAGTTTTCCCCCTTCTAGCCAAGAAATGAAAAAGAAACGGCAGGCATTAGTTAAATTATAAATCACAGCCGCTCGCTTTCAGCATGCCTAAATTCTCAGAGTATGTGGCGGCACTCTCACGCGTCAGGGCTTGTCATTCCTAATTAAATCTCCCTGTTTGGGTGACATTTGTAGCTGTCGTCCAGCCCCCCGCCAGTGTTTGTCTGCCAGTAGCTTAGATGGCGACATGAAAGTCTGAGCGGAGGGCAGATCCCCCTTCATCACTGAGCACCCTGGGGACTGGAGCACCGGGGCCGGACACATCACAGCCACTCCAACACTGACCTCTGCAATGCATTCTGGGTGATTTTCTGCCTTTCTTCCTTTATAGCTTTATAGCTCATTCTTTCACTCATTCTTTCTCTTTCACTTTGTTTCTCAGTCTTTCTCTCTCTATCCCTTGCTCTTTCTTTCTCTTTTACTTTCTTTTTTGCATTCTTTTTTCTCAAACTTTCTTTTTCTCTCTCACTCTTTCCTTTGCTCTCTTTCAGTCATACACTTTTGTTTTCTTTTGCTCACTTCCTTTTGTTCACTCTTATTTGCTTTTTCCTTTGTTGTTTCATTGTTTTGCCTGTTCATTTTCACTCTTTTTGCTCACTGTTTCACTCTTCTTTTTTTGCACTCTTCCTATCTCCTTACTTTTTCATTTCTTCCTTCCCTCTGCAGATTAATTTTTCTCCATAGTATTATGTGTGCATGCTTATGCTGCACATGATCCGTTACACGCTCACCTGTGTAAGGTGTCTGTGAGTGATTCGGGTCCAATCACAACATTCTTCTCCCTCTGCCCTGAGCCACAGCAGGCTTTGGCAGCCAATCAGATGCACATATGGCACTGTGACATCATTTGCAGGGTCACAACATCCAATCCGGTAGAGAGAGATTATCACCTCCGAAGGCCTGATGGGAAAGATTTGAACCATATGAGAAGCAGAAGTCAGCATCATACTGACAAGACATCAGAATTGGACTAAGCCTTCAGTTTTCACATTAATGGCTAAAGGCGTTTGGAAGGGTCATGAGATGTTGATCTCTGCCAGAATGTCTTTGGTCAGCAGTGCAATGATCCTCCAGTCCAGCAGGGTTCACCATACAGGAAACAAATCACATTTACCGCAAAGTGTTTAAAAAGGCTTACCATGGCAACTAATATGACTGTTTTAGCCTTGGTTTCAACTCTGCCCTTTTCTCCTTTTTACATTAGTTGATTCACAGCTGCTCTCTGCCCTGTTACCTCCATCATTTTTTTCTGCAGGGATTTGTATTTATCATGATTCTGAGGTGTGTAAGAGATGTTTATTTCAGTTGGTGCCCTTTACAGCTTATATTACCCATGATGCTCAATTAGCATTTATATTAACATCAATAACTGACTAGGCGGTGGCAATCAAAGGTATTTTAGTGCTGTTTGTATTCGATCCTGCAGTCTTCTTTGCCTCCCAGGGTTATGATTGGCTGATCGTCCTGCCAGCAACCTGCAGACACACCCAGAGGCTCATTTCCGGGCACTGCTGGGGACCTACCAACCTTGCCACTCATTTGGTGCCCATCCTGGGGCTTTGGGTGCCATTGGCATAGAGGGCAGAGCAGGGTGGGGAAGGGGGCCTGCGATGCTAGCGGCTGTTGCCATGGATTTGGCAGACGTAAGCGAGATGCCCTTTAAGCTTGCGCGTGGGCCTCCCAGGTGTATGTATGGGTTGGAAGGAGGGAGGGAAGGCAGGAGAAGAGAAGGAAGAGGTGGAGGGGATCCAAGACTCCTAGAGCAATTGAGGAAATGAGATCACACCCAGAGACTGACCTTCCGTTGGGGGCCAGGAGACAGGTTAGAAGATGAGGAGCATGAGCACACACACACATATAAGTGTATATCTGTCTGTCTCCCATCTCATATCTGTCTGTCTTTTCTCTATTTCTCTCTATCAATCTATCCATTTCTATATCTTTATAAATAGAGAATATAAAGAAGATATTTCTGTCTGTCTCCTTGCCTGTCTGTCCATCCGTCTTGCATGTTAAAAAGCAGCCATGTATTGTGTTATGAAAGAGAAAATTAGTGAAGAAAGACGAACAAATCATATTTACATGTTTGTGTGTGTGTGGTAGAGAGAGAAAGAGACAGACAGACAGTACATGACATGCTAAACTAACATTACTGCTCCTTTGGGACCTTTAACATCAATTAGAATAGCCTGCCTGACACACTCGCTCTCCTCTGGGTAAAGAGTGTATGTGCACTAACAGCTTCTCTTGCAAATTAGTATCACAAGCATTAGTATGAAAAACTCTGTGTGCTTGATTGGGTTTCTTGTTTCATGTCCTTACACGTCTCTGTGGTCTAATATTGTCAGACACATTGTCAAAAAGCAAACAAAGACATGTTTAGATATAAATAAACAAGTGTTAGAGATGAAAATAGATCTTGTTTGTAGTGTTCCAATGAGATCCCTTTAGTGATTTGGCCGTCTTGTGAAATTTTTACTAGTGCACTGATTTATGGCTTAGTGGTCAATGGCTTAATATGGTTTTACCAGCACTTGTGTGTGTATGGTGTTTAATATTCATTTTGAAGCAGTGGAGACCTTGTTTCCTAAATGAGAGAGCAGGAGGGTTGAGACTTGCTCCAGGCTAGCTGCAGGCAGCCCTCTTTTTCTGTTTACCTGCAGACTCGCACTGTGAGATTTCCCTCGGCCTGTCAGGACACACACACACATACTGTACACCCTTAGTTCTTTCTATCTGTTCATTTGAGATCTTGTTCGTCTTTCTAATCTCAATCAAATTCTCAGATTTGTCTCTCTACCACACATTGCGCATTTGTGTGTATTTTAGAAAGTGTGTATGTATGAAGGATTGTTTCTGAAAGTTTTCCTGATAGGAATCTTGCAGTTGAAAAGAGGTCATCTTATCAGAGACAAGCGAAATTGAACCTTTTTTTTTTCTTTTCCTCGCTCACATTGAGTTATCTCTTCATTATCTTTAGCTCTATCAAGCAGCTTGTGATGTTCTCCAAGATTGTATTTGACGGAGGAGCGTTTTTTCCTGTCCTGCTCCTCAGTTCTTTCAGTTCTTTTTAATTTTCACCCAGAGATAATTTTTATACCACACAATGAGAAAAGAAGGAATATTCTAGGTTAAATACGAGTAAAGCTCTATCAACAGCATCTGTGTGTACACAAATTCCTCCTTAGACTTCCACTGTGTATTACGCACACATTTTTTATTTGGTTTGGGTTTTTTTGTTTTTGTTTTTTACAAAATTGAGAACAAAATGTCAAAATTATTTTCTAAAATTATACCACAGATGCAATCAATAGGGCTTAAGTCATATTTAACGTGGATATTACTTCAAAAAAATCATTGTTAATCCCCTACAGCTGAATAACTTATTCGGCACTTGCCGTTACAACTCTCCGTTCGTTCTCGTTTTCCCAGGAAGATCTTCAGATAGAGCAGTGGCCTGTCCTCATTGTCGACTGTGTGACCCCAGAAATTCTAACGCACATGAGGGATTTATTCAAGTCAGACGAGTCTGATGTATGAAAGTGAAATGGTCCGCTTCATGTTTTGTTTTTTCGTGGGTGGCTAACGGTAGACCTCAGTGTAGAGAGATGCCTACAAAACAGCATTTGAAGAGACAGAGGAGTAGGGCGTGTTGTGTGTTGGCGGGAAGGATAAGAACCAAGGACATGAGAGAGAAGGGAGGAGGACTATGAGATAAAAAGAACTTCATAAGATCTTTGATATACAAGGAATTTGTCTTGAGGCAGGTATCGACACAATAAAGAAAAAAAATATGAAGACAAAATATGTTAACACAAATACCAGCAAAACGAATGGTATCAAGAAATGATATTTTCATTTTCATTACATTTTTTTCAGTGTCCTTGGTTCCAAAAGTATTTTTTCCTTTCTTTTTAATCCTTTCTTTTGAATCTGAATGATTCACAATATTAAAACATTTAATTTAAAAAATAGCTTTTAAAGTATTTTAAAATCAGAAATATTTGGTACAGTTCCAAAGGTCTTTGTAGACAAAATTATTGGAACTGAATGAAGGAATTAACTATTTTCATCCCATGATGCACTGCAAATGACATTTGAATCTGAAACTGTATAAAATACCAAAATTAACTATTTGTTATAAGTCATTGCTTATAAAATCCCATATTTAAAGTTTATAGCAAAACGTTCAAACATACGCAAAATTGCAAGTTGTTGACAGTATAAGCCACTGACTTGTGTAATTTGCAATGCTTTATGGGAACTATATTGCTGCAATTCTCTGATTGTTTGTTTTTGTGGAAGATTCTTTTCTGTAGATCTGAAGATTCTTTTTTGATCTCTAAATGATCCTATGGGAAGATATATCCAATAAATCGGTCCCTAAAAGTTCATATTGTGAGTTTATTTTGCAATGAGATAATTATAAAAAAGTATAAACACTATAGTTTTTCTTTCTGAAGTTCTAATTTCTTTGGTTTTGACAACAAAGGTGCAGTATGAGCTTTTCCGTTGCAGTTTGCTCTGTTCTTCTGTTTGTGCTTTGTTTTCGTTCGCCAGCGAGCCGTGTGGCATGAAGTGTGAGAGAAAACAAAGTCGCCCAGTTCTCGCCCCACAATGCCCCTGACATGTCTGCTGACGGTTAGCATTCCACACAGGCACGGAGAGGAAAGTCTTGCTGCCTGCTGTCTCCGTTGTTGTGGATGATAAAGAGGGGATCTCGAGGCGTTCGGAGGAGAGCGAGTGGATGGGGTCTGTGGGGTTCTCCTCTGGGAGAGGAACGGTTGTTATCTTCCCCTCACTGCTACAAGCTTGGAGAATTTCTTATTCATCTTTCTTTATAATCTCTCGTACCTTGTGCTCTACGTCTCGGTATGGAGGGCAGAGAAAAGCTGTTCTGTGCTGAATAACAAAAACAGCAGCACAAAAAGCCCAAATGCACCACAAAACCCACAAAGGATAAAAAAAGGTCTAAATTTAGATATTGCAATACAGTTTTAAGCACTAAAAACTTACTTCCTGTTATACCCCACAGTACTATATAACATACTATAACATAATAATATTATATTATATTATATTATATTATAATGCGGACAGGTCTTATACTAGTAGGAAGAGGAATCAGTGTTGTCTATTTTCCCACGCTGTGTGTGTGATCTGGAGTGTGTGTGTGTGTGTACAGGCAGCCTGGTCCTGCTGGCCCGATGCAGGCAGAAAGCAGACAAATGCAAAGTGACACTTGTGTGTGTAGAATGGTATTTGTAGTGACGCTTTGACCGCAGATAATAAAGTGTTCGCCCTGAGGTGATTCCAGTCGGCAAGCACCCCAATGAAACTCGCTTACTCAAAGAGCGAGAGGGAGATGGAGAGATAGATGAGAGTGCAGAAACAGAGGAGAGGAAGGACGATCAGAAAGGAAGGCAGAGTGCAAGTACATAGTGGTGAGTGAGTAAAGAGATTTCCAGACATTTAAAATGGCGTGTGTGTGTGTGTGTGTGCGCGCGAAACCAAACAGAGAGAGCATCTCCAATGTGTGTCGTATCATTGAATTAAAATGTTGGAATTGGCTTTTAAATGGTGTCACGCTGAAGAGTAATGCAAATTAAAACTTCACACGCTGTCTTCGGGTGGATATTGCCTAAAATGTAATTTCCTCTGAGAAGGTCTCAAGTATCATGCATATTATTCATGTGCATTTTAATTTGACTCGGAGCCCCTGCGCTTATTAGCTCTAAGATTCACCTTTGATTGGGTACTCGCTTGTATCTGTGGGGAATTAGCTAAGTAACCCGAATATGTTTTGCCAGTTCACCCTGAGCGGAGCAGGAAATGAATCGATTAAAATCAGAGCCAAGTGTGGCCTTAAGTAAATATTAGATTATATTTTGGACAGCTTTTCCATTTTAACCAACCCAGTCTGCTCAAGACTTGCTTTTCTTGTCTTTAATTGTTTATATCCCATATGTCAATGGACCACATTTTCTTCATTTGTTTTCATAAGTAATGTTTCTATCACTCTTTCAGTTTATAACAGACATCCTGAAATGTTACTAGGTGAATTAGTTTTACCTCTTTATATCATTTCTCCTTGCATAAAGGATAATTTAAGTAAAAAAGTGGCGCAGCTTTCCCCGTTGTCTCGTATTTTTTGTTTTTAGTGACAGCAGAAACCAATACGATTTGCTTGCATAGCACATCATTTGCTTGCGTCATATCAGTTATTATTACCCATAATTCTCTAAGTATTGCCCAAATTTCTGTGCATCCCAACTTTGCGTTTTGTTTTTCCTCCTTACTTGTGCGATCCGTTTAGCAATTAGTGTGAATCATTAGCATACCTATTTTTATCAGTGTATGCAAATTCAGATCTCTCTCCCTAGGACTCTTGGTCTGGACAGACAGGTTCACAGTCCTGCTCTATTATTGTCATTAGCGTGTGTGTTTGAGAGGGGCAGAGATCTGAACCCAAGCCTACGGTGCAGGAGGTCTGGGGGAGGACAGCCGCGTTCTTTCAGCTCTCCACTCAATTAGAGCCGGAGAGGCACACAGAGGCATGCTGGGTTAATTGTAGAGCTTCAAACAGCTGCCACATTCAGGGTTCCATTGTGCCGGCAACGGTTGTTACGGTGACTGGGGGCCTGGGTTAGTAATCGCTGAGTAATCAGTGTGAGAGAAGAGCAGATGACACGTCCATTAACAACAGGCAGGTATTGTTTAGAATACAACGACACCAGAAGCCCCTCATGCTCACTCGCTCTCTCACTGTCCCACTTTTATGAAACCTTTTTGCTGAGAGGGTGACTGAGAGAGACCTGCTTGTATTGGGGAGTGCATGCAGGAGATGTTTTTTGACTGTTTTGTGTATGTTTAACCAGGCCAAAACTGAATCCCAGTTTGCATACTATCCGTCCTACATGAAATGCAGTAATCCAAATATTGGATACCAAGACACTGAAAATTCATAGGACCTTGATTTACTATTATGCATACGCACATGTTTTTTACTGTAATATTGCCCACAATCCTTTGCGTACGTAAGAGTTTTAGTTTGCGACAGTTTACTGGCTAAATTCATGAAGTCTTAGTCACATTAGCGAAATGTCTGTGAAATTTTGAGGGGAAATTAGGTCCAATGCCAATAGTGTAGCAATGCATGAGATGCACCAATATTAAAATCTTTGCTGATAAACCAATGTTATGGCTGATTCCCAATAAATGGCTGATTATTAAAATTCGATACTATTTAAAAATAAAATAAACCAATCTTTTTAAATACTACAAGTGAGTTTGTAATTTTTGGAACAGTATTTGTAATAAATAGTTTATGAAATGGTATGCAATATTCAACTATAAATATTCCAAACTACTTTCTCGTGACCTTATAATACTGCTTGATATAGCTTCGGATACAGTGTAAAGATGCAGTTTTATGACACTGTAGTCTGTCTAAGTATATACCTTCTTGCTACAGACTCAAGCGCACACTGTCCTAACACCAATGTAGCACATATTTTCACTCTTAGAAATATGCGAATTGGGATTCAGCCCCTCTGGGACTCAATTGTGTGATTTATTTTAAATCACAATGAGAGACCAAGGCACCTACAGTGGAAAAGAAACTGGGCTTGGTCCAAAATTTCCAGGGTCAGATGTCTCGCACGTACGCTGGCACATAAAGACGATGGCTGTGCCTGTCTAAGCATTTGTGCTGACCGCTTCTACGTTTTAACAATTCAGGCTTTGAGAGGAGGGGGGAACGCTGTAAACCTGCTGGATGTTGCATTGCATCTGACAGTGTATGTGTATGTTTTTCTCAGAATCAGTTCCTGTTTATCTGTGCCTTGCCACAACCCATATTTGTTGAGCCAAAGCTGATGTGGTTTTGTGTGTTCTTTGTTCTGTTGAAACCCAGCGGCTGTTAAACCTCTTTTCTCCTGCGTCTGCAGACATGATCGAAGAGGCTGGACATGTCACAGGTTTTATTTTTTCTTTCACTTCTTAATCGTTACAGATGCTTCACATATTCAGTGTTCAACGTCATCTGTGCTCCTGTAGAGTGCTGCTCTTCATGGGAAGTTAATTGTAAACGCAACACTCTGAAAATATTCAGTTATTTTGTGTCACCACTTCTCTTTCATCTCTGCATCATTTCCTGCAGACGCCTCCCTGAGGATGCATGCACACATCTGGCCCCTCACGCTCTCGTTTTCTCTTTCTTTTTCTTGATGCATTGCTTTAAAGAACGAATAAACTGCCTACATAGACAATTCCCATTTTTTAGGATCTCCAGTTGCAATTTTCTTCCCCCTCACATTCACTCATATCCCTCTGATGCCCCCCTCCAGCACACACACACACACACTCTTGCTGCTAATTAGAGTAGTGTTAATTGAGTATTTAGGATTATGCCTCCTCCACACTGTCTGCTCGCTCAAGGGCGGTCCAGGCAGCGTGAAGGACGTGCGCTCTCTGTATGGCTTCCGTTGCACCCGCATCCAGAGCTGACCCAGGCCTTTCCTAGCCCCGCTCACCCTGACCCATCTACTCCTTGACAGGACGTCAGTGTTCAGCCTGCAGGTGTTCGTTTGCCATGTGAGACTGCAGCGGGATGGCAGGGAGATTGCGGAGATCAGGTCCCGTTGTCTTTTTGTGCGTTTGTGTGTGTGCAGGGCCTCTCTGGTTGGTGTGCGTCGGCGGTAATGAGAGATGGCATTTAGAGAACTACCGCTCTGACACACGGGCACTCAGTGCCAGCCGCGAGTGATTAAGGACAGAGGTCATTCCGCTAATTATCCCCCTGCCATCCCGTTTCCCGCAATCTTCCCCTCCCGTCCTCCCAGAGCGCTTTGTGCCTGGCAGGATGGGATCATTTGTCCGTATGCCAGAAGAGGGAAAAGGCACAATGCATGACTGAATATGCTCGCTGAGGACAGCACTGATATTAGATTGCTGGTAAACGTGCGGCATCAAAACAGCCAGCAAATTCGATGGATCACTTCTGTAAAGTGAAGAGGAATAATCGGCAATAAATGGACAGGAGAGGGCTAGTGTAATTCGGTTTGCTCTCTCTCTCGCTGTGTTTGTGGGATTGAGTGCACACATACAAACACACACACACACACGGTAGCTCCTGTTCTGTGAGCTAGCAAGGAATGGATTGCTGCCTTCCTCAAGGGAAATAATTAATCCATACAAGGCTGTCGCATGTCGAGATGAAGCAAGTGTGAAGCATTTTGCCCAGGAGGCACTGCAGACTGTCGCCCATGCAGACACCTGTTAGAACTCCTGCCCCACATTAGCATACGCAACACACACATACATACTGCAAACAGGAGCAACCACAACACGCTTCACTCCACTGAGCCGGTGTGTGTGTGATAGCATGTGTGGTTGCATGTCTGCCTATTTACTGGAGTATGTTTTGTTTGCATTTGTAGCGCGAACGTGTCTCTTGTGTGGATCTGTTGTTGAGTTTATCGTGTGGGTGCGTGTGTTTAGGTGTGATTGTCTGTGTTTATCACAGGACGCCATCTGCGCTGTGCTCGCAAGCGTGATCAGAGACATTGAGCACCAATAAGTCACGCAGGTCTGAGCTGATGAAAGATCTCACACTCACTCAGGGGATGGCCTACGTGACAGATAATGTTAGTGTAATATCTGGGCAGGGGGAAGTGTGAGGAAACAAGTCAAACAAGTCATGTTTAAAAGTTCAACGTTTGCCCATCTGGTGCTTTCTTGTAAGCCTGTTTCATCATGATAAACAAATGTGAAGTTAATCACTTAGAACTGACTAGCCTGCTAATGGTGAGTGCATAGAGATTTATTTAGATAAATGTAGTGATAAATATAAACAAATAATTTCAGCTGGCCATGAAACTGTATTTTGAATAATTTATATCCAAGGTCTTCAACCCTGCTCCTGGAGGCCCGATGCAAAGTTTATCTCCAACCTGCTTCAGCTCACCTGCCTGTGAATTAAATTTTTTTTCTCAAGCAACCCTGAAGACCTTGATTAGCTGGTTTGGGTGTGTTTGATTAGGGTTGTAGCTAAACTCTGCAGGACAGTAGGGGATTTTAAAATAAAATTTGAAATAAAAACTTAGATTTAAAATGTAAAACATTATGATTTTGATCCTTATTTTCATTTTGGTGTCACCACATGCAGTTCTAGCATCCTTGATTTCCACTGAGGAAAAAGTTTTTAGAGAATGTGCTAGTTGAAACAGATGTTTTCTTTAGTAGACAATTTGTATGTCTTTTGATTTGAATCACCCACGCTGCTTTACAACAGTTCCTTTCATACAGTTCTAGTGTCTACAGTTTGTACAGTTTCGTGCTGATTTATAACCTTGTGATGGATTGAATTATAATTTAGAAACGTTTAGTAAAGAATCACCAGAGAAAATCAGCAATGGCTACCTCAAACCTCTCTTTCTCTCTTCCGTTGTGCTCATAGCTGCAGTAATGGCCAGAGGCCTTTGTGGGTTGGAGCAGCTCTCTATGGGTCTGAAAGGCATCTAATCCCCGTGGCCTGTGAAGTGTGAAACCCTTTGATGGCAGGTCGGGTGCTGGAGGCTTTTGCCTGTTGACAAACAAGAGCGGGCCACAGAGAGAAAGATGGCAACAGCAGCTTTATCCATTGTACGAGAGGATTCAACAGAACAGTTTAGGAATGGAAAATATGGACCTGTCACAAAAATGCATGGCAGCAACAGCATTAGCTGCACTTTAATGATAATTAGCACATTTTGGCCCCATCGCAAAGCGAGATGAAGTAAAGGGAGGAGAGAGATAGAAGGCTAAGGGAGAGTGACATGGCAAAGCATGGCTCCTTAATTAAACCATGTGATGATCAAAGATAATCACCCGATCCAACCCCCCCTTACGTAAAGCAGATCAGAAAATTGGCTCGTCTATTTGCATACAGACCAGCGACGGCTCTTTGAAATCCAGTTTTTTTTTCTCTTTGGATCCAATGAAGTGAGGAAACTGTCAGTCTAGTTGTATCACACACACACACACGCACAAACCCTCCCCACCCACCCTTCTGTGCTGGCTGTCGGGGAAACATCAAAGCGCCGTGGCGCTGCTGTCACCGAGGGGGTTGAAAGTGTCGGCCCCTGTGCCGGCCCTGCATGGGCTGGACAGATGCTCGACAGCCCCCCATTTCATCTGACCCATTTAGAACACCTCCAATTAGACTGTGACAGCGCAGAGACGAGCATCCTTTCATCCGCTGCCCAAGATGATGCCAGCTAACATGCGCGCTTTAAACACTCAGCAGACCTCTGTAGCCTCAGGAATGCTTTAAAAAGACTTCTTAGACCTAAAAGAGCTAGTCGGAGACAGTGAATGTTTGAGGTTGTTTGTTTGGATGTGGCCTAAAATATGACCTAACTTTCATTCTTAAGTAAATGGTCACAGATGAAACATAATATACAGATCAGTTCAGACAGTAACTCTGATA
Organism: Coreius guichenoti; assembly: GCA_039654105.1. NCBI lineage: Eukaryota > Metazoa > Chordata > Actinopteri > Cypriniformes > Gobionidae > Coreius > Coreius guichenoti. The sequence continues at coordinate 13,343,837 of CM077169.1, forward strand.
TAAAAAAAGCAGAAATAAAGTAATTTTTAAATAATGTATGAAAGGCCATGCAATATTGTGAATATATTTATGGAGGTCTTGTAGTCATTGGGCAAATATCAGGATGTCTGTCTGTGATCTAAAACCCAAAAGAAGTAGGGTGATGCCACATGACATGTATATCATCAACAACAACAACAGCTTCAGCACAAACAGATGCAATTTTGCATTTTTTTGGCCTTCTCTGGAGTCTTGGTTCCAATTCCATTTGAAATGCTGTGGTCTGAGGCAGGCCACTCAAGCAAGACATCCTATAAATATACATGAAATAAAACTGTTTTGGGTAGAGGAATGGGTCAGATTTGTCCTATCCACTAGAAAAGTTTGTGCAGCAGCTAAAGAAAATGTTTATTTGAAATTGTTTCAAATTTCTTTCTTTCATCTTTCTTTCTTTCAAAATCATCTCAATTGTTCAAACTTTTCAATTAAGATAAGGCACTATAAAGTATTGTTTTTCTTTAAAATATTGTCTATACATATATACATATACATATATATATATATATATATATATATATATGTGTATGTATGTGTGTGTGTGTATGTATATGTGTGTGTGTGTATATATATGTGTGTATATATATATATATATACAGACGCTGCCTAGATATGCAACTTCATCACTTATCTCCTGGGAATTACTTTTACCATGTGCTATTAGATTTTAAGGGCTTAGAGCACATGGGTGGTGTAGATTTAGCTTCTTGAGTGATTGACTTGTGCCAGCTTAATGGAAGCCAGAGAGTAAAGGATGTTTAAAGTGTGACAGTCAGAAATGTGACAACTTCCACACAGCTGTATCCCTAGAGTTCTGGAAAAACCACTCTGGCATTTGCTGACGCTGTCATTTGTGGCAGTTTAATTTTAGTCAGAATGATAAAAACAACCAATAGATGTGCACTTTTCTTAAAAAATATAATTTTTGAGAGGGTTGGTAGTCATTTGTGGCAGTTGATTTATCACTTGTAAATTGAGTGCTTTGCCTGCTCCCGCTCTGCCTTTTTGTAGCACTGAACTAAGTAGCCATGAAATTGCCTGAATAATGTCGTTTAAATCCAATCTCACCACGGCCCTTCACCTCCGCTCATCCTCTGCACTGCCTCTCGCAGCTCTTTCTCCTTGTTTCCCCAACTCGTTTTTTCTCAGAATCCCAAAAGCCCCAGGTTTCTCTGAAAACACCTGATTAAAAACCCTGATCAAGCCAAAACAGAGTCCAACTACAAGGACACTTTGTCTTGCTCTCTGAGTACTATTAGACATTAAGGCTTATTGGGGTTTTTATCATTTCCTGCCCTGCCCAACATGTGGGTCTTTGTGTTTTAATAGGAGTGAGTCAGTGAGTTTTGCAGCACAGCTTTTAATGGATATCTCAATCATGTTTTATGACAACGCTTGTGCAGTACATTTTGTCTCACAGTTTCTCTGTACAGGCTGAAGAAGAAAAAAAACCCGGTTACGTATTCCCAGGAGGTAGAGTTTTCAGGGGTTTGTGGGAGGGGTAATGTAGGTCTGTCTCTTCATTTGGAGATGGTCTGATTGAATAATTGAGAAATTGGCCTGGCCAAGGCTAAGACCTACTGGTGCTACTTATAAATCTCAAATGTGTCAGTGCAATTAAACAAGTCTTTTATCCTCCTTACTTCCTGCTCGCTCTCCTTTCCGTCTCCAAGGGTAACCCAATTTTGAACAATAGAAAGGCCAAATTAATTTCACAAAGCACTGGTTTAATAATGCCTTAGGTGCCTGATTTCAAGTTAAAAAAGAGCTATTTATCCAGGGATAAACCTCTACTGGATTATAGAGTGAGAGAGAGAGGGAGAGAGAGAGAGAGAACTGGATGAGGAATTAAATATAGTTTCTATAGAGAGGCTGAATTTGAAACATTCAGTATTCACATAATTTGTGAATTATCTATCTGCGGTTTGTACAATTACATTTTTGTTCTTAGCAGACATTTTCTTACCAATGAAGATTGCAATGAAGAAAGTACACACAAGGTCAATGCCAAATACTAAATGGGTAGCTGAGAACATACAATTCATGTATATAAGTCGAGGAAGGGCTTTATTTTCTTTGTTGTGGAAAAGGCAGAACTGCTGTTGTAATTTGAGCCACCAAGAAGAGCAGGTCATTTAGGGTGATGCCAAAAGTTGTTACACACCTGAAGGCAACAACTGTGTGAGCTTCAACCAGGGAGCTGCTCCATTATCATCAAAATGGCAAAAAGGTGCCATATAGTCTACACTTGTGTGTCATATTCCAAGTCTTTTATAGTCTGACTAAAGATATTCTTATCTTTTTGTCTTCCAGGTGAGCTGACTGTCCCCATGCCTTCCCCGCGCTACCCCAGCGCAGCAGAGCTGGATGCCTACGCGCAGAAGACAGCCAACAACCCTCTGTCCATCAAGATATTCCCCACCAATATCAGGGTCCCCCAACACAAGCACCTTAACCGGACTGTGAATGGATACGATACCACTGGACAGCGCTACAGCCCCTATCCCCATCTCCACACTGGGGGCTACCAGGGTCTGTTAGCGATCGTCAAAGTCTCATCATCATCCTCATCATCCTCATCCTCCTCGTCATCTTTCATACCCTCCACAAAGGGCGTCCTCAAAAACTCAGAGGGCAGGAGGACTAAGTTGTCTCCGGCGCAGATAGCAGTGGCTCCTTATCCGCCTCCCAACAGCAGCACTTTAGGTCATTGCCATGGACAGATTGTGTACCACACAGGGCATCCCAAACCGCCAGAGGCCAGCACTCTGTCGGTCCCCCCTAACGTCACTGTGGCCGGTTCTGTGATCCCTGTGGCAGGGGGCCGAGGACTGAACCTCCCTCCTCAGTCAAATCTTCCCTCCATCCAGAGCATAATTTACCAGATTAACCAGCACTGCCAAGCCCAGGCTCTGCAGCAGGTGTGTCAGAATGGGGCATCTACAGGGCCTCTGAACCCCAGCCCATCCAAACAGGGCACCGCTAACTCCTCAGGGGGGACTTATGTCACTAGTGTGGCTCCGCAGGGAAACATGGCCTATTCAGGGACGGTGCTACAAGGGCATAATGGGGAGGCGATGAAGTCTGGGGTGTATCCTGAAAGTATGGACTACCTGCTGTGGCAGAAACAACAGCACCAGCAGCAGGCAGTTTTGAGGATGTACAGCGGGGGGAGCGGAGGTGGAGGTGCCGTTAGCAAGTCACCCGAAACCTGTGCCCCGGGAGGGTCCATCATGCTCGGAGGGGCACAGGTGTCCTCCTCCAGAGGTTATCCGATGACAGCCAGTACGAGTGGCGGGGGTGGACTGGAAAAGGTCAGCTCTTCCCCTTTGAACTGTGTGGGGATGCATGGGAACTTTTCTGTCGGCCAGTACTTTGCACCTCCGTGGAACAGCGTTCTGGTGACCCCAGACAGCGACTGCTACAACCCACAAGAGCTCCCGGGAGCTACCACCACAGCTGGACCGGTGACAGGGCACAGGGAGCTGGGTTTCCCCCACCATCACCAACACCCTCATCATCACCACCATCACCATCATCATCCCCACCACCACCCCATAGACAGCACGGGTGGTCTGTGTTGCAGTTTGCCCAGTAAGAGTCTATGTAATACATCAGTGTTGAGCAGCAGTCTGCAGTCACTGGAATACCTGATCAATGACATCCATCCGCCCTGCATCAAGGAGCAGATGTTGGGGAAGGGATACGAGACTGTGTCTGTGCCGAGACTATTGGACCACCAGCATGCACACATCCGCCTCCCTGTTTACAGATAAGAAGAGCCGGGCTGACCAATATAAAGAGCGATTGGAAAATCTTTAATCACAAACTGCAGTTATTGCCATTGCCTAGATTGGCAGTGGAGTTTCGTGATCCTGCTCAAAGCAGACTGGGGGAGATCTGGATCAAAACATGGTTGGGTGAATGCTGGAAAGCCAATCGGTGCCTCTCAGCTCAGAGCTGAGAGAGAATTGCTGGCTGGGAATTGGAATGTTCCTAAATGTGGATTCTGTGATTCTTTTCTTTCCTCTCTTTTTTACCAAGAGGGATTTTTTTTGGTTGTTTTCCAATTGCTTATCTTTTTTTCTTTTTGAATTATTTTATCAGACTAATAGTTTTTTTGGTGAGAGTCAATGGTTTAAATGAAGTAAATATGGCCTCTTCTCCTCCCAACATTGCAAGTAACCGATTGGATTAATGTGATGAAGAATGATGGTCTTTTAGCACGACGGTTGTCTATAAAAGATACGGTTGAACCTGTGCTGACAAAACACTGTAAGAGGTAACGGTATTCGCACATTACAACATTTCAAAGACCAAAAAGGCAACTAGATCAGTGCTTATGTAGGTAACGGTAATGGATAAAATGGAAAATTTTTCATAGAAATTGCACTGCTTGGGGTGTAAAAATGTGTGAAAGTCTCGGGAGGTTGGAAATTAGACGTTTGAATATAATGTATTTAAAGAACTTGAAGACTTGAACCTATTTTTGTTGTTTTATTTTATATATATTTGTAGTATATAATATGCATTGGCTGCTAAGGGAGTAAGAGTGTAAAATGTTTAGGTTTTCTAATGTTTCGTTAAGGGTCATTAATTTTGATTTTATTCTCCTTTGGCTGCAGTATAAGTTTCTGCTGTTCTCACGGTGTAAACACCTCCGAGAGCTAAACAACAGAACGCTCATTTATTTACCTACACTGGAATCAAATCTCCAAATAAGCAGATATAAGAGGAATCGGCTGTTGGAAAGCTCTGAAATGAGACCACTCTCATTAACAAGGTTAGACCGATCAGGTCTTTTTAAAAAGAAACATCAAATAAACACATTCTGACATGCCAAAATGAATCGGATTTGGAATTGTGAAAATGAATTGTCTGTTGTTGGAAATCTTGTTCTTTGATTGGTTAGGGATCAAATTACTTTTCCCTCACGGCTTTGAAGTTTAGAAGTACGAGTGACTCCATTAAACGAAGACCTGAGGGGAGTTAACCTATCAGAGGTGTCGCTTGACCATTCCTCTTTTTGAAACGATAAAAACAATCATTGTGGTGCCTCTCTCGAACAGAGGTGGAAGGAGAGGGGACGAGTGTTTTTCTCAGCTCTGTGCTAGCAGTTTCGAGCCAGGTTGAGGCCGTTCGTAAGCTTTGTCTCAACACTGAAATATTTATTCCGACTGTGACTTTCCTGTGAATGTACTGCACTTAGATTACTGAGAAGACTAATGCCTTGTGGGACAGAGAGGGGGGAAATAAAGAAAAATTGGATGGGCACAGCGGTCCCTGGCGTTAAATTAGCATTTCTTTTGTCAGTCAAATTTCATCGGTAAATTGAATTTAGAAACTCGAGAGAGGTGACGGTGTTTCTGGCGGAGGCAAAAAGCTGGCTACAGTCTAGATTTATGAAGTGCAATTATTATGACTGTATTAACAATTTTGTTTTCTCTGAGCTTACACCAAAAAAAATGTAAAACTACAGCTGTGTCTACATTCCCAATGTACCACATATTCATTCCCTTCTTGTTTTGAGGTGCAAAATAAAATGATTTCAAGAATTTATTGAGAAACCCATGTCTTTGCTTTGACCTTGACTGTATTACAAAAGTGAAATTATCATGTACACACTTAAGTAGTTTGGTGAAAAATGTATTTTCTTGTAACCAGTGTTGTGGGTTAATGCATTACAAGTAACTTGAGGTATGTAATCAGATTACTTTTTTAAAGTAACAAGTAACGCATTCATTTTACATTTCCAACAAATATCTGTTACTTTTTTCAAGCAAGTAATGCAAGTTACTTTGTTTTTTACTATTTTTTTTTTTTTGACTTGACACCTCTCCTGTCCCGATGTTGAGAAATTACACAAATATACTTTATGTATTTAATCTCATTTTAATAACCAAAGTCTTTGCTGCTGACCCTCGATGATCCAATTCAACCATACCAATAACCAAAAATGATTTGATAAACACCACATTTGTGTTTACTGAAGTAAGAGTGTTGAACTTCTTCTGCATCATATTTTTCTGAAAGGTTTGTTTGTGCTGCGCCCTCTACTGTACAGGCATGAATTTGCATTTTCATGAGCCTGAAGCTTATTCTTTTTTTTTTTTTTTTTTTTTTTGTGAAAGGGCAAAGAATAGAACTTTTTTTGTTATTAAAAAACAAACCAGCAAGCCCAGCCCAGGTGCGAAAAACGCAAAAGTAACGCGATATTGTAACATTACTTTTAAAAGTAACTTTCCCCAACGCTGCTTGTAACTGAATAGATATCTCTACTAAATACGCATTAGTGAGTTTCTCACAATTGAAATCATTAACCCAAAGTAATTTTAACCCTAGGTTAACAGTCCTTCATGCTTTACCCTGGGTTTTAGTCTTGAGTAGTCAGGTTTTGAGACTTCATACTGCAGAACCTGGGTTAAGATTCTTATTTGCGTATTTATGAGGTTAACAACATTGATATGACAAGTACAGCATGCAACCTGTTATAATTACTGCTTTTCACTCACTCCAATTTTGAAATCACTGTTCAACATTTTCCTTCAAAGACTGAAAAGATACACAGCATGTGAGACTTTTATGCATGAATATTTAAGAGGTATGCAGCATGGTTTATAATTGGTTGTTAGTTGCTAAACCACTACAGTGCCATTCTAGAATTTCACAATCTTTTGTCACTAAAAAAGTGGAGCAAAGCTTCATAATAATAGTTTAACCCAAATGGTTACTGTCAGCATTTACTCACCCTCGTGTCATTCCAAACGTGCATGACTTACTTTGTTGTTTGGACACCAACATTCTTTAAAATATCTAGTTTTATGTTCTACGGAAGAAAGAAAGAATAGCAGGGTGAGTAAATAAGTGTTTCTCAAATGCATAAATATACAGTCTTTCACCCTGTCTCAGTCGTACATCTTGACTTTAGTTACATTCCAAAACATAGTCCTCAAAAATATTTTGACTGCTCATGTTTCTCAGTTTGAAAGGCTAATGCAAAAACATGTTTGACGCAAAGAAGCTGAAATGCTTTGCTAAAGTGTTTCTCCTCAGAAATCGGCAAGTACTCTGCAGTGCATGTCCTCAGAGATCCATTGTGTATCTGCAGAGAACCCATGTAAGAAGTGATTGTGTTAGTCAGGCTGAGCATGCTTGTAGTGTGACATATTGATCTGCTGTAGATTAGCTCATAATAGCGCACCGCTTGCTTTGAAGACAAACAAGGGGACCTGCAGAGAATACAGGCAATACACCTGAAGTCAGCCATGCCTACATTCTTTTTCCCAAATTTTAGTCTTCAATCTGATTTTTTTATTTTATTTTATTTTATTTTTTACTGTTTTAGTCAATCAATGCAATGTTTGTGCTGGATAAGGGGTGATATCCTAGATAAATGTGCTCTGAAGTATGTGAGCTCATGTTGGTTTAGAGAAACCAGAGTTGTAACAGTCTATAAACATCTCAGAGTGCACGCTGTCTTTTTTCCGTGTGTAGTTTTTGTCAGCTTGAAAGATGTGCGTCTGATCACATCCCTGGGGGTTTTCCTCTCTGCCTCCCTGCTGCTGTCATCCTTTATGTTCTATCTCTGCTGTGTTAATGGATTTGAGGAGTCCGCTGCAGCAAAGGACTCTCTTTCAATCTCTTTCTTTTTCTCATGTTCTGCCCTCTACAATTCAGAGTGCAGCCTTTATTTTTATCTAGACATACAATTGATTTATGCAGTTGGATGCAGATGGTGCTGTCATACTGTACATTGTGCCATTTCTAACAGTCGTTCTCTCTTTTAATAATTTACAGAAACATAATATGAAAAAAGTCAAATTTAATATATTAATAGCCATTCAACAAACCTTTTTAAACAATTTAAAACTTTAAGCAGTTTTTTCAAAAATAGATTCTATCACAAAGCTCTCGTCTCCAGAATACTTGCTTCTGATTGGTCAGTCGCTGCATTCAGGTTGCATCCAAAACGGCATATTCTCTAAGTAAGTACTTCTTTCAAATAAGTAATTACTTTACAACCTCTAAAAAAGTGTGTTTATATAGTATGAATGTGTGTAGTATCAAAGTAATATGGACATACTACATTCGTCATGTGACCTACCAGCATCAGTTGCATTGCTTCATTGCCATTCACAACTCGTCTCCCATGGCCTCATGGGATAGTAAAGTGTATATTGTATGCACACTTCCAATCTCACCAGGAATAGTAGGTCATCTCGGTACTTTCCGCCTACTGTTTTATGAATACTCTGAATTTGACCATAATACTCTTTTCACATACAGTTTTTCGTTTTGTTCATTTTAGTGGAAATTTTTTTAAGATAATACTGTAAAAAAAAATCGTAATAATGTCCTAATGAGACAGTTCATGTAATTTTTTGTAGTTTTTGGATGTGAAAAAGAACAAGTCATCTTATTTACAGTGAAAATTGTAAATTGACATCTTTGTGACAGTTCACATTTGATAGTTTTTCATTGAAATAAATACGTTTTCTTTCTTATCGGTTGTAGATGTAAAGTACATTAGGCGATTCTCCTCTGACCTCTGGCATCAAGGCTTTTTTGCACACAGAACTGCCGCTCACTGGATATTTTCTCTTTTCCAGTAAATCCCAGTAGATCAGCAGTTTCTGAAAGACCAGCCTGTCTGGCATCAACAACCATGCCACGTTCAATGTCACTTAAATCACCTTTCTTCCCCATTCTGATGCTCAGTTTGAACTTTAACACATGCCTAGCCTAAATGCATCGAGTTGCTGCCATGTGATTGGATTATTAGATACTTGCGTTAACGAGCATTTGAACGGGTGTACCTAAAAACGTGGCCAGTCAGTGTGTGTATGCACGTTACGTCACCGTCAGCTGGAGTGACTGCGGTTACGCCCCACTGAGTGGCAAAAAGACTGAGAGGCAGCATTGGTTTACAGCGTGAATGCCGCGAAAAACACACAAAACAAGGCCCGGCGCCAGAGAGGGGGGGTCGGGGGAGGCTTGGCCACGGACCCCATGGACATCCCAGTGCCCCCCTCCGGACCGAGGGAGATGGACTTGATAATAGCGTGTCATTTTCTCACTCAAACCACTGCCCAGGCAGTGCACTGGCACTGCTCAGGATTTACTGCTTCGGCTACTGATTGCTTTTAGAGGGAGAAGCTGCCCAACACTGCTTGTCTACTGTAATCCTCTGTAAGAATTTGTAATAATAGCATATTATTAGCGAAAATGTTGGCAAAAGAGCCAGTGCGTTTCTGTATTTACACTCGTCAAATGATTCAATTTCCAACGTGTTTTTCCTTCGGTGAGTAATGTAGCCAATCACAGACATGTTTGTTGAATTCTAAAACGCAATGGCCAATCACAGGTGTTGAAGTTAGAATCCACTCACCGCTGTTAATAACTTTCTTATAACAAAAAGAACCAAACATTTAAATACAATAAAGCAATACACAAAAATGTATAAAATAAACAAATATTTCAAACAGATTAAAGTGCAAAAGAATTATAAAGAACAATAGGTAACACTTTACAATAAGGTCTCACTAGTTAATGCATTAACTAACAGTAACAAAGAGCAAATAGCTACATTTGTTATTTTTCTTTGATAACGTTAGTTAAATGTTAATGTTAGCTCAGGTCCATTAAATAGCCTAATACAGTTACAACTTTTGATTTTAATAATGTGTTATTAAATGTTGAAATTTACATTTAACTAAGATTTATAAATGCTTTAGAAGTATTTTTCAGTGTCAGTTTGTTAACTAATGAATTAACTAGTGTTAAATAATGGAGCCTTATTGTAAAGTGTGTGTGACTGAACAATAAAGAATCAAAACATATACAAACAATATCTAGGGCATGTAGTCCAGATTAAAATATAAAAATGTTTAAGTTTGAAAATAAATAGCCTTAAATCTTTAAGTATTTGGTTATGTGATGAGCACTGTAGCGAATACAAAAATCTGAATGGCTGTTTAAAAACTGTTTAGTAGCGCGAGTCTGCTTTGTTTATGAGGGTTACCGGGGAAACGGCTGCATTTCTGCTGTTCCATCAGCGCCATCTGCTGTCAGAGAGTGTGAATGTGCACTTTCATTCATCGCGTCTCCTTCACTCGTCCCGCCATGCGCTGCTCATGCGCGTTGGGTTTGTTTACATCAGTGCGTTCCTCTGATGCAGCATACAGCGGTGTTATTCGTTTTAAACGGTTGATGGGTAAAGTATTCTTAAAATGCATTCTAAAAATCTGTATAGTTCGTAATAAATATTTATTATCGGTATTTTGAAGTGCCCACGATAACAATATCGTTCATGTTCATTATCGTGATATATCGTATTACCGTATACCGGCACATGTCTAGGTGGTCAGGTGTACTCATACTGTGCACAGTGCACAGTATGAGCACACCTGACCACATCTGAACATATTATTATACACTTTTCACATTTCTGAAGTTCTCAGAACTGATATAATTGTGGCTGGGTAAACATAGATACTGTTTAGTGTAAGTATAGTGGTAATGTAGTGGTGAACTACAGCAAATATAACTGTGTTCTCATTTTTTCCCAGTAGCTACAGCTCCATAAAAATAATAAATAAAGTTAATATAGTATCTGGTAAGGACATATTATATTAATAATGCACTCAATCAGTCAGTAAATAAAGTTTAACTCACTTGCATCTAGTCCGTTGATGAAGCCATGTCTAATCGTTTTACAACAGGCGTCCAATCACAACTGACTTCTGGAAAAACAGAATTAACCAATGACATTTTAGGTTACAATGATATAAGTAAAGTCCCGCCCCACGACTGCCGAAAATAAAAAGTTTTCGCGCGAGCAAAATAGAAGATCGAGCGCGAGTGTGGGGAATGATGACGCGCGTGCTGCGAGTCGTGTCCAAGCACGCAAGGGCTTGATTTGCGCGCAGAGGAGATGTCATGCGCGCGCGGGTTTAAAAGGAGCTCGCGGGCTACTGTTTCCTCTTATGTAGATCTGTTATTCTCTCGCGGGAGTGATTTACTGCGCGCGCAAGCATCAGTTGTGCGCTCGGTTATTAATGGCATTAAAATGCCGCCATAGGTGTAGACATTATGTAAATAAGAGATTCATTGTGTTGTCACCTTCACTGATTAATATAACGGAACTTTGTGAGATCGCGTTCATTGAATGAGTGACAGCTTTTAGTGATTATAAAGGGAGCACTATTTGCGCGTTGTCTAGGCGATATAAAAAAAATAATTAATAGGCCTATAATATATTCAGAATTTGAATAAAACTTTTGTTTTCCATTCTTGACAAGCGGCCAGATACACGCTTCAATACATAGACCCATATCCGCATATACATGCGGGATTCATTCTCGAAATTGTGATGACTGACAGTGATATTTATGTATCGAAATCAGGCTCATATAAATGTCAGGAAAACACGATTCCTGGCTGCATGTCAATATTCATGGATCACTGGATCTTTGCCAGGTTGTAAAGAACACTATATCGAGTCCAACCTTTAGTTTAAACTGATAACTGTTTGTTTTACTCGCGTTTTTCCCTATTAACTCCAGTCACGCAGCGGCTCTTCTGCCACTCAGTCCCGATTGAGGGGGCGTGTTCCGGCGGGAAAGTGGCGTCGATGCATACCCTCAATATATAGATAACACTATGACATAATGACCAGTCACAGGTGAAGCAAATATCATTGATCATCTCCTAACAAGTCCACATATTAAGGTCTGGGCAGATTAGATGGTAAGCAAACAGTTCTCGTAATCAACGTGTTGTTTGCAGAAGAAAGGGCAGAAATAAAGATCTGAGCGACTTTGGCAATGGCAAGGCGACTGGGTCAGAGTATTTCTGAAACAGCAGGGTTTGTGGATTGCTCCTGGTTAACAGTGGTGACAATTTACCAACAGTGGTCCAAGGAGGGACAAAGTAAAAACCGGCGACAGGGTGTTGGGCGCCCAAGGTCTACTGTGGCACAAGTCACACACAATTTTAATGATGGTTATGGGAGGGATGTGTCAGAATACACAGTGCATCGCACTGCTGCATATGGAGCCGCGTAGCTACAGAACAATCACAGTGCCTATGATGACCCCTGTCTACTGTTGAAAGCGCCTACAATGGACACAAGAGCAGCGGAACTGGACCTTGGAGCAGTGGAAGAAGGTCGCCTGGTGAGTCCCATTTTCTTTTACATCACGTGGGTGGCCGTGTACGTGGGTGCCGTTTACCTGGGGAAATTATGGCACCAGGTTGCACTATGGGATGTCGACAAGGCGGTGGAGGGAGTATGATGCTCTGGGCAATGTTCTGCTGGGAAATCCTGGGTCCGGCCATTCATGTGGACATCAATTTGACACGTGCCACCTAAACATTGTTGCAGACCAGGTACACCCCTTCATAACAATGGTGTTACCTGGTGGAAGTGGCCTCTTTCAGCAGGATGATGCATCCTACCACACTGCAAACATTGTTCAGGAATTCAATTGAGCATCTGTGGGATGTGCTGGACCAACAAGTTCAATCCATGGCGGCTCGACCTCACAACCTACAGGACTTGAAGGATCTGCTGCTAATGTCTTGTTGCCATGTCTTGAACTTCAGGGTTCTTGTGGAGTCCATGCCTCGGCTGGTTGGCGCTGTTTTGGCTGCACGCAGAGGACCAACAGCATAATATTCATAATATTCTCCATGTATATATGGAAAAGCTACTTGTAATAATATATTATTAAGGTAAAAAACTGATTTTAGTAGTTTTGTATATTAACATTATTTCAGTTAATGAAAAATATTTTTTTACTGTGAATTTTATTTCAATCCGTAAAACATAAAATGTTGCTACCATATTTTTTTACGGTATACATTAAAATTATTTCATTTATAATTTTATTATTTATTTTAATATAAAAATTTATGTAGTCTACATTAAATAGTTTGAAATATCATTAATATACTGTCAAACATATTTAGCAGCACTCAATGTAATTGCAAAAATGATGATCTTTTTGGACAAATACTTTGTCCCGCCTCAAACTCATGCCATATGTTGACCTGTCGGACCACTCAAGCAGAACAATGTTTTGAAAGCACCAAAGAGAGACAGTCCCCGGAAGTCAACAAGGACTTATAGTTGTCTCTTGTACATTAAATAAGTGTTTAATATTTAAATATATATATATATATATATATATATATATATATATATATTGCATTTGAATGTAGCTAAATTGCTGATCTACTAAGTATTATATTATGTCAAAGTTAAAGTTTTTATGAAGTGTAACTCAGTTCTGCTTAGCATCTTGCTGAACTGGCCAAAGCCCTAATGCAAACAGAGAGACAGATTGGTGTCAGGAACAATAGGCCTCTTAGCGTCCATACGAATAATAGCATTAGACCCCGTATAGAATCTCTGAGAGTCGAGTCCTCTCATCTTCTTTGGCTTTAAGAAGACATATGGACCATCACCAGCTGCACCTGTCCTTTGAAGCACCATCTCTTTGAGTGATCATTTGTTTTCAGAAGGATTACACTTTGCGCTGACTGGTGCTCAGATGTGCTGTTGCAGTGTTACAGGAAGGTAGACTTTGGAGAAAGAAAGAGACCGAACAGACGGGGGGTTCAGAGCAGCCCTGGAGCGTGAAGTCGTCCTGGTTGGTAATCAGGATAATTGCAGCGTTGCTAGTGCTCTAGTCTCCAGTCTCTGAGTGTGTGCCTCTGTGGCCCCGTGTGCAGATTGGCCCCTCAGGCACCGTGAACCGGGCCACTGCAATTCCCTTCTGCAGAGACAGAGAGTGAGACGGCTCCACCTCAGGCCTGTCTTATTAGACATACTTATCAGATTAATTTAATGAGAACCGTAAAACTGATAAAAATACACCATTGTGACATTATTCAAGTCAACACAAAATCTAAATTAGACCCTATTTACATTCTTAAAGGGGTGGTTGATCAGCTTTTTTCAAAGGCTTGATTGTGTTTATGGGGTGCAGTCTAACATGTGTTCATGCTTTATTTTTTTAAAAACTTATTTTTCACATAATCTAGCTTTATTCTACACCACTGTGTCCCTTCTCGTAAAAACACTGATGGTTTCCTGGTTATAACTGGTCAGAAATACGCAATGGGCTCAGATTGGTTAGCTGGCCCAGTGAGTTGTGATTCGCTGTCCGGAAACGTCACGGCCCTTACCATTACGAGCATAGACTATCTATGATTACGAGTAGTTGCATGTGCTCCGGTGTATTGAAAACAATGGTGTTACGAACTCCAGCTGTCTAGGGTAGAGGAGAAGGGAAAAAAATTAAATAAGCTGAACGCATTAAACGTCTTCAGAGCCCCTGTCTCCCGTCCCAGCACTGATTTAACACCAGAACCATAAATCAAGCAAAAAGATTTATTTAAGAAACATAGGAAAAACAGTAACAAAGAACACTAAAGATCTTATTTAGGAACATTTCTTCAGGAGAGGGCAAATGCCAAAATAACAAACAAAACCAATCTAACTATTTTTAGCAAACTAAATAACCTAAACACAAAATAATGATGCAAACAAACAACATAAATCTAAACCTAACTTCCTCTCTCAATATAAACAGGAGAAAAAGATATACAAAATAAATGACGCCCAACTCCCTACAGCTTCCTTAAATTAAACTATAAAATATTCAAGAAATAATGACACAAAACATAAACGTAACTTGCCCTGCACTCAGGGGTTAAAAGAAAAAGAAAAGAATCCTTTTACAATCAAGACAACATCTCATCGCTAATCTCAAACACCAGTGAGATATCTTACATTGTATGCAAAAACAATATTGCCGTCAATATTGCCTTATCAATTTGAGCCTGAATCAGACCCAGAGAATTTAGTGAAGAGGATCAATCAGAACCTGTGCAAGAACAGCTGTTACAGGAATGGTATGTTTTTTTTTTTTTGTAGTTGTCTCATACTTCTTATATACGCTGTTATTTGTAAATGCTACTGCTGTTTATGTTCACACACACACAAAATATCCATGCATTTTATATAATCGTTCTAACACATGATACAGTCCTCGAAGGGATTATTTGATGATAGACTGCGGATCTATAGTGATCGCTACTGACTGTAGAGCACCGTTAGTTTTGTCTTTTTAGAACGAGTGTAGCCAAATATCTGTCGCCAGAGCTGAGCACATTACGCAGACTAACTTAACTACAGTAAAGAATCATGTTTACACAGAACCATGTTTAGTGTGCTACGTAGCCAAACAAGCATGTGGGTAAACACTATAAAAGCTCTAATCAAAGAATAATTTCCACTGGTCACATGAACGCCAACAAACACCAACATACGAAGTTCGCTGGTGGATTAAAAAGAAGATTGTGTTTGTCGGATAAATTTAAATTAGCAATTTGGTAACGTTAGTGGAGCCAAACAGCGTTGCTACAACATAAAAAAATGATAGAAACTAGTTATGGAATCAACAAAGAATAAAACATATTTATAGGTTGTGGCCCATAAACTACAGCTTCTGCTTTTAAAGTAGGAACTGCTCCATCTTTCAGAACAAGCTTTTTCGCGAATCCTGCATTGAACTCGCGTAGATCGACGGCATGACAACAACACTACCAGAGCAACTCTTCCTCTTCTCAACATGGCCTCACCCCCTTTTTTGTGTGTTCCCGGGGGCAGGGTTTATGTAAATTTCAGGGTTAGTGATGTCACTAACCCTGGAGGAATTCGTTGTAGTCCCTACCAGTCGTTTGCTGTAGTCCTTAAAAAACAATTTCTTTAAAAGAAAATATCTCCCTTTGCTTTGAACTTTGAGTGTCTTAGCTTTGCAGATATTGTATATGCTCAAACAGCAACATTACACACTAACTAAAGTTAAAAAAGTGAAATCATGATCAACCACCCCTTTAATGCACATGTCTTATTGTGCACAATTCTTTGGTGGGTATTACTCAGAAGAAAAAAATGTCTTTGTTATTGTTCATAAATGTAATAACTTCTGAAACAACTTTTATTTTTAAATTACATCACTTAGGCCAGAAATAATGTTTTATAAAAAATAATGTAGCATTTTAGGCTTCTGTTTTAGGTATATTGCCAGTAGTTGAAAGACATTTAATGTTAATGTAATAAAGATAATGGAAGTAGGAAATAACAATGCTTTGAAAAGGCAACATGCATGGTGCAACACTAAGTTCATGCATAAACGGATAAAACACCTTGAATGCATTTCAAGTCACTTTGGATAAAAGTGTCTGCCAAATGCATGAATGCACTGTAAATGCAAATGTAGCACTACCATTTGGATATATTGAGTTGCTCTGGAGGGTGAACTTGAACTTTAACCTTCAAAGGTGGGTTCTGGTGTGGAATGCCCAATTTTCATTTTATCTAGTCAATTCCACAAGAATAAAATCAAGCCCTGGCCTACTTTTATCTTGCTAAATATTCAGAAATATACTATGAAATGCATCGCATATGAAAGTAGAAGGCTGTTTCATGTTGACTTTGAGGTGGCTTTGCTGGAGAGGCAGATTTTGCATTCTGCTTCATTTGAATTCACTGTAGAAGTTTTTGTCTTTCAGCCTCACTGCTTCACCTTCCTTCTTCTTATGCCCACATACCTTGACATGCTCAGCCACTTTGAGCGGATTTTGTTGTCACTTAACCATTGAAGTGGCGGAGGGGGTCAGAGCATCCCATTAACAGATCCATATGTGGGCTTTCATTCAATACCCGGTCTCTCTTGAGGGGTCTTTATTCTCTCTGTGTCTGTCGCACTCTCTTTCTGTCTCTCTCACCCTCTCATTGTAATTTAAATGGCTAAAGCAGCGCTCCTGTTCTTCTCTGCTGGTTCAGTGCTACAGTCATTAATTAGTTCATCTTTGGTTCTGTTCAGCTGTCAGATGAAAAAGCTCTAGGTTTAGCTCTCTGACTTTACCATATGAATCATTTCTTCTTTTCCATTCTTCTCCATTATAAGATAAACATGATTTTAGAGGACTTACAGCCTGTATATATCCATCCTATATATCAGAATTCACCAATTAGTGTACTATGCTCCACAGCTGAACCCAGTATTGGTTCCACCTGGGCCGTGAATCGTTTTTCATATTGATATAAACAGCCACTCCACTCAGAACTGTTAACACTGTTTTTTACACTGCATAAGTGAAACTGCATCTCTACATTTCTAATGCTCTCAGTCTGAGGTTTAACCTTTAAAGCACACATTTATTTTCCATGGAAAAACTATATTACATCTAATTTCATATGTTGCCCCAAGGCTACTTTGAGCAATTAGGATACCAAAACTCAAAGGAAAATATTATTAATTAGTGATATTTAATAGAGTAAAGCAACTGTGCACAAATAGGCCTTCATTAATTAAGAGAACTGTTTTGCTTTTTTTTTTTTTTTCTTCTTTATAATTAGCAAATCTGTCATACTTCTAATTCCACACTGTGTGAAATATTTTAAATCAATTACTGGCAGAAGAAAAAAGTAAGTTGCCTTAATATTTCCTGCACATGATGATTGGCGTGCCCTTGCATCCTGGTCATGGACGGCATCATCTTTTTCCACAGCCTTGCCTGTCATGCATGGCATCCCTCTGAGGGCAGTTGATTTAAGACGATTTTAGGTCATTTTAGAGATCAGTAACTCCCAAACAACATACAGAGACCCAGTGCTACAGTGAACCATCATATTTACCACAATTTTGAATTTTGCATGATGATGAAATAAACATTTTACAAAAAAGTCTCTTATGCACATCAAAGCTCTATTTATTTAAAGGGTTAGTTCACCCAAAAATGACAATTCTGTAATTTATTACTCACCCTCATGTCGTTCCCAAGCCGTAAGACATACACAAATGAACATATTTTTGATGTAATCTGAGAGCTTTCTGTCCCTCAATTGACAGCCTGCGCAACTACCACTTCCAAGCTCCAGAAAGGTAGTAAAGACATCAATAAAGTAATCCA
Organism: Coreius guichenoti; assembly: GCA_039654105.1. Classification (NCBI taxonomy): domain Eukaryota; kingdom Metazoa; phylum Chordata; class Actinopteri; order Cypriniformes; family Gobionidae; genus Coreius; species Coreius guichenoti. The sequence continues at coordinate 13,361,861 of CM077169.1, forward strand.
TGTGACTCCAGTGGTTTAATCTCAATTTTATGAAGTGACACGAGTGCTTTGTTTGTGCAAAAAAAAATATATAATTTACCACTTTATATACAAAATATTAATCTTCAATACGCGTTCACGCAATAACGTCTGCTCTCACGTCAACACAACACGCATTCTTCGTGGTTCTCTCGTGAACGCGCAATGGAGAATAATATTTTGTAAATAAAGTTATAATAAATAATGTGGGTTTTTTTGCGCATTTCATAAAATTGAGGTTAAACCACTGGAGTCACATGGCTTACTTTATTGATGTCTTTACTACCTCTCTGGGCCTTGAAAGTGGTAGTTGTGTAGCTTTCAATGGAGGGACAGAAATATCTTTATGAATTATTTTGTTGCCTCAAGGCTACTTTGAGCAATTAGGATACCAAAACTCATAGGAAAATATTATTAGTTAGTGATATTTAATAGAGTAAAGCAACTGTGCACAAATAGGCCTACATTAATTAAGAGAACTGTTTTGTATAATCTCCAATGCGCGTTCACGCAACAACGTGTGGTGTTCTCGTGAATGCGTGTTGGAGATTACTATTTAGTTAATATTAGTTAATAAAGTTATAATAAATAATGTGGTTTTTTTTGTACAAATAAACCACTGGAGTCACATGGATTACTTTATTGATGTCTTTACTACCTTTCTGGGGCTTGAAAGTGGTAGTTGAGTAGCTGTCAATGGAGGGACAGAAAGCTCTCAGATTTCATTAAAAATATCTCTATTTGTGTTCCGAAGATGAACGAAGGTCTTATGGGTTTGGAACGACATGAGGGTGAGTAATTAATGATTTCACATTTCACATGATCTTAAGAAATCATTATAGTGTGCTGATTTGGTGTTCAAGAAACATTTCTTTCAATTAATGTTGAAACAGATTTCTGAGGAAACCGTGATACTTTTTTTTATTTTATTTTATTTTTTTACATTTTTATTTTTTCCATGATTCTTTGATGAATAGAAAGTTCAAATCAGCATTTATTAGAAACAGGAATCTTTTGTTATATCATAAATGACAAGTTATTACAAGTTATAATGGTTTACATTGCTTGTTTTGTTTCATAGCCATACTACATATTGGCTCCTTTTACAGTGTATTGTTTGGACTGCCCTTGCTGGGAATGAGATGTAGAGATTGGGCCTCTTGGAACTTTAATTGAATACCTCTGCTTTATATTATCAGTGAATGTGACTCGGTTGAAATCATACGTGCACAACACACAACTATGTGTCAAAATAATTCTTTTTTTTCTTGAAATGAATTGAGTGGCATTTCTGCCCCGCCTGTATATCAGCATTATCTAGATCTAGATTCACGTCTACGTCTAGGCAACACTGGTGGCGTTGTGCACAGCAGGCCATTGTTACACAGCCAAGTATTTGAAGGGCACAGGCCCTGTGGGAGAGAGACAGGAGCCAGTAACAGGGGGAGAGATATGGCAACACAGTGAGCTTGATAGAGAGCTAAAGCCCATAATCCCTCTGGTTCAAACCACAAGAGACTCTTTCCCCAGTGCGCTTGATGGCAGGGTCTAAACCTTCGGTGTGCATGTGCATACAAGGCCAAAAAACAAGGCGTGCTGATAAAAGCATCTCTCTGCCTTCCTCCTTATCCATCTCGCACAGAAAACAGAAATAAAAATAAGGGCAGCTGCTCTCACCGCAGATCTCTGGCACTGCATTTCGAGCATGGCACGCACACAAACACATAAACACAAACTGTAGGTCTTGCCCCCATTGTGGCTCAAACTCAGTGAGGTGCATGTAAACCAAAACATTACTTTTAAAAGAGCGTTGCCTCTAGTGCAGAATGTATGTACTCTGATAGAGAGCTTCGCTTGTGATCTGGCTGCACTCCAGCACACATACTACGCATATAAACAAGAGATACAGGCCTGACGTTCATCCAACCGATCGATGCCAGGGGCCTCAATGCATCCTGGGTAACTCGGCCCATCCGAACCTAACGCTCCTTTGATGGTATAACATTTTTAGATGTTTTAATGTTCTGTCAGGAGTTCACTGGGCTGCATCCCAATACGCCTACTTATAGTATGCACTGAAAGTATGCACTTCACTGGTGAGGGGGAAAGTATGTACTGCAAAAGAGTTTGCCAGTATTTGTTTACCTACCCTCATGTTGTTCCAAATCTGTATGACTTTCTTTCTTATATGTGGAACACAAAATAATATATTTTGAAGAACAAAACAATACTGGACCCCACTGAATTTCACTGTATGAAAAAAAAAAAAATCAAAAATGTTATATATATATGTTAGTAAAACTGGATCTTTTGAAAGTTAAGAGAACATTCAGAAATAATGTTTTCATAACTTAATGGGAACGTTAGACAAATGTTTCTTAGAACATTTTTTTTAGGTTGAGAAAACAATGACAGAATTTTCATTTTTGGGTGAACTATCCCTTAAAAATGCTGTGGAAACTTCGTGTTCCTACCACTTCAGGTGAAAAAGTAGAAAAAGGTCAACAATGCAAGCAGTTTTTCAGCTAATATCGTGAGCAATATTAGCCGAATAATGTCTACAGATAGCTATTACAGTTTGGCTTTGTATTTTCAACATGCTTAATATTGGGATGCACTAATGTTAATCTTGCATACTATTTAGGACGCAGTGCTAGTGCCATGTGAGACATTTTAATGAGAATCATATTTATTTTTGTTTCCTCTTTCTGCATCCAAATATGCCTCCTTCACTCTTACACATTATGCAAAATGAGTAGAACGTCATATGAATAAATACTCTGAAGTATGCAACCAGAGAACTCTGGGCTGAGGAACCATCAGATGCATCAAAAAGATGTGAACTGTGAGCCGAGCGACTATTTTTAAGTTTTTTAAGAATCAAGAAAAATGTTCCTCGTGGTTAAATTGTAAATTTAAGAAGTAAATTGTTGAACATAAGGATCAAAGTACAATGTCAGCATGGCAGATATAATACGTGCAGGAATGTATTTACACCCATAGACATGCTTCATAAATGGATGAGAAGAATTTCTTTTTTCCCCCCTTCTTGTACTGGTTATCTTCAACGAAAGGCAAGTGAAAGTCGCGGTCTCTTTTTAGTCAGACAGTCAGCAAAACTAAAAGACAAAAAGAACAATTGCATTGTTTGCTAAGTTGCAAGCCAGAAGATTTCAGCGTGGACTTCACTGGCCTTTCCTCTGAGGAATTGCAGTGAAACTGAAGATAGCTGAGCCACAGATGAAAGAGACACAGAAAAGAGAGCGAGAGGGGGGTTGAAAGAGCTTTGTATTTGTCGCTAAATTGGATTAAAGATTTAGCTGGCATCATTTGTAGTAATGTATGCAGAGTTAAACGCTGCTCAGAAGCCTCTCTCACTCAAAGAGCTTTAATACTGAAACCGAACAAAGTGCATTCAGCCACGCTGAACACAATCTCCACGGGATGAGCAGTTTCCTTTTAATGTTACCATAACTACACTTCACTGCACTTTTGGCAAATTTCCCACCCTTTGAAAAATGTTTAAAACGCCACTGTTTCTCTCACTGTCTAATATAAGAAGAGCACTAGACAGTCTGGAGATTAGTTCGGTAGTTTTATTTCCCATTAATTGCTGTATTGTTTTGTTGGGCTCACACTGAGAATACATCTGTGATTGAGCAGAAGCAGTTCCGCGATGTTTTCAGCATGCATAAATGAAGAACGGGTGGATAAAAACCAGAGAGAACCAATCAAAAGCTTTAGACAATGAATCTAGACATTGAGAGAATTGGCTTTGCGTGTCATACATGCAGTTTAATGCTTGACAAGACACTGTATTTATTTTTTAAAAGAGATGTACCTTGTTAATCTGACTTTTTGAAACATGAAGACAAAGTGGACATGAACCATGTGCTGATAACTTACTCTCATCTCTCAAAGTGCCTGGCTAATGCATAAATTGTAAATGTCTGTGTTTCTGTTACATTTCTGTCTCACAGTCTGTGTCTCACGTGTTTATTGGTCTTATGGATGATTCGTTGTAAGCTTTTAGTTGGTGTTTTCTGTGTAATAGTCAAATGAGGACACACAGAAGGGCTTCAACATCATATTCAGCATCATAGTGAAGGACTTTCAGAAGGGAGGGGGTGGAAGAGAAGAATGTACTGTAGATAGAGATGGCCTTTATATAGTGTACGCTTTTAAAAGAAATGATCCCATTTAAATCAGTAATGCAGTCACAGTAACAGTAACGATCTTTCCAGACTTTGACCCACTTTTAGCTGTGATCAGCTGAAGGTCAAACCAGTTCACCTTTTGGACTCTCTACTGCGTTTTCTTTCAAATAGGTGAAATAATGCAAATAGGTGAAATACATTTCGAGCTCTCTTTATATAATGTACTCTTTGTCATGTTCAAGAAACCAGTTTAAGATGATTTGAGCTTTGTGACATGACGCGTTATCCTGTTCGAAGTAGCCATTTGAAGATGGGTACACTGTGGTCATAAAGGGATGGACATGGTCAGTAACAATACTCAGGTAGGCTTTAGCATTTAAACAACGGACCCAAAGTGTGCCAAAAAATGATCCCCCACACCATTACACCACCAGCAGCCTTAACCGTTGATACATGGCAGGATGGATCCATGGTTTCATGTTGTTTACGCCAAATTCTGACCCTACCATCTGAATGACGCAGCAGAAATCGAGACTCATCAGACCAGGCAACGTTTTTCCAATCCGCTATTGTCCAATTTTGGTGAGCTTTTGCAAATTGTAGCCTCAGTTTCCTGTTCTTAGCTGCAGGAGTGGCACCCGGTGTGCTCTTCTGCTGCTGTAGCCTATCTGCTTTAAAGGGTTAGTTCACCCAAAAATGTAAATTATCCCATATTTTACTCACCCTCAAGCCATCCTAGGTGTATATGTCTTTCTTCTTTCAGCTAAACACAATCGGAGTTATATTAAAAAATATCCTGGCTCTTCCAAGCTTTATAATGGGAGTGAATGGTACCCTAGATAATTAAGCACATCCATCCATCATAAAAGTAATCCATAAAGGCCTTCTGAAGCCTGTAAGAAAAATATCCATATTTATAGCTTTATAAACTATAATCACTGGCGTCCGCTAACGGCCGTACGCAAATCTATTTCCGGCGAAAGAGTGACCTCTGACCTGACGCATGACGTATTGATGAACACGGAAGTGCAGAGGATAGTGCACAACAAAACACCAGTTACGAATTAGAAATCTAAAATGCGAATTTTTAAAGAGAAATGTCTGAGGATTTCGATATAAGAGAAGAGGATCTTGAGTTTGTAGCCCAGCCTTATTTGTTTGAACCACGAGTGTCTAAGCTTACGCTACGCCTACGTCGGGTCAGAGGTCACTCTTCCGACTTGCGTACGGCCATTACCGGAAGTGAGTGACTTATAGTTTATAAAGTTATAAATATGGATATTTTTTGTACAAAAAAGCATCGCTTCACTTCAGAAGGCCTTTATTAACCCCCTGGAGCCGTGTGGATTACTTTTATGATGGATGGATATGCTTTTTTGGGCTTCAAAATCTAAAGTACCATTCACTTATAAAGCTTAGAAGAGCCAGGATATTTTTCAATATAACTCCAGTTGTGTTTGGCTGAACGAAGAAAGTCATATACACCTAGGATGGCTTGAGGGTGAGTAAATTATGGGATAATTTAAATTTTTGGGTGAACTATCCCTTTAAGGTTTGATGTGTTGTGTGTTCAGAGATGCTCTTCTGCAGACCTTAATTGTAACATGTGGTTATTTGAGTTACTGTTGCTTTTCTATCAGCTCGAACCATTCTGGCCATTCTCCTCTGACCGATGACATCAAGAAGATATTTCTGCACACAGAACTGCCGCTCAATGGATATTTTCTTTTTTGGACCATTCTCTGTAAACCTTGAGGTGGTTGTGCGTAAAAACAATAATGTTAAAGAAATTATCTGATAGCAATGTACTTAAAAAGATACTAATACAGAGAAGCTACAGTTTTAAAGTAGCTTTCCTGGTGTTGGTGAGTGAACAAATAAATGGTTTATCATTCTGTGTGCAAGAAGAGTATTAAAAAAGAGAGAGAGCGAGAAAGCTTTTGGGGGGATGGAGGAGGGTACGTGTTTGTGGTTTGGAGGGAGAAATGCAAATAACCATGAACGTGGAAAAATAACAGCGTGAAAATTCAACTGTGCAGAAATTCCTCACAAATCAAACTTCAAGCACCCAAAATTGTGCCATCAGCACTCCACCCATAAGCCGAGCAGTGTCTGACTTCATTAAGGCTCGCGAGCGAAGGTGCAGCTGCACATGAGTGTGTTTGATTAACTCTGCAATGATTTCTGACTTAATCAGTCAGAAGAACAAATTCAGTGAGCAGGAAGCCTTTTATCAGCCAGACTCACTCACCTGCACATCTTCCTGCCTTTTAGCCAGCAGCAAATTAGCAAACCGACGGCTGTCAAAAATGAATAATTGAACTACATTTACAAGATGAAGGCTAGGCTGGTACACTAAATAATTTTTTTGTGTGTATTTGCTAAATTTAGACTAGAGTTACTACTTGAAGTAAATCTTTCTTGGTCACATGTGGCGAATTAGTATATTAGTTGTTTTAAAGGCATCATTAGGATTTTTTAGAGAACCTTTTTCAATGTACTATTAAAGCGTACATGTAACTTAAAACTTCCTCCTCAGTAAGAAAAAAAGATTATGACTAAATTTGGAATAGCATAGCATTTTTACTATAAAGACATTGCATAAATAGTTTCCAGATTCATCCCTGAAATCACATACTGTCAGAGTATGTACTGCATTTGATAAAGAACTTGACCATTAATAAAGTACATACCGTAAACATCAAAAGTGTGTAATCTGCCAAGGAACAAATCGATGATAAAAGTAATTCATTTGTGAACTTAAGTGCTGATTTTGTATCAATAAATACAAAGGTTTTTCCCCCCATTAAGCAGATTAAGACTTTAAGCATCCGAGTTTTCAGTGAGGTGATGTAAGAACACAAAAATCTGTTTCCAAACAAGGAAACTCCCACCTCTCCCCCATCTCTGTTGTCTCATATTGCAAATCTCATTCATTCAGAAATGTCTCACTTTGGCGACGAATCTCACTGCTGTGTCTGAAATCTGTGCCGTCCTCCTTCTTCAAAGGAAGGACACATTTACTTAGAGGAAGAGGAATGTCTGAACCAATAAAGAACAGAGAGGGGTTAAACGGTGTCAATACCATAACCTCCTTTATCTGCCGCCTTTAGGTCAGCAGGGCCAACGCCAGCCGATGTTAGCCATTAGCCCAGCCATTTGCCCATATGTTGGAGCAAATGAGATAAGTCATGGATTCAATAATACACCCATGGGCAGTTAGATTTGACGTTTCAATAGGACTGACACTGTATGGTTCATTCTGATGGAAGATCTCAGTGTGCAATGTTTACAATGCATTCCACACATTCACTGCAAAAGATTATTCTGTTTTTAATCAGTAAACATTGTTACATTGTTTTGGAGCTATAAAACATGATTAAATTAAATGAATTTTTGAAATTTCATTTCAAAGAAATTCTGTCATTCTCTGGCTGGTATATATTCTGCAAAATTACACACTGGGGCCATTTGTTTTATTTCTTTTATTGCATTGTTCTACAGTGTTTCTCCTGATACTGAAAAATACATCAAGCTTATGGTAAAACTTTAAAGCTTCAATAATATCTGTTTACTGAGACTTAGTCAAATGAACTTAAAAAATTATTTGAAGAGAAAAATAAGAATTTGAAATTATTATTAAGATTTTTTTCACGTAGGTTATATAAATGGGGGTTCTGAGTATGAAGCCCCTAAAGGAACATGGTGATGGAAAAAATTGAAGATGGGAGGAAAAATTATACTTAAAGGTTCACCCAAATTCATCCAAGTTCAAAATCAAAATTCTGTCATCATTTACTCACCCTCAAGTGAGGAAGATATTTGGAAGAATGTTTGTATCCAAGCAGATCATTCATTGACTACCATAGTATTTCTTTCCCCTACTATGGTAGTCAATGGGTGGCGAGATCTGCTTGGTTACAAACATTCTTCCAAATATCGTCCTTTGTGTACAGCAGAACAAAGACATTTATACAGGTTTGCAACAACTTGAGGGTCAGTAAATGATGTAAATTTTTGGGTGAACTATCCCTTTAAATGCTTTAGCGTTCACTCACAAAAGTATTGTGTTCCCTCAAGAAAATTTGCATTCTCTCGCAAAGCTATTGCATTCCCCAGAGAAATTGTCTGTTCGCAAAAGCACTCCCGCATCAACTTATTTCTGTCTAAAAAATGTTTTGCAAACAAACACGAAGTTTCTTCCCATTTAATTTTTTTTTTTTTACCATCACCATATGTCCCTTTAGGGGGCGCCTTATCAGAGACCCCAAACAGTCAATCTCAGCAGGACATGATGGTTTAGAAATTTTCAGAGAATTTGTTGAATATAAATGCATTTTATGTATTGTATTTTAATATTTTATTTTATTTGTTCACTTAAACTAAAAAAATGGCATTAGCATAACCCTCACTAAATGTATGGCTTGTATGTTTTTACTGGAAACCAAGACAAAGATATTGGTTAAAAAGAGGATTTATCTTTTGCAGTGTTCATTATCCCACACCGATGAAAAAGGGCAATTTTCTTTGGGTTCTGAGTGCAATCTCACACTTATATTCACAGTATCAGTGCACTGGCAAATAAGCCATCTGCTGGGGCCTGGGGGGCAGAGTTAAATCAACGTTAGTCCAGCGCTGGCAAACAACGCACAGCTATTGCTTCATAATTCTGAGGCCAAACATTCATCTTTCTTCTTCGCCTCATCCATCTCTTTTCTTATTCATTTCCTTCCTGCGTCGTTCTATCACATTTTCTCTTTCCTGCAGCTCTCACCTGTGGTCTGTCGTTCTTGCTGTCGGTCGGGTGCTGAGCTGCTTAGGTTCTGCTGTGGTTACAGAGGTGCTGACGGTGACACTTGCCGGCCCAGACCGTGGCCTACTTACAGAGAGTGAGAGAGAGAAGGGAAAGAAGGAGGGTGGGTAGGCTAAAGTGTCAGCAGTGCGAGGTGCTCAGTGCTTAGATAAACTCCTGTGGGATTAATGGCCTAGTTAAAGTTGGAGCTAAAGAGGATTAGCCTCCTCGGAGAGGTGGCAATAGATCCAGCATGTCCTTCAGCGGTGGAGGCAGAGGAGGAGAAGGATGAAGGGGGAGAGGGGGGAATTCGCAGGTTGATACTGAGCATGCAAAAAAAACAATTGTATCTTGCAGGTTGGTCAAAATGTCACTTGTCACCTGTCACCAAGGTGGTGGAAAATGATGGCAAAGACAAAGTGTGTAGCAGGTGTTCTTGCAAATCGTGACTCCAGCAGTGATTTGATTTGCAGTGGACGGTGCACTGGACCATCTTCAGCAGGTTTCCTGGAGTCGTGGCTGTTCATGTATGAGTGGATATTTGTGCATGAATGTTATAAATTCTGTAGTGTAATACTGGAAAGGTGTAAAGATGTGTGATTTACTTTGTTTTTACACTAACAGGTCTGAAGATGTGTGGTTTTCATTCTTTTTACATTAACAAAAAATTAACATTTTTGGCACCATCATATGCATCACATGATATGGGGTATCATGTAAATGCTTAATTTCCTTAGCCGAACATGACCAATTAATGACCATAACACAATTGTTTTTAAATATGTAAAACTACTGAAAATGTAAATGTAAATTTCGTTTGACTTGTTAGGACAGCAGCAGTAAACATATGGCACTCTATGGCCATCTAGTGGTCAACAGAAAAACATCTCTACAAGCTAGTCTTGAGGAGAAGACTTTTGTCTAATTTGACCATAGAGGAAAAAATGTTTTTAATACAACAGTAGGATTTTAAATGTTTTTTTTTTCTAAAAGTATGTTTTCCACATGAATGGACTCTTTCTTTAGAGGTATGACGGTGAATGACTTTTCAACCGGACGATTTATACAACCAATTATGATTAAAAATGCATTCATGTTCTGAAATTTGTGAACAAATCGTTATTTGAGTCTGAAGCGAGGATTTGTCGATTCGGTGAAAAAAAGTGTAAAAGCCTAAAGGCAGAAACGTTAAAAAACCATGAACTGGAAATGTTTATGACTTGATTATATGTGCAGTTTTATCAACACAGTCACGTACAAAAGAGTAAAAAATGCGATTTATTCTAGAAGAAAAACATTTTAGTTATAAATAAATATTAGTAGTCTAGACTATGAATGCAAATTATATTTAGTTTTTTTAAATCACCTTTTTTATGAGCAGAAGCTGAATGGGGACACAAGAAATTACAAACACATTAAGAAAAGACCAATATATTTTATTGAAAACATTACATGATGCAAAGAACTGTTCAAACAAACTTCATTAAAAATATAGGCTATATCGAAAGAAACGATTCAGTGAACTGAATCAGACTTCTCAACACTAAGGCAGAACTAGAGGGTTTCTTTTTCTAATGTCAAGCCAAGTAAGACTGCTGCAGATTCTTCAGACTAAGACAAGAGTATAAGACTGTCAAGTAATGAATTTCAGTTCTTTCCATTACACATCTGAGGTCAGTAGATTAATCTGTCTTAAAGAAAAAATAAATATTATGAAATGAGTTAAATATACAATAAGTAGCCTACAAATTAAAATAACCACCTGAAAGTGCAGCTTTGTCTTAAGAGTGGGCAAAAAAACTAAAATCTCTGTGATTGCTGAAATTATCAGCACATCCAATCCAGAACATAAAATATTGTTTTGTTTTGTTTTTTTTTTTTTTTTTTTAACCAACAGCAGCATCAAACATACCGGCAAGATAATACTGACTATCAAGAATATATTACCATCTATTTCTGTACACCTCTGATACCTAATATATACTTAGTGTCTAATGTGTATAAATAAAGGATATTTGAAATGACCAGAGTGTGGAAATCAGGCCTGTAAACAAAAACAAGACACAGAATCCTATTCCAGTTCATGGACATCAAAAATAATACAAAAAGACCTAAAAGCATTGAAATAGTCAGTTTCTTAAAAACGACAAAAAAAAAAAAAAGATTTGATCAATCATGAACATGTAACTACAGTATACAGACAATGCCCTTTGTTTTCTGTAAAAAACAACAACTGTATATACAATACATTAAAAATACATGCCAACAGAAAAATAAAGGTCCCCTACAAAATTTAACATTTTGTCTCTTGGCATGGGTTTACCAGTGAAATAAGAAACCTCTAAACAGAACTGGTCATTTTAAATAATTACCAGTATCACACCAATGAAGTCACACTATTGCCAGCATACTGAGGTGAAAATAGCATACTGCTGCTGTCTGGCATTGTGCACACTCCTGGTGTGGGTGCCACATCTGTTTTCTACATGACCTTTATTACAAAACAAAGCCAAAGGCCAAATCAGAGCAGCATTTTTTTTTGTCTTTCCATTATGGTTGGGCAATATAACAAAAGAATAACAATACGATTTTTCATTAAAAAGACCATACTTTATCACAAGGCACATTTAACACTGAGGTAATCTTATTGATTAAAATATAACCTTTTCCATATAATCCACACAAAAAAAATGTCAGCAGAAATCAACAGAGACATCCAAGACCCTGTGGAGTGTTGTTGGGTTTTTTTCTGGATCAATATATAAAATAAAAATGATAAAAATCTGTTTAGAGAATCTATTGCACACACCATGAAAAACACTATAATGTAAATAACTATATTTTAACATATCTCTCTTGCCACAATATGGATTGACCTAAAAAAAAATCAAAAGTGTTCCTGAGTGTCTCATGGGTCCACATATACATGTAAAATAGGATCATCATCATCCAAAAAAAAGAAAAATATTTTTAACTCATAATATATAGAGCTGTTCTCCCAATAGTGATTAAAAACTCTACAACTAATAAAATGCATAATTGTCTGGCAAGTAAAAAAAACCTTCAATGGATTGTCGCCCTGTGACGTCCTAAGCGTTGAGCTTTAGCTTTCAGACTTATGTCTGTGTCTGCCTGTGAGAGGCTCCATCTCTACGGTATGATCTCTGGAGCCCCTGTTCAGTTCAACCACTCTTGGGACGACCGTGGACCAGCGATCTGTTGGTGCAGTGGAGAGAAGTTTGTTAGTTGATGTCTTTTTTTCTGTAATTTTTTTTTTTTTTTTTTTACTAAATTTGGAAAAAATTGCGCCCAGAAGTCACAATGGAGCAGAGAGAAATTGTGTTTATTTTATATATATATATATTTTTTTTTATACTAATTTAGCTAAGGGCTAATTTTGCTAAGGGTTTATGTATGCGTTATTGTGGCTGTAAAAAATCCTGCCTGCTCATTTACTGACCTCTTCGAAGGCCCCGTCCACCCTGCGTTTGTTCGTAATAGACTTTCTGGCCCGGATCTTCATTTATGATCCCCAGATTTTGATTCCAATGAGACCACTTGACCTCGTCCACCCTATAAGATGGAAAATGAAGGCCCATAACTCTGGTAAATGACTTGAAGGGTTAGGCTGTAATTTAATAAATGAGTAGTGGATTTCTTGTAGCTGTACCTGAAGCACCAGCGTTTGTCTGGTGTTCCATCCAAGCCCTTGCCAACAGTAACCATCTCTCCAACCCGGAAAGACCTTCGCAGACACACTGGGAAGGACCGCTCAATGTCCAGGATAGTAGTGGCCCACTGATGCAAACAGAAGGAAAATTACATGTTGGAGATGAAAGGCATTTATAACCACTGAATACTGAGGTAAACATCGTTAGACTGAAGTTAACAAAAAAATTGAAGTGACATCCTGTCAGATGGGTACCAAAATAAACCATTGCAACAACAACTTAAAGGAATAGTTCACCCAAAAACTATCATCATTCACACTCTCTCCTGTCATTCCAACCCAGTATTATTTTTTTTCTTCCAAAAAACAAAAACAAAAGGAGATTTGTTTTCCATGACTAAAGTGTATGATGACTCGTATTGACAAAAAGGATACCAAAGTCGTATGGAGCTTTTATGATACTTTTATGTCCTCTGCCATTTAAAATTTCTGTCATTTTGTCTTACATTTCTTACATTTTCTTCATGAAGGTGAGTAATCGATTTCCATTTTGGGTCAAATGACCACAATAGAACAGACTAACGCATTTGACTTTTCGTATACCTCTCACCTGCAGTTTCCAGATCTTCTTGCTCTCTTTGGACACCTGTCCTACTGTCTCCCCCATCAAAGCGATTAACATGTTGAGTAACAGGACGAAGGTGAGAATAATGTAGGTGACCAGCAAAACGAGGAAGACAGCTGGGTACTGTGCGCCTTTTAGCATGTCGTCCAGCTCTCCAATGCCTATGGTCAGCTTAAACAGGTCCAACAGGAATTCGCTGAAGGTGTTTGTATCTCGGCATTCTGGGTATTTGGTGCAGTTATTCTTACATGTCTCCTCATCAGGGCAGATGGTCAGAAGTGAGACTAATGCTGGTGCAGAATACAAAAATAAATAGTCAGAGTCACTAATTACAATGAATGTTACCATGAAATACCAATAATTGAACTATTATTACTAGAATACCTGATGCATAGCCAATCATGAAGAGCACATAGACCAGCAGAAACCGGAACAAATCTTTGATGAGAATCTGAACAAAATATCCAAATTGAAGACACGATGAGTAAGCATAATTACACTGACAATATGAGAGGAAAGTAGACCGGCAAGCATGCTAATTATTAAGTTTTCCCAGCAGCAATGTAGTCATTACTGGAAACAACAGCTTGTTATATGCTTAACTATCGAGACTTGCTGCTGAACCTTAACAGGTAGGCCAATGTTGTCTAATTCAAGAAGACAGGAATTACAAATAATATCTTAGCCTAAAAAAGTGATTGTTGGGGGATAATATAACATTAACTATATACAGACATATGAATACTTCATCAGTATTGCACACTATTGGTAACTTTCACTATATTTACATCAGAAAAAGATTCACACATCACACACATGGTGGCATTTTGACATTTTCTTTGGGCCTTACTAAGGACTAAAATACATATACATATTTTAATTTCTTATAAAATAATATATATATATATATATATATATATATATATATATATCATATCATCATGTGACACTGAAGACAAGTAATGATGCTGAAAATTCAGCTTTGCCATCACAGAAATAAATGTAATTTTAAGATATATTAAAATAGAAAGCAGTTATTTTAAATTGTAATAATATTTCACAATGTTACTGTTTTTACAGTATTTTTGATTAAATAAATGCAGCCTTGGTAAGTACAAGAAATTTCTTTCAAAAACAATTTTACTAACTTTTGAACAGTAGTATATGTAATATTTTATATAATTATATACAAGTTTGGGGGGGGGGGGGGGGGCTAAATAAACTGATTTGTTTCAAAACTTGACATAATTCATAAAGATATTTGAAGAGAAGAGAAATCAAAGAAAACAAATATCACTATCAGACTAATTTCAGCATTCACAATCATTAAAATAAACGTATGTGCTGCTTAATTCATACCTTCTGAATCATGATACTGTAAGTTCCAGTGAGTTTAAGGCCTCTGGTAAAATAGAGGGTGTTCATCCAACCTAGTGCTAGAGCAAACACCATCACAGACACGTAGGCTTCAATCCCTGACAGGTACAGTGCTGCGCTCACCAGCACCAACACGGAGTAGATGAAGCTAACACAATGAAACACAAAGGATTGGTAGGCAAGGAATGTACTTGTCATCAACATATTTCAACTAATAAGGTAACTATTTGCTTTGAGTTTACTGGCGACAAATTATCAGCTCAAAACTGATAAACAAACATGTTGTGGCCTCTGGCTACTTTGGTATTTTGTTACTTTGAAGGTTACAGAACGTCTTTGAATTCTTATTTGCCTCTATTGCTGAGTTTCATTATGTAAGATTTGCTTTTTAAATGTAAAATGCCTCACTGGTTTAGCAATGCCACAGATTAATTATAATTAACATAAACATATCGTTGAACTGCAGTCATCTTTGCTGAGATTGTGCTGTTTTTATGCAAGGAGATTAACTATTAAAACATGCCAAGAAAAGGGTTTTGGAATTAATTAGACAGCTCAATTAAAAAGAGGGAGAAAATCGCCTTAGGGAAAGACATTGAGAGTAAAGGAAGACACAAAGAACAGGGCAGAGTGTCTTACTAGAGAAGTTGAAAGGATCCATCAATAAATAAAGATTTCACCCCCGGGCACTTCTTCAGGAAAAGGTCCTTAATCTAAATCAGGGGAGAAAACCAAGAAATGCTGCTAAAGATATTTAGTGCTAGCTACAGAGGAAAGATAGGGCAACCAAAAGAAAACAGAAAAAAAAACACAACATAAGAAACATACACAGCAGTGTTCTTACAGCAAGCTAAATTGGAAGTGTGATCTTTAAAATGAAAAAACTGTATCACAAGTAGTAGGTTATTGTGTATGTAAAGCTTACATTTGTTACGAAGAAAAAGACTCCGGAAGCCACTGTTATGATCTCCCCTGCCAAACGCACCTTGTCCGCAGTGGTGTCGTAGGCGTAAGGGGGCTGTGGAGGTATAAGATTTGGGAATCAACTACAGACCTGTGCATTCCCAGAATGCATTTCAACCACTCTCTTTCACGTAGGAGGGCCCATGTGGTTAAAATACATGAACATCCACATGTACACTGTCATTCGAAAGTTTAGTGTTGGTAAGATTCTTTCTATGTTTTTGAAAAAAGTCTCTTATGGTCACCACCTAGGCTGCATTTATTTGATCAAAAAGGGTAACACTTTATTTTATAGTGTCCTTGTTACACATATTTACTATAAATACACACATAATAACACACATAATTACTATAAATTGTGTATAATTTCATGCAACTAATCTTAACCATACCCTAACCCTATAATAAGTGCATGTAGTTAAATAATAGTCTGTAACAGACACCAAAAAACCCTAACCCTTCAGAAATAATTTTAATATGCTGATTTGGTACACATTTCTTCTTCTTATTAATATTGAAAACAGCTGTGTTGCTTAATATCTGTGAAAACCATGATTCCCCCCGCCCCCCCCCCCCCCCCCCCCCAGGATTCTTTGATGGATAGAAAGTACAAAATAACAGCATTTATTTTAAATAGAATCCTTTTGTAACATTATAAATGTCTTTACTGTCGCTTTTGATCAATTTAATGCATCCTTGGTGAAAAAAGTATTCATTTCTTTAAAACCAAATCTGTAACTAACACCATACTTTTGAACAGTGGTGTACATCTGTACCAGAGATAATATAAGGAGAAGATGGACTACTCATATGAAAAAATGAATAGAAGAAAGATCAATATAACCACTGGACAAATTGGGTTTTTAGCCTGATTTGAGCTAAGGAAGCTGAATTTATAATACCATTGTTTTTGTGATTTGACTGGCGAATTGGCATGTTACCAAAACGTAATCTTGACCAACAGCTTCTCCCCACAAGCAAACGGAGGAAATACTAATATGACTGGAAATTAGGGGGCAATGGCCATGATGGCTGCTGAGTGAACTGACTTGCCTTAAAGGGACTTAGACTGTACTCACTTTTCCCACTGATGGGCGATAATAGGCCACAAGAGTGAAGATGATCATGGTGACAAGGTAGGAAAACACACTGATGTAGAAGGTCACAGCAGCAAACTTCTGCCACTTGGCCCTTAGCAGCTCATTTATCGGTTCCACCGCCAACATCTCATGGCGATTCTGAGGGTACAATCAATAAAACATGTCAGAAAGCTAAACACTGCCATCAAAATCATGAGGACAGTTTCTTGATGATTGTTATTTGGCTGTATTTTTATGCAATTTCCATAAATGCTGTTCTATACATTCATAATAACTTTATGTTTAGCTTTAATTAACTAATTAACTTTAACAAGTTTATGTCTTATTCAACTTCCGCTGTTTACCTGCAAGGCCTCTAAATCTCACACGTGATAACATCACAAAATATGGAGCGCCATACAGTACACAGTCTATCTTCCTCACTTTCTTTTGTCTATCCACATGTTCACCTCGATCTTGCTGTTATAGACGAGTATCTCCAGAACAGAGACTTCCTCTCCGCAGGTATCCAGGGAAGACAGATCATACAGGTTGGAGTACACGGGTCCATAAGCCCAGTCCTTAAATTTCCGGGAGAAATGCCGAGCCTCCTCGTCTTTTATCTCTCTCCGGATGATGTGCTGAAACACCTGTGGAGGAAACACTTTTAGTTTGCTTTGCCATTTCCTACCAAGCTTTCCCAATGCAAGTCCCTAAAGCTGAATTGCTAGTATAAAGCAGTCTCCTACCCCAATTTTGCCCAGCTTGGCGGCCATCATGAGAGGGGACATGCCATCATTGTTGAGCACATTCTCCAGGTTGCAGTCTGGGTAGAGTTTGGCACATTTAATGAGCAGCAAGTCGTACATCTTTGTGACAAACCGTGTGTTGTCCCGGGTGTTGTCAGCAATATGGACCAGGGCGTGCAGGACTGTGTTTCCCCTTGAGTCCTGTCTCCGCATATCTGCCTTCTTGTGGCTATTCTCGGTCAGGTAACGCACCATGTCTGGTTGGTTGGTACAAGCTGCCAGTGAGAGAGGCAGCTCACCTGTACAATCAGAAAGAGACAACATAAACATTTCAAATATATTTTTACATAATACCTTTCAAAAGTTTGGGGTCAGTAAGATTTTAATACTGTCTTTCCGAAAGGACAAATTAAACTGATCAACAGTGACAGTAAAGACATTTAAAATATAAGATTTCTATTTCAAATAAATGCTGTTTTATAATCATAATTAATACTTTTCTTCAACAAGGACACATTAATTAAAAGACTTTTACTTTATATTGGTTTTTAAAAAATCTGTTCCTTTGAACTTTCTATTCATCAAAGAATCCTGAAAAAAAGGCTTCATAATTTCCAGAAATATATTACGCAGCACAACTGCTTTCAACATTGATAATAATAAAAAGAAATGTTTCTTGAGCATATTAGAATACTTTTTGAAGGATCATGTGACACTGAACATTAGAATAATTCAGCTTTGCCATTACACAATAAATTACATTTTAAAATATATTCAAATAGAAAACAGTTATTTTTAATTTTTATATTTCACTGTTTTTTTTACTGTTTTTGATCAAATAAACGCAGCCTTGGTGAGCATTACAGACTTCTTTTTTTTTTTTTTTTAAACATTAAAAAAAAAAAAAACTTAACGATCGTCAAATTTTTGAATGGTACTGTATTTAGAAGACACTTTTATCCAATGCATCATAGTGTTTTCCCTGAAGAACTAAAAAGATCAGTTCAGACTAGAATTATGGTTTATGCTGGCTTGATGCTAGTCGTTGACCGTTATGATCTGATAAATCTGGTTGCAAAAGGAAGTCTTGCTGGTTAAGCTAGTTAAACAGCCTAAAGGGTACCAGAATACCAGGATCCACAACTCAAAAAATACTGTTGACCAGGGTTCTATGGAGCCAGGGATATTTCCCGCCTGCCCAGCTATTAAACTCCAGATGTTCTTTTTATCTATAATTTTCCTTTATTAAACACCACGATGAAGAAATACAATTAGCCACTAAAGTCAATCAGTCCTTTGCAGGGCTCACATAACAAATGTGCTTTGATCTAAATGTCACCATTGGTATCCAGTGCTCAATTAGTGCTCGGCTCATGAGAACCCATCTCAAATAGGGAAGCCAAACAGAGAGACTTGAGAGTGAGCTGTTGCCAGGGGGGACAGATTATTTTCATGTCACTTCTTATAGAAACGCTTCCCTCTCATTGATTTGCACGGGCTCAGAGAGCGGTTAGCGTGACTGCTAAATCACATTAGCTGTCAGTGCTCTCAGGTTCGTGCTCACGTCACCGGGAAGCTCCGCGTCGAATGACTCCCTTCGTCCTCAGATCAGGAGGGATTAAACACTGACAGCCGTGTCTAATACAAATGAAAATAATTTACAGGTGAATAAAAGAGAGATGGAGACTCCTGGCAGGGCACCAGAAAAGATAATCCTATTCTGTCATCCTTGGATTATTTTAAAATAGTTTTGCACCTTTCAATCAGTTCCAAAGCGGACATCTTGTTTTGTGATTTAAAAATTGTGAGATGTAAATGAGGTTCATGAATAGGGAATTCAAATTCTCAGCTTGATTTTAAAATCACAGTTTTGTAACCACTGACGTCCTGGGAGGAGAAACTAGAATAGTTTAAATTAAAATACCTCAGGAAGTCATTACAAAGTTTACAAAGACAAGCACAATAAGACCAGGAACATGTATTGAAGTAAATAGGGTCAATTTTGACAGACCTGTAGTAACTCACTCTGGTCAACAGGGGGCAGAATGTGTTCAGGCAAACTTTTCTGATATACTTCAGACTATCATCAGGCAGGCTTCCTAAATTTAAGACCTTTTTACTGTATTTTCCATTAGAATCACAGAGGCTCCTTTCACTCTCTTACATCCTTAGTACATACAGCACTTGTTTTATTTGTGACATAATGTCTTGTTGGTTTTCTTATAAACTCCAGAAACCGTCTTGCTCACAGCTAAACATTTAATGAATGCATAAACTGTGTAATACTCTTCACATTTGCCAACCATAGCACTAAAGGGAGTAGTTTAGGAAAAAGGAAATAAAAATCACCTGATGTTACTATGGGAACCACTGGGTTTCTAAATGTATTGGTTATTTATTGACAAAGTCATGAAGGCTAGGCTACTGATGCTAACTGTCTCACAGAGAAGAAATACAGGTCAAGACCCTTCAGGAAATTGCTTTTATCTCCCTTCTATTTTTAAAAAAATGTGGACATACTGTATACTTTTTTCCCAAGATTTTAAAAGAAGTCCCTTTTACTCAACAAAGCTCAATTTATTTGATCAAAAATATAGTAAAAACAGTAATATTGTGAGATATTATTACAATAATTACTATTTTCATTTTAATATCATTTTAAAATGTAATTTATTCCTGTGATGACACAAAGATGAATTTTCAGCACCATTACTCCAGTCTTCAGTGTCACATGATGCTGCTCAAGAAAAAAAAAATTCTTATCATTATCAATAGCTGTACTGCTTTATATTTTTGTAGCAAACGTGATACATTTTTCAGGATTCTTAGATAAATAAAAAGTTTAAAAGAACAGCTTTTATTTGAAATAGAACTCTTTTATGAAACCAGTATAAATGTCTTTCACTTTTGATCAATTTAATTTGCTAAATAAAAGTACTAATTTGAATAAGTACTTTTGAACAGTAGTGTAACTAGTGAGCAAGTAACTGTTAAAACAGGAAATGGAGCTTCCCACACATAATGTTGCGGGTAAAGGCTCCAGTATCTTGTAATGAGGTTAGCAGTTTATCATGGGACCAGATGTTTCAGAACAGAGCATTAAAACATGTAATATACAGTATGAAAGAACAGAGTGGACTGGATATGCTTTTGATATATCCTGCACAATACACTGAAAATACACTCATATTGCAAATATATTTAACAGTATTAATCTATATTTCTTATCACTGACTCTTTCACCCAAAAATGAAAATTTTGTCATCATTTACTCATCCTCATGTTGTTCCAAACCTGTAAGACTTTTTTTGAAGATATTGTTAATAAAATCGGAGCGATTTCTGTCCCTCCATTGATAGTTAAAACTAATCCATATGAATTGAGGGGCTTAGTCCAAATTTTCTGAAGAGACACGATAGCTTTACACGCTGAACAGATTTAATTTAGGCTTTTATTCACATATAAACATTCATCAACGCACACACATCAGTTATGATAAACGAAAGCTCAAGCATGCTTGCTTGACACGCAAGAACCAATGAGGTTCATTCTCGTGTGTAACGCAGCACGTTTGAGCTTCCACGAGAACCAATGAGGTTCATTCTCGTGTGTAACGCAGCACGTTTGAGCTTCCACGAGAACCAATGAGGTTCATTCTCGTGTGTTACGCCGCACATTTGAGCTTCCGCAAGATCCAATGAGGTTTATTCTCGTGTTATGCAGCACATTTAAGCTTCCGCAAGAACCAATGAGGTTCATTCTCTTATGTAATGCAGCACGTTTGAGCTTCCACAAAAACCAATGAGGTTTGTTCTCACACGCCAAGCAACTATGGTTGAGCTTCTGTTTATGTTCGCTGATCAATGTTTATATGTGAATAAAAGTCTAAATTAAATCTGTTCATCATATAAAGCTATCGTGTCTCTTCAGAAAATGTGGACTAAACCACTCAATTTATATGGATTAGTTTTATGATCTCTTTATGAACTTTTTGAAGCGTCAAAGTAGTAGTTGTGTAGCTGTCAATGGAAAGTACAGAACTGGATCAGATTTTATTAAAAATATCTTCATTTGTGTTCCGAAGATGAGCGAAAGTCTTACGGGTTTGGAACAACACGAGGGTGAGTAAATGATGACAGAATTTTCAATATTTTGGGTGAATTAACCCATTAAAGACTGTTTAAAGCTACAGAAAAAAAACAGCAACAACAAACTCACCAAAGTAGAAGTATCCACCCTCCTCTCTAGGCTGGAAGAATCGGCCCCTGGCCTGGGCGTGAACATCAGCCCCCTTCTCCACCAGAAGCTCCACATATGGTTTGCATCGTCGCTCTATGGCGATATGCAGTGCCATCTGACCTACAGACATGCCACATTTTTATTATAAATAATGATGCCAGTGAAGAATCAGAAGTTCATCATATGATAATGTATTGACCATGAAGTCCAAACCAAAGCACTCTGTAACATTACAGGAAAACTGATATCTATGATACATCTTATCAGACAGAGCAGTGGGAAGCAGCATGATATTAGATACTGTCAACTTATACAAGAGGAAGTACTGCAATATGAAAATAAGGCAATACAGCTCATGTTGTGTCCACAGCCTGTAGTTTTGTATTAAGTGTTTGTGTGAGAGCTCTACAGGACAAGAAAATGATATGATATTTCCAATAGAGACTAGAGTTCACTATATTTCTTTTTATTTTCCTCAGATTTAATAAACTAATAAAGGATGCCTGACTTAAAAGTCTAAGTTTAAGAAAGTATTTTATCATACACTTGGCTGAACTAAGAAAGGAATGATCTTAAATGACTTGATTTTAGTAGTTCAGTGCATCTTGCGTTTTGGCAGTGGGTCTACAAAAGGAAATCTGTTGAAAGACAGAATTAGAATTATCTGACATATACACTTTACTGCCTCGAGGACTGGAATCAACACTGGTAAACAAACTTAACAAATGTGTGAGTGATTGTTTCCTGAGGAAATGAGAGGCAGACTACACAGCGTCTGCTGTAAGGACATTATTGTGTATTTTGAGAACTATAACTTCCCAGTATTCAAAAACCTGCCATGTACAGCATTTGAAGGATTCAAATTAAAATAAAAATGAAAATTAGGCTTAAATATAAATCTACAGCCAGAGCATAAGTAAGGGATAATCCATGGCTAGCTGTACATTAAATGATTTTAATGCACAACGTGAAGGCAAAGAAGTGCCCGACACGAGACGGAGCCTCCGCTGAGTGCATTCAAATAGTTTAATGCACAGCTAACCGTGGATTATCCCACTTATACCATGGTCATTAGCCAGCATTGACAACTTAAAGCTATTATTGATGTTTGCAGCACAATAGGTCAAATATTGTGCTGCAAACATCAATAACAGCTTTAAGTTGTGAAGTTGGAAGGGTAAAAAAGACAGTTATTTTCATCAGTTACGGTTCGTTAGATCTAGAATTCTGCCCGCTTTGAATCAGACACAGAGATAAAGTAGTGCTTAAGATTATATTTAATCATTCAATCAATTAATACATTTAATCAATATTTAAATTAAATTTCGATCAAGAGAGAGAGAGAGATGCGTGTGTGAATTACCTGTGTCTTTTCAGCATCTCTCTCTATTAACAATGAAGCTGAGTGTAATTACTTCAAAACCAGCAATGCTACCTCTCATTGCTGAGAAATATAATGTAGCGATTCAGTAGCAAAGCTATTTTAATAATAAAAGTCACGGTTTACAGATAACAAGTTTCTGTGCTCCTGAATGTTTCTGTGATCTCTGTGTGACATACACGTGTGTCCTTGAAAACAGCGCATTAATATAGAACGGTGAATGAAAACAGTGCATTAATATAGAATGGTGATTAAACTGATTTGGAACTACTTGTGCATTAAACGGTATTATTGCACACCTTCCAGCCAATCAGAATCACGTATTCAGACAGACTATGGTATAAATAAAAATGAAATGGTTTTAATATACAAACCCGATTCCAAAAAAGTTGGGACACTGTACAAATTGTGAATAAAAAAAGGAATGCAATAATTTACAAATCTCATAAACTTATATTTTATTCACAATAGAATATAGATAACATATCAAATGTTGAAAGTCAGACATTTTGAAATGTCATGCCAAATATTGGCTCATTTTGGATTTCATGAGAGCTACACATTCCAAAAAAGTTGGGACAGGTAGTGATAAGAGGCCGGAAAAGTTAAATGTACATATAAGGAACAGCTGGAGGACCAATTAGGTCAATTGGCAACATGATTGGGTATAAAAAGAGCCTCTCAGAGTGGCAGTGTCTCTCAGAAGTCAAGATGGGCAGAGGATCACCAATTCCCCCAATGCTGCGGCGAAAAATAGTGGAGCAATACCAGAAAGGAGTTTCTCAGAGAAAAATTGCAAAGAGTTTGAAATTATCATCATCTACAGTGCATAATATCATCCAAAGATTCAGAGAATCTGGAACAATCTCTGTGCGTAAGGGTCAAGGCCGGAAAACCATACTGGATGCCCGTGATCTTCGGGCCCTTAGACGGCACTGCATCACATACAGGAATGCTACTGTAATGGAAATCACAACATGGGCTCAGGAATACTTCCAGAAAACATTGTCGGTGAACACAATCCACCGTGCCATTCGCCGTTGCCGGCTAAAACTCTATAGGTCAAAAAAGAAGCCATATCTAAACATGATCCAGAAGTGCAGGCGATTTCTCTGGGCCAAGGCTCATTTAAAATGGACTGTGGCAAAGTGGAAAACTGTTCTGTGGTCAGACGAATCAAAATTTGAAGTTCTTTTTGGAAAACTGGGACGCCATGTCATCCGGACTAAAGAGGACAAGGACAACCCAAGTTGTTATCAGCGCTCAGTTCAGAAGCCTGCATCTCTGATGGTATGGGGTTGCATGAGTGCGTGTGGCATGGGCAGCTTACACATCTGGAAAGGCACCATCAATGCTGAAAGGTATATCCAAGTTCTAGAACAATATATACTCCCATCCAGACGTCGTCTCTTTCAGGGAAGACCTTGCATTTTCCAACATGACAATGCCAGACCACATACTGCATCAATTACAACATCATGGCTGCGTAGAAGAAGGATCCGGGTACTGAAATGGCCAGCCTGCAGTCCAGATCTTTCACCCATAGAAAACATTTGGCGCATCATAAAGAGGAAGATGCGACAAAGAAGACCTAAGACAGTTGAGCAACTAGAAGCCTGTATTAGACAAGAATGGGACAACATTCCTATTCCTAAACTTGAGCAACTTGTCTCCTCAGTCCCCAGACGTTTGCAGACTGTTATAAAAAGAAGAGGGGATGCCACACAGTGGTAAACATGGCCTTGTCCCAACTTTTTTGAGATGTGTTGATGCCATGAAATTTAAAATCAACTTATTTTTCCCTTAAAATGATACATTTTCTCAGTTTAAACATTTGATATGTCATCTATGTTGTTTTCTGAATAAAATATTGAAATTTGAAACTTCCACATCATTGCATTCTGTTTTTATTCACAATTTGTACAGTGTCCCAACTTTTTTGGAATCGGGTTTGTATTTATAATCCACTACCATTCAAAAGTTAAGATTTTTTTAATGTTTTTGAAAGAAATCTCTTATGCTCACCAAGGCTGCAGTTATGTAATCAAAAATACACTAAAACCATTAATACTGTGAAATATAATTACAATTTAAAATTACAATTTTATATATAACGTAATTTATTCCTGTGATGGCAAAGTAGAAGTTTCAGCAGCCATTACTCCAGTCTTCAGTGTCACGTGATCCTTCAGAAATCATTCTAATATGCTGTTCTCTTTCAAGCATACATTTCGATGTCTTACTATGGAATACACCCCTTCCGCTTATTCCTCAGAAGCCTTATTACATTACACCAGCCCCAATTGGCTGGCAGACATGACGTTGTGTCTGGGAGTGGCATCCTCCCTTCTCAGTATAAAAGGAGTGACACAACGTCATTCAAAAACTTCTCCCTTCACAGCAGAACTACTAAAATAAGATTCATCAACTAGCTTCCTTGTTGGTTGGTTGCTGGCTAGTAATTGTGGCACTAACCTTCTAGATGGACTACTGGCCACCACACTATTTTTGGTGGCTTTTTTAATTTGCATTCCAGCTCAATGGAAGGATTATTCAGTACCTCAACGATGGCTGCAGCAATGCTAGAGATTCTGGAGATTCTTCGCGGCTTTGCTCATGCGGAAACACATCGGGTCTGCTCTGCATGTCTTGGGCTAAAACATGCCCAATTGGTGATCAAAAATCCTGGTTCCTGGGACCGGAATTTTTGAAGAGCCATGAAGAGCTCCTCGTCACAGGCTAGCATGCCAAGCTAGCGTCTCGGGCCAGGATCTCCTCATGTCACCTAGCCCCGCTCCGGCTGTCACTCCACAGGTATCCATTCTTCTAGAGTTGCCCACCACGGCAACTTTATCCTGGGGTGAACAGCTTGATGTGTGCGTACCTCTGCCCAATGTGCTCAGCACATCTGAGGAAGAGGATGTGCTTGATTTTGAGGAAGAGGGACAATCTGACTTTCTTCTCTCTGTGGAAGAGGAAGATTTCAAGGACTCCCCCTTTCCTACTTCCTGCACAACCCCTCGCTGTGGCAGGATCCACAGAGGCGGCGGGCAGGGCACCGCTCCTCAGTGTTGATCTACAAGATGTGTGCAAATGTGCTGCAGAAAAACAAAATATTCCGTAGCCGACTGTGATAGCGAAGACTGCAAAGTCATGCTACGAGGGTAAGAGTGCCAGAGACTGCCAAAAGCGAAATGGGTAGCAAGACAGCTCCTTTCAGTATTTCCAGAGCTCATGGAGGAGGTTGTGGTTACCTGAAAGAACAAACCATGCCCGTGCAGGGGGATCCGCTCTTGATCTTCACATAAACTATCTGGAAATGCTAGCCGCGTTTCTGACGTTGAAGCATTTTCTCCCTTTTCTGAAAGGGCATCAGGATCTCGTGAGAATGGACAACACTACAGTTGTGGCCTACATAAACCGACAGGGAGGTCTCAGATCACTCCCCTTGCACACATTGGCAAGCAAACTGATTTTGTGGAGCAATGCCAGTCTTTTATCTCTGAGGGTGACGCACGTACATGAACCGGGGTGCGGATCTGTTATCCAGGGGCAATCCCCTTACGGGAAGTGGAAGTTGAACAGTGAAGTGGTTGAACAGATCTAGAGCATATACGGCAGAGCACTCCCCACGTGCATCAATGAGCCTTGGCCGGCCATGACCCTGTTGCCGGTTCACCACTATTCCTTCCTTGGACCACTTTTGATAGATCCTGACCACTGCAAACAGGGAACACCCCACAAGAGCTGCAGTTTTGGAGATGCTCTGACCCAGTCGTCTAGCCATATATATACACTCACCTAAAGGATTATTAGGAACACCTGTTCAATTTCTCATTAATGCAATTATCTAATCAACCAATCACTTGGCAGTTGCTTCAGTGCATTTAGGGGTGTGGTCCTGGTCAAGACAATCTCCTGAACTCCAAACTAAATGTCAGAATGGGAAAGAAAGGTGATTTAAGCAATTTTGAGCGTGGCATGGTTGTTGGTGCCAGACGGGCCGGTCTGAGTATTTCACAATCTGCTCAGTTACTGGGATTTTCACGCACAACCATTTCTAGAGTTTACAAAGAATGGTGTGAAAAGGGAAAAACATCCAGTATGCGGCAGTCCTGTGGGCGAAAATGCCTTGTTGATGCTAGAGGTCAGAGGAGAATGGGCCGACTGATTCAAGCTGATAGAAGAGCAACTTTGACTGAAATAACCACTCGTTACAACCGAGGTATGCAGCAAAGCATTTGTGAAGCCACAACACGCACAACCTTGAGGTGGATGGGCTACAAGAGCAGAAGACCCCACCGGGTACCACTCATCTCCACTACAAATAGGAAAAAGAGGCTACAATTTGCACAAGCTCACCAAAATTGGACAGTTGAAGACTGGAAAAATGTTGCCTGGTCTGATGAGTCTCGATTTCTGTTGAGACATTCAGATGGTAGAGTCAGAATTTGGCGTAAACAGAATGAGAACATGGATCCATCATGCCTTGTTACCACTGTGCAGGCTGGTGGTGGTGGTGTAATGGTGTGGGGGATGTTTTCTTGGCACACTTTAGGCCCCTTAGTGCCAATTGGGCATCGTTTAAATGCCACGGCCTACCTGAGCA
Source organism: Coreius guichenoti (assembly GCA_039654105.1). Classification (NCBI taxonomy): domain Eukaryota; kingdom Metazoa; phylum Chordata; class Actinopteri; order Cypriniformes; family Gobionidae; genus Coreius; species Coreius guichenoti. Next base: position 13,389,520 of record CM077169.1, read on the forward strand.
TTGTTTCTGACCATGTCCATCCCTTTATGACCACCATGTACCCATCCTCTGATGGCTACTTCCAGCAGGATAATGCACCATGTCACAAAGCTCGAATCATTTCAAATTGGTTTCTTGAACATGACAATGAGTTCACTGTACTAAAATGGCCCCCACAGTCACCAGATCTCAACCCAATAGAGCATCTTTGGGATGTGGTGGAACGGGAGCTTCGTGCCCTGGATGTGCATCCCACAAATCTCCATCAACTGCAAGATGCTATCCTATCAATATGGGCCAACATTTCTAAAGAATGCTTTCAGCACCTTGTTGAATCAATGCCACGTAGAATTAAGGCAGTTCTGAAGGAGAAAGGGGGTCAAACACAGTATTAGTATGGTGTTCCTAATAATCCTTTAGGTGAGTGTATATATATAAATAAATAAATAATATACATAAAATGGCCTTTTGCCACTTAAATTGATACAGAAGAACAAAAAAGAAAGAAAGAAGAGACAGAAGAGACATGACATGAACTGGACAGTCACCCACAGAAGCACGAGTCCAATGTGTCTTAGCTGCTAGACCACAGTACTGAAAACGTAAATAAATAAATAAATAAATAAATAAATAAACAATATTAATAACAATTTTTTGTATCAAAGGGGAAAGGAAAGTTATGTACTGTATCGGGTGTGGCACTGGCAAATTCAAATGCCCACAGGCCACAGAGGAACAGCATTAAATTCAGCAGTGTTTGTGAGGACTCTTTGTACTGAACAGGGTGGAGACTGCAGGAAACCCAACGCTAACTCTGGGGTAACTTCTCTAACATTGAGCTCAGTCAGAAGTGCATGTGAAACTCCACCTTTGTGCTCATATTTCATTAACTCGCTCAGGGCGGCGCTGGAAGCTGCTCAGAGTAAATGTTAGCTCATGCCACACTAAAGACTTAGGAAACTTTTAAGACAAATGATGCTTGAAAACTGGTCCTAACGGCTGATTTTTTTGTATGAGTGTTGAATCTGGTCAATCTTTAGTGGTTGGACTCACCCCTATAATACACATCTCTAAAGGGCGTGTTGATGAACTCTCGGAGGCCTCCTGTCTGTTCAGCAATGTCCACCAACACAGGGATTGTGTCATTGTGACCATTGTGCAGGTTTAGAAGTGCTTTTGGTAGACACGTCTTCCCTGTAGAAGGTTCTAGAGAAAGTAGAGAATAGAGTTTTACAAGTCTGTATGATATTCTGGCTCCTAGATATGGTCTGTGTACCACATCCAGGGTATTTTTCTGGCTTTTTATCATCCAGAAAGTGCAAATTTTAGGACTGGTCACGAAATTACATAGTAGGGGACAATTAACACATCAGGGTTTAATAGTTAACATTAGGGGTTCGTTGAAATTGCTATAAGATATGGAAGTAATATCAATGTTTTAATTTCTTTCATCAAGGCATTACATTTTCCTCTAGTTTCTTAAACCTGATATGCTTCACTCATGGGTCAGTTTAAATTTAAATTTTTGAGTCCTTCGTTCCAGTTGTGACAGTTTGCTGTGATTTCTCACTTCTCTCTGTTGAGTTTGCTTGAAACTTTGAGGCAGGAAGTAAAGACAGGACCCCACCTTGCAGGGTCATTTCCTTTACTACATTAAAAAGGTACAACAACAAAAGCCTAACAAACGGACCATGGGGGAAAAGGGTTGCAACAACATCGGATATTTAGAGACACAACCCTGTCGATTTCTCATGTGTAATAAATCAAGGCTTTGTCTTTTTAATAATAAAGTGAGATCATTATTAAAGCAAGTCCGAATAATAGATTTTTACTCACATAAGAACAGTGTACAGTAGTTCAATAATTTTTCAATTTGTATTCTGGATAGCAAACCTAAACATCACCCACTGCCCTTCACTCATAGACTAATCCATTCCCAGAATGCACCTTTGAACTCCTCATCTGTCAGCCTCTTTTCATGTGACTGAAGATACTGCAGGAGACCATCCAGAGCTCTTGGATCTGCTCGAGATACAGCTTCAAACAACAGCCAGCGGTTGAAGACTTTGAGAACAGGGGGCTCTGGAGATTCCTCATCACATGACATCTCAATCTCGGCCTTCCTGCAGGGGAAAATATACGCTTTTAAAGGAACATTAAGAAAAATGATGACTCCAGTTAAATGTGCTCCAGTAAAAAGTATGTTAAGTCTCTTATTTGTATCCTAAACCGTCAATCTGACATTTATTGAATTGCAAGACAGGGCTGGCCGTGGTGTAATATGGCTTACTTAATGAGGAGGTGACTTATGACTAATGTCTTCATCTCATGTGTGTGATAATTTTACACATATGTAAAAAGCACTATTTAACTTTTTTTAGCAGAAATATTACTTGGTGCACCTTTAAACATGCAATGCATATTACAAATTTAAAATTGCGCATGGGCATTCACAAAAACTTGCGGTACTGTACCACCCTACCTGGCACAATACTTAAGTCACGGTGGACTAAGAAAAAACTTCCATAAATAAGTCTTTGTACTCAGTATGAACTGACTGCCTAACTGACCTCAACATAAACAGTACTGCATAAGCATTAATGGAAATGTCAACAGACATTCAGTTGCCCCACTGTGCATTATCAAGAGTGTAAAATCATAAGTAGACTGCCCTCAGCATGGAGCATAATATGTACAAAAGTAACTATTATATTATATTATATATTATGTAGTCATTTGGTTTTGATTTGTTTTTCAAAACTACATTGAACTTACCATGCATTTATTGTAAGGAAAACAGCAACTTTTAATGAGTATAAAGCAAATGATCTGCAGATGGTGCGACTTAATTGTCCTGACGACTTAAGTTTACACATGTGAATGAGTGATTTCTGCCATGGTATTTCAGACACTAAGCTTTTTTTTTTTAAATCATGAAATTTAATTTTAAAAGAAGAAAAATCTAAATGGGCAAGAGGTTGTATCCCACCCAAGAAACATTTTCGCTGTGGCTTAGCGGTTAGTGCATGTTCTTCAACATTTTCCTCATCTCTTTTCCCCTATCTCCCAATAATTTCCTGTACCCTCTGCATTATTGTATCAATAAAAGTGGCAAAAATAAAACAAAAATAGGTAAAAGCTACTGTCTCACCCCCGTGGAAGCTTCTTCCTGCGTTTTTTCTGGTTGTTGATCTCCCTACATGTGCCGTAGTCAAACAGGGAGTCCATAGGCGCTTTCTTAGGCCCAGGTGCCCCTGGATATTCAGACATGGTGGACTCAAGAAGGTCCATGGGGTTAGGAACACCCTTTTTAAAGGCCCCAGGGAACCTTATCCGCAAGTTCTGCTTGTTGTCAGTCTGTGGTCCAGGTCGAGTTGAATCCTGGGGCAAGTCTTGGGTTGGCTGTGATCCATCATCATTGTCCAGTAGTTCTGCCAGTGAAGACATGGGGAAGTTGGGATCCCCATCCGCCAAAAGGTCCTTACCCTCTGACGAGTCCTGAGCAGCAGTCCCGGACGGTGAGGAGACAGAGTTTGACTCTGTCATGGCCAGACGATAGCGCTTTAGTAGAGTGGAAGCGGAGAAACCCTGCTGTAAAATCAAAAATGAAGTGAGTGGACTTTAAACACAAGATGTGACAATGGAGTGGGTGGACTTTAAACACAAGATGTGACAATTACTCTGTGAAAATTAATTTAATAGATGCTTACTTAATGGAACTTGTCTAGAGCTTTGGAAACAATACAAAATTATACCATTACTTAAAGTGGTCAAAGTTCTTTTCACCAACTGCAGGCCAATTAGTATAGCCAACTTAAAACTTGATAATTTTCCGTCCTGGTCTAATTATATCAATTGTATTATACAGCATGTATGATAGGAAAAGGCATTGCTGCTTCCATTAAATGTTGGTTATAACAAGTGTTAGAAAACTCCAAACGTAAGGAGATGGGATACAGCTTAGGTCTCTCAGTTCACTTTGAGCAAGTCCACTTCAGCATAAACAGAACCAAACATTGAAAACTCTGCTGGAGAGAAGCATTCAAGGATTCAACATTCCTGGAATTAATCTGCACTGGACTCAAGGAATCAAGGAAATATTTTATTCCTGAATGCACAAGAACTATGAAGATGCATTCCAGAAATAAGGTTCCTCATTTTACTCTGTTGGTACTACCAGACAAGGTAATAGTGTGGGATGTTAGCTGGGGAAGTAATTGTTTAATTAGTTTAATTGGGTGTGCATCTTTTGTTTCTGAAGAGATTTTTCCCGCCTAAGTCCACCTCTCTTGCTGAGTCACAGCTTCTGACTTTTGTGCTGACTGCTGACTGCATTGACAGATCTATATTTCAAACTCAGCAAAAAAAAAGAAACTTCCCCTTTTCAGGGTAATGTATTTTAAAGATAATTTAATAAAATCTAAATAAGCCTTACAGATCTTTATTGGAAAGTGTTTAAACAATGTTTTTCATGCTCATTCAATGAACCATAAATAATTTTTGCACATGCACCTGTGGAACAGTCCTTAAGACACAAACAGTTTACAGGCAAAAAATTTATGTCACAGTTCCAATAACATAGGACATTAAAGAGACCTTTCTACTGACTCTGAAAAACACCAGGAGAAAGATGGCCAGGGTCCCTGATCACCTGTGTGAACATGCCATAGTCCTACTGCAGGTGGCATGATGACTGCAGATGTGGCCAGAGTATATACACTGCAATGTCCAGTAAGACGCCTAAGACAGTGCAACATGGAGACAGGAAGGACAGCTGATCGTCCTTGCAGTGCCAAACCATGTGCAACTATTAAAGTGCCCCATCATGCTTTTCAAATATTACCTTTCATGCAGTGTGTAATATAGCTGTTTGTGAATATAAAAGGTCTGAAAAGTTTGAAAGATCAAAGTACATGACAAATAAAGTTATTGTCTCCTAAAAGAAAGAACTGATTCTGAACTGCTGAAACGAGTCATCAGCAAATCCAGTTTCACTTCATGTTACAAGTCTACAATGTAACAATTTTGCATAATGCCAGACTATGGTCTTCATTGGCTGCCCGCGAACGTCTACTTTGACCCACACTGTAGTTGTAAAACTGTAGTTGTAGCTGAGGCCTGGAAGAGTTTGGTTCGTTTTGTCGACATGTCGAGAAGACACATTTTTATGGAAATATGGAAAATAACAATGCCATTGTTACTGTTCGTATCACTCTGTGTACAAGTGCTGAGGAAGCCTCCGGACCTGAAATTCAGATATGATAATAGGCGTTTCGTTTCCAACACACACTGTAAGCTGTAGACCAATCACAACAGACTGGGCCATCTGACCAATCAGAGCAGAGTAGGCTTGTGGAAAGGAGGGGTTTAGAGAGACTGAATCTTCGAACTAACCATTTTCAGACTCTTTGAGAAATGAGTGATATGCAATGTATATTATGAGAAAATGAAAGTGCTTTTTGACCTTGGATGCATCTAAACCTATTGTAGGAGACCTCCAAAACAAAATTATGAACCTTTAAAATAGCATAATAGAGGCACAAATACATTTTGAATATGACCCCCCTTTAAATTGCAGTGAAGAACTAGCTGGATGTACCAGCAAAAACAGCTCAAAGACATTTTCATGACATTTATTGCAAACAGTCCAAATAGCTTTTTCTTTTTCCTCTTCTTTCTTACGGTCTTTGTACATGAGAGTTGGCACCACTGTTGAGATCTCTTACCAAACATCTGCTGTAACTTTGGGCTGTTAATCAAAAGCATTTCTGACCTTATGAAAGCCTTAAAACAATTTAGCAAGACACTTTTGTAGTGTAAAGACGGCGTGAAGAACGCTTTAAGTCAGGCTTGTTTTATAAACCATTTATTTATACATTCTATTCTTTCTTTCTTTAACAATGACATATTAATCATACCATTCTTTTGACAAGGAAAACAACATAAATGTACTACAGAATATCTCACTGGTACTGGGAGTGTCCAGTAGCTTCAATACTCTGAATCTATAGACATAACTACGTAGAAATACATATGCTACTTACTTCAGTCATTGCTTGTATACTATGTGTACTTCCAAATTACTTCTCAGGGGAGCTGGAAAGTGTCAGGGGGTCTGCAGGGGCCCAAACAAATCTGAAAGAAAGAAAAAAACATAGTCAGAACACAACTGTCAAACTGGAGCTCAACAAGAAACATTAGCACATAAACACATTGTGAAATCTTGTCAAGCCCACATGCAGTTCTGGGAGTTCATTTGTCTACTGTGGTTTTGTCTGTCCTGGTTTTCTGCCCCACCCTCTAGTAGTTTTAGATTTTGATTTAGATTTGTTGCATGTGTTCTGAAGAGCCTTTGGCCTTTGGGATTTTGATCGTCTGGTCCTATTGGTGTGAACCTACATTGTACTTTGGATTGTGTTTTGTGTTTGTTTTTAATCTTTATTCTATTCCAGTACATGAATCAACATACATGATGTAATTCGACACCATATGATGAATAAGTTCCACATCACTTTGTTTTCTGTATACTGAACTGACCAAAGAGGTGAGCAAATGTTAAATGTGCAAACACAATGCCAGCTATTACTAATGCCAGAGAGAGAGAGAGAGAGAGAGAGAAATATTTTACAGAAAAATATTGTGGAATATTATTACAATTTAAAATAACAGTTTTAATATATTTTAAAATGTAATCTATTATTGTGATGGCAAAGATTATTTTTTAGCAGCCATTACTCCAGTCTTCAGTGTCACATGATCCTTCTGATACATTTTTAAATAAATAATATAATGATTTGGTATTCAAAAAACACTTCTTATTATTATCAATACTGAAAATATTTGTCCTGAAAGCAATTGTACAGCATTTATTTAAAATATAATTTTTTGTAAAAGTCTTTACTGTCATGACTAATCGAATGTATCCTTGATGAATAAAAGTATTAATGTCTTAATCTTACTGACTCCATAGTTTTGAGTGCATATACATATTATATATATAAATATTTCCTAAATGAACATTTATGCACAGATGTGATCTATTTTGTTGCCCATGCCATGTCATTTTTTGAACCAAGACACTTCCTCACAGCTGAAAAAAAACATGCCCCTATTCATCCCTTATATCCCCTCCGTACACACCCACACACTCCACTCCAAAACCTTTATCCGCATGTCACAATCTATTGTGGGATTCACCTCAGTCCTAAACTGATTCTCTCATTTCCCAGAACAGGCATGACTCACACTGTCCTATTCTCTTCCAAAAAGACAGCCGCCATGGTTAAACCAAGAAGAAGAAAAAAAAGACGGTTTTGCAATACTAATAGTTAAAAGTAATAACTCAAAAATATATATTTTAAATTATTTTAAATTATTTTAAAAGAGAATTAAAAAAGGTCAAGCAACCAACTTTACAATTTGTGAACCATTTGTCAATTTATGACACATGAAGACACATTGTGCCAGGTTTGATGGCAATGACCAAACACCGTGACCAAATGTGACCGCTAAGTTTAAACATGCAGAAAGGTTCGAGAGCTATGGCAGAGGGGACGATTTTTAATTTATAATATTTTATACACAAGCCCACAGCTCATAATTTGGCAATCTGGGACAGTGTCAACTTCCAGATTTCTGTTTTTCTGATTCTCTGTGAGCTCATCACCACAAGAACAACCACTGTCCTGTCCTGTTCAGGCATGTCTGAGACGCTCCACAACTGCTCTGAGAAGGCAGCCTGAGGACGTTTAAGCTTAACACGTCTACAAATGTCTATATGTAACAATTACTGCTGTCAAATCACAAATTCTCAAATTTTAGCTAAAGTCTGGATGAGTCAACATTAGTTACCGAAACTCAGAGCCAGTCTGCAGATTCTAAGCAGTCGGAGTGTATGACTTTTTTTAGCTTCATTATATGATTCCACCCAGTCAAAGAATATCAAACATGTTTGATATTTTTAGCTGATTTCAGAACACATTGGCTGCATATGAAATCACATAGGTAGTTCGAATTCACAGTACTCAAAAATGAGTACCCGGATGACCTACTACTTCCGCCGAGATTCTGACGTGGGCATTCGATGGACACAGATTCGATTACAATCTGTTCAGATTGTAAAAGTTGTGTAGTGTATTCCAGCCTTAACAAGTCTAGCTGCTCCCCAAGCTGTTCAGTATGCAAGTTTTCATCTGCCCCTCATGTTTGTTTAAGCGAGTGGTGGAAAATCTAACACAAACCCCCACAGTTACTGCCTCGGGCCTGGCGAGCGCTATCCAAATACTGTCTACTACAGCAGTGTACCTCTGCTCTGACCCGACTCCAATACAGTCCATTATCACCACAGAGAGTGAAAGCAGAACAGTGGAAAGGTTTTGATAAGCTCTGATAACATGGGAGCGCGATGGCCTAAGTCATCTTACTGTGTTTTGGGAATTGGAGGGAGTGCTGATGGTGCATCAGACCAGCTAACTGGGAGACCTAATGAGAAATGTAACAGATGGAGAAAAAGTCAAGACTATCTACATAGCATTAGATAACAGCTGGAAATGACAGACTCCATCTCCATGGCCTCAGAGGAAGATCTACACTTCCTTTTCCATGTCATAAGGTCTCCAAAGAGCCAAACAGCTGTGATCTAACTAGAGATGAGGTTGTGGGAAAAATTAATGTGATTCAAAGTGTGTCAAGTACTGGTTCTGCTGACAGTTCATAGTTCTGAGCGCATGAGATTACTGTAAGACTTTTAACTTTAAGAAGCAAATAAATAAATCTCAATCAACAGATCTGTGCATGTCAAACATATGCATGACTATGTGGATATAAACAACACTGATCTGGAGATAACCAGGTAGCCTACAGTGGGGAGAGGAAGTTCTGGACTTTTTAAAAAAAATACCTTTTATCTAAATAGTTCTAATGTTCTAAACTGTTTCCAGACGTCTACACCATTTTAAATGGATCTGCAATCTCTCACACATTTGTACAACAGTTTGAAAACAGGATCAGAAGTCATAGAAAAAGTTGCTCACCCGTACAGACAGATAAAAGTACTGCTAGACGTTTCTTCTTACACGTCGAATCAGTAGTTAATCCGTTTATGAGGTCAGATTCGTACATTCATTCTTCAGGTGGGATCCGTATCTTTTGGGAAACTTTAGAAAAGGCTTCATCCTTCCAGACTAGTGTTTCAAACGGACTGGAGAAGTAGTGTTTTGATTTCTCACCGCCCACTGAATGGAGACCTGTAATGTGCGTTAGGGGTGTGGACCTCTTCATTCAGACTTAGAGACTGGGATCATTTTTTACTTCTGAAGAAAAAACAAAACATTCACCACATAACTTATGAACTCGAGCCATTTTACTTGTATGGTCTTGTAGGTAAACTAAATATTAACAGTCTAACTTCCCTAAGAAGTTATTTCTGGCGTCTAAAGCCGTAAAAAAAGGAAAGAATTCACACATTTCACATTCTAACCAGCAACATTAGCATAAAGGTTTTGTGTTTTTTTTACATTTAAAGCATTGAGAGCATACTAAATAGTCCCCTTATAACAAGCTAGTCTAATCTGCATATTTTGCCTGGTATTCAGTACGCGCCTAAAGTAAGGTTGTCTAATTGTGTTTTTAGCTGTTTGTGTGGATGAAATATAATGGAAATATTGTGCTGTCATACAGTTTGTGATACTAACACTATTTAAAACCCGCAACACAGAAGTTAACATTCTGTGAAGAATAAGGTCTTTCATAAGTATAACAGGAATGACCGGTTGGTTTGCTAATTTACATGTCACCGGTAAGCTTTTTGTTGTCAGGCGTCTACATGAAAACTGTTGGGAACGGCGCCCTCTGGTGTACAGCGTAGGCTACAGGAAAAACTCCTCCACTCCTGGGGGGGAAAAAAATGGGCCAACTCTAAGCTTTTAGTTGTCTTAACCACAAATTATTGGTCAGGAAAGTAGCTCTGTCTTCGAAAATCTGATGAGAAATAGAATTATAAATGCATCTCTACCACCACAGTGAAGCATGGAGGAAGAGCTTTCATTGTCTGGGGAGCCATTTTAGCGGCTGGTATTGGTGAGTTACTTCACTAAGTCATTTAATGCTTTGGAGAACGGGAGAATATTGCAGAATGGCTTGCTTCCCACAAATAAAAAGTTGTTATCTAAAGAGGAATGATCAGATGTTATTTTTCAACAAGACGATGTTCCTGTCCAAATTGTAAAGACAACCAAAAAGTGGTTTGAGAACAAGTCCGTCAGGCTCATGTTTTGACCTGGTCTAAGTCCAGATTTGAACCCTATAGTGAATATTTGGTCCCACATTAAACACAAACGAACTGGGAGACGTTTTTCAACTACTCATGAACTGTTTGAAGGCATTAACATTGAGTGAAACAACACTGACTCTTGTAAAAAGCTGTCTGAAAGTTGGGGAAGGCTATTCTGCGCTAAGTTACTTTATCTACAGTAATTTGTTATTAAAATGGTTAAGACCATTAAAAGACTTTTTTCCCCATAAGTGTATATCGCAAAGCAGTTAGATGAATTTAATATCGTTTTAAACATATTTTATAAATATCTGAAACGAGCACTTTAATTTAGCCATAAAATACATTTTGTAATATATTTCTCTTTCATAAAATCTATTTTTCCACAGATCCCCTCGTGGCTCCTAGTTGTGATTTTTATTTATTCATTAGTAGTTCTTTTTTTGTTGTTTCAAGGAACACATATGATGATTGAATATGCATTTACATGTGGGGGGAAAAGCATGGTTATACTAGAATAAATAAAATAAAACAAAATATAAAGCAAGGGCCCTTTTTTAGTGCAACCAAAAGTACACAACAAAACAACTAATGCAAGGTCATGGTTTTAATGAGATTTTAAAGAGACTACATATAACTATGATCAATGTAAGACACTTTAAGATAATAAATTACAGTGGAAGAGCAAAACAGCACCAGAACACATCAATCACATGGGGTCATCATGATGTCCTTCAGTTTTGTCAGTCCTCTATGCCAGTGAGATATTTATTTAAAAATTTGTTTTTAGTGACGTCAAGTCAGCTGACGACAACAAGAACAGGAAAAGTCCATTGGTTAAAATAACATCTCCAATATTTACTGTGTGGCTGCTGTGGTGTCACCTGGAACAAACCTGAAATGCTGATCAGTGTTTGCTTACTGACCAAGCCAAAGTGGAAAGAAAGTCTGTAATGTCAGAAAATGAATCACAAGTCAACTGGCATAAAAAGCAAATCATTTAAATAAATTAACATTTACACCTAAAAGCAACCTGAATGAATTTAACCTTTGATAATTTGGGAATGACAAGTTGAAAACTACAAACCAACAATACTTATCCATTATATTACATAAATAAAACACCAGACTAATTGAGTCTACGAAGATTCTCAGTCATCCATATCATAATAGAATGTCATAATAGAATTTAAGAATCTAAGAAATTAATATAGACATTTTACTATTTACTGAATACATTTAACCGCTCAACAGAGTGGCTTCATAGTCACTTCTTAAGAAGTCGTTTCTTTATATATTATGTCATATTCAAGTATTTTTTCTCATCAAACAGAATCCAAGGTAAAAAACAAAAAAACAGCAGTCAATGTCAGATATTTCTTTAGAGAGTCAGCATACTCTTTTTTTTAAGTATAATTAAAACCCTCATTTGCCATCTATTGTTGTTTGCTTAAAGGAACACATACAGAGCCATTCCATACTTAAAGTGTATTAAGAATCAAACAGAAATTATTAGTAAAGTTATAAAACACGTCTTTTTTTTTAGAATACTACTTTTCTAAAGAAAAGCCAAAGCATTTAAACCATCAACATGAGCAGAACAAACAATAACAGACATCCTCCCTTCCAAAACCGCCAGAGTCTTAAGCAGCTTGGACCCTAATTGTCCCTCAAGAGAAAACAAAATCGCATACTGCAGAGATGCAGGATCCAGTAGGAGAGAGGAACGGCCCATGAGGAGACTGCGGAGACGTCTAATGGGAGGCAACAGTCAACCACTGGGAGGGAGGAAGATAAGGTCTGAAGTTTGCTTGTTTGTGAATGAGAGATCACACAGTGTAGTCCAGCTCTGCATTCATCTTGGTGTACATTTCATAGGTGGCATCAATAGTAGCTGTGAAGTTTACTAGAAACTGCCGCACTTTGTCCAAGCATTCTTCGTCCTTGACCTCTCGCCCTTTAGAAAGAGCTTTGAGAAAATCAGATCGGTATGGAGCGGCATATAGTGCTGCCTGAAAGAATGAAGACAAGGGAAACTCAAAAGATTTGTCCAAGCATTTACAGTCATCACAACAGAAATGTCTACAATTAACTCTCCAGAAAATGGAAAACAATTTTTTTACAACGTTCTAATCTTTTCATTTACATCAATTCAATTTGAACTTCCAAACATGTCCTTTGTTTATTTCATAATTTTTTAAAGAAGCTTACTTTAAAGAGCTTCTGGACAAACCAGCCATGATACTTCTTCAGTGCCATCTCATAAGCTTTGGTGATATTGACTCTGATGAGGTTAGGGTTGTTTTCATCCTTATCCCCATCCACTAGACTCTGGAGAAGAACCTGGATAAAGCGTAGCCCCCTAACAGAAAAACACAAGGGTTATTTAAAAGGTTAGTTCACCTAAAAATGGAGAAGTTTAACAGAATGTTCTGGGTGCTCTTTTTTAACAGAATGATACTGAATGGGGACAAACTTTTTCAAGCACCAAAAATGTCATAAATTATAAAAGTAGTTTGGAACAACATTATAGGGCAAGTAAATGATGACAATTTTAATTTTGTGATTTACTATTCCTTTAAAGTCACCATAAAATTGACAATTCTGTTTTTTTACATCCGCATTTTAGTTGGAGGAACATGTAACAGAATAAAATGGTGTGATGTGTGGAGGCAGCAAGGTTCAGTTCTCAACCACAGTGCAATAACCAAAAACAACTCAACTGGTAAAGCTTCTGGGTTGAGAAAAGAAGCTCCACACACACACACACACACACACACACACGCGCACGAACTGGCATATGTTGTTAACGGGGACTCTCCATAGGCGTAATGGTTTTTTTTTTATATCTTTGTGAGGACATTCATTGACAATGCAATTTCTAGCTCCTTACCCTAATCCTACCCATCACAACTAACTGCCTAACCCGAACCTTTACCCTAAACCTACCCTTAACCTAATTATAACCTTATCCCTAAAACCAAGTCTTGACCCTTAAACAGGCATTTAAAGGGCTCTCAGAAAGTGAGGACAGGCCAAAAAGTCCTCAGTTTACTCTCTTTGTCCTCACTCTACTGGTCTAACTCAAATTGGTCCTCACAAAGATAGTTTTACAAGTACACACACACACGCACACAAATGCACGCAAACACAGAGCTCTGGGGAAAGATGCTGCTTAAATGTCCAGTGTTTCCTCTCATCCTCCAATCACAGCACATAGCCAATCATTGGAGTCAGATGGAAGCTGTTACTTCCTGCTTACGGTAAGTAAAGAGCGAGAAACAGGGAGAAAGAAGGGAGGAAAAAACAAATACACCCTTGGACGGGGAAGTAAAGAGCGAGAAACAGGGAGAAAGAAGGGGGGAAAAACAAATACAACCTTGGATGTAAATAAATTAATTTAATCATTTAAATAACATTAATTCAGTTATTTTTCATCAAAATAACTTCCCCTCGCTCTTACATCTCTTTTCTGATGACATGTTTACTGGCACGAGAGCAGGACAACATGTCACTCACATTTGATAGCAGCAATAGCAAACCACAACAATCCAATTCCCCATGGACAAAATCAAGTCCCGCCCATTTTTTTTCTTGCTAGAAAAGCCGTTCAGCTATCGCAACTTCTGTTTCATGCCAATTTTAAAAGGAGAAATAGGAAGTTTAAAAGTCCATGTTTTCATTATGCAACATTTAATTTTACAACCAAAAACTGTTTTTAGTTTCAAAAAACGGAAAAAAAAAACCTTTCAGGCCCAGCCTTGCCTTTTCAGCCACATGAGGGCAAGTGTTGCTCCTACTTTTGGCCACTCGGATCCATGCATCTCTTTCTCTGCTTCCAAAATGTGCTGCAGGGTTTTAAACCTGGTGGGGTTGCTGTCATACACAGCCTTGATTTTCTGTGAGAAAAAGCAGAGGGGTGGGTGGAGTTCAGGTTGTGAAAGTTATATTGTTCAATGCTTATCAACCGTTTATGTTTATATGTTTATGTAGTGAACTTACAGTGATGTTACCAGCAATATCAGCCTTGATGGGGGAAAAAACAGCAGAGCCGAGGCAATCTAATAGGAGATAAGGAAAACAGGTGAGTAATATTTGCATACATCAGTACAAACTTTATTAAAACTTATGCAATTTGCATGTATTTTAAATTTGCCATGCAACCTACATGAATTGTTATACGCATGTGAGAACACAACATTCTTTCACAGAGATGTTAGATAGTCCTCTCTTTACTAGATTTTTTACAGGAAAGTGGCAGATACACAGTAAAAGTATTGCCAATTCTGATCCCAAGAACTCAGAGTGAACTCTGACATTACCGCCTTAAAAAAAGAGCACTGAATAATTAACCGTGCTTAGAAAGCATGACAGATTTCTGAAAGCACCCATGTGGTTCATTAAAGTTTCAGTACCACCCATTATCACATTGAGACCAAATGCATTGCAAGACTAATAAACACCTGTGGAAATGGGAAATGGAAACACACTGAATCACTGATGGTTCCATTATTGCAACCAATACATACTGCATATGCTTTGACCATTTTTGTAATACAGTTCTTGTTTAAGAAATGTTTGATTATGATTTACTGTGGGTTGTTTGCATACATGCACTGCCTAATTTTGCAAACATAACATGCCCCCTCAATTTTACACTTCTTCGCCTGGGCTACACAAACCAACAGGAGTGTCTTGCCTATTTAAAATAAGCAAAGTAGATTTTGAATGCAACTTACAAAAAAAAAAAAAGAAACTGTATACAGTTGTTAGGTTGTATAGTTACTGTAAAGTTAGGTTGCAGGTCTAATTAGATTAAAAACCTGATTACTACCTGTCTCTAACTAGGGATGCATCGATATTAATATTTTGGCTGATACTGGATAAGCTTACAATTATTTACATGTTATGGCTGTTAACCAATTAATTTGCTATATATATACCCTTTATTTTGCCTACACCAATTAAAAATTAAAAATAAAAATCAGCCAGTTTAAATGCTACAAGTGAATTTAGACATTATAATGTATATTATAATGTATGAAAAATTAATATTAATTTTGAGATTTGCTAAAGATTACACTTAACAGTGTTATTAAATTAATGTACTAAATGTAAAAAAAAGTGGAAATGAGCATGCACAATTAAATATCTTATATTGGTCAATATATATTAAAATATCGATAAATTAAAAATAGTACCAAGAAAGCCAGGACTGCCACTGGTGGCCCCTCACGAAAACAGATGTATGACAGGCCAAAAGATTGAAGCCCCACATAATCTAAATGCCTGAACTAGAAAAGCCCTAGAAAGTGATATATAGCATGTGTTCCTCAAGTGAGAGCAGGGCCGTCGCTAGCGGGGCGAAAAGTGGTGATGATTCTAGGGCCCCCCGCGATTTCAACAGAGGGGACCCACCCCATAAGCCTCCCTTGGCCCCGGAACGTGATTTCAACTGTGGATTTCAACTGCGGGGGACAAAGCCCCCTGCCACGGTGCTGCACCGGGGCCCCGGATAGTAGTGATATGTTCAACAGTGTAGGGTTCAATCCAACATAGCCCATTGGAAAGACCGGAGTCATCATCAGCATTTTGTACTGATAGCAAAAGAAGCATCTCTTGTTACAGAGAACTCCAAACGAGTTCAAACACTGCTTACACTTCAGCTTTTTCACTGTGAATGAATGCTTACAGGAAAAGAAACACACACACATTCACTCACATGTCTAACAATGCCAGCCCTCCCTCCTGTTCTTTCTGGTGTTTGTACTCCACACAGGGCTTTTTGTGATAAAGTGTGAACTCTAAACAAGGGCTGGGAAGCTTAATTGTCTTTCTGTGGGAGTAAGTGACATTCTCAACAACCAGTGTCCCTAATCACATTATGACGTCACGCAATCATAAATATGTCTCCAAACACAGCCTGCCATACAAAGTCCATCTACTGAAGCTAAGTGCCTGTATCGTTCATATCGTTCATAGATCAATTTAACTGCGGACTCCACCTGGAGTTTCTTGAAGAATAAACATAAAACATATAAAATGCTTCTATTTAGTATTTTCTAAATTTCATTAGAAATAATATTATCAACATAATCATTTGAATGAAAAAGGTTTAGATAAAACGTGGCATTTTGCATAAACTGACATGATGGACACCACAAGTTTGAGCAAAACCTGAACTTGGTGAATGGTGAATTTGATTAGTGACCAAGAAAAGATTTACATGTTTACATTTTTTTTTTTTTTTGAAAATCCTAAAATTGTTTATTTTCTATTTTAAATAAGATTTTAAAACAGATTTTTGGACTCCACTGTAGTTCTTTGCTGTCACTACAAATTTTAGTTTATTCTCTCTCCGTCATACCCAGTTCCTTTTATAATTAGGCCTACATCAGGAAAATTACCCTTTTAGTGATGGCTATTGGCTAAGATAGAAGAGTACATTGAGCACTAATGTGAACACTTCAGCCTTGGCGTTTCAAGTGGCAAATCCATTTCAAATGCATTTTTCATATTAATACCAAATGAGGCTTTGAACAAAGATGTCCTAATGTTCCGTTCTACCAATGAATAGAGCAGGGCAACTCAACACCATTCTAATCAATTTTCTCAACTTCCAAAATCGAGGGCAGCAGATTAAATTATGCATGCAATAGGTTTGTGGCCTTCTTTGTGAAAAGAAATTTGAGCCAAAAAAAGATTAGTCCTCAGTAGCAAACAATGGCTTCTGCTTGACAGATTTTTTGTCTTTGTCTGGCTTTGTCTGGCTCTACTAACAACTTCTGAAGAACACTGGAGATCTTGATCAGGAGTGGAAAATCTCACCCCTGATCAAGGAGCTGGAATATCCCAGAAAATCAGATGATATCAGACTAGCCTACTGATTTTTTGTAACAACACGTGTATAACTATGTAATTGAATCTTTTTAAAACTCTGTAAAGACATTATAGCGAAATGCATGCATATAATTGTTAGTTTGTTTCCACTCTGAAGCGATGACTGAGGAAGGGAGGAATTTGGAAACCAACATTAGGCATTTTGTATTAGATATTGTTGAAATAGCTACTTTAAAGGAACTTTTTGACGACCTGAACAAGTTACAGAAAACCGAAAACTTAAAATCTGAAAGTATTGTCCTATGGATAATTTTAAAACCCAGCCCATCAGGCCGTTTCATGACAGCAGAGTTCATGCTCAAATCTGAGCTCAAACTATGAGAGATGACGGAAGAACCTACCGAAGAAAGGAGGAAGGTGAGACACCGCCTCGAGAAACGGCCGGGTTTCCACTTGTTTGTCGGCTGGAAGTTGCCGGAACTGGTGCTCCATGAGAAGAGCCATAATTGCCTAAAGTGGGCGAAAGTGACTTTTTTGCCTACAACATAAGACGAGGACAATACAACAGAAATGAAGACAGAACCCGGAACTACCCCTGGACAGACAGACACAGCGTTTACTATTCCAGTTCTTCTGATAGCGCTGCACTGCACAGCTGGACGGCCCCCTGCACCGCCCCTTTATGCAAATATATGTAGACTCATCACGGAAACGTTGAACATGTGGACGGGGACTCTAAGGAGGAACCAATCATATCACGGGGGAGGGGCCAAACTGTTAAATTTTATAATATATTCTCCTCAGAGCCCACACTTTATAGTGTAGTCATGAAAAATGTTACTGTACATTAAATAGCAAAATAATTTTTCTGTTATGGAAATATGCAATATTCAATGTTCACCTAAACCATTTTTTTTTCCATCTATCTGATATTATGTTGATATATAACAAATTAAATTTTTTTACTCACACCAGTTAACAGATTTATCAGATAAATATTAGTACAAAATAATAAGAGAATCTAAAACAAATTTATCCAGTGTAATGATCATTATTGACATTTGCTTATGACATGAAAACATTTTCACTGAATTTGATCTTCCCAGATCCATTTATAATTATGGTCTCTGTATAAATGCTGATTATTAGTGAAGAAGAAAAAATACAAATAAAAATAAGCTGTGTGTAAATGTTACTTCCCTTGTTGAGGCTTAGCTTTAGGCAGATTCCGTTTTGTCTGGCCATTTAATGCACGACTGATCAGGCATTAAATCATCTAAAAGTGTTTTTCTTTTGTACCTTAATTTCACTATTGCTTATTTGTGGATTATTTAAAGGAAATAAAATAATCAAAGGGCAGCTCATGTTTGAATCCTTGTTGAAAGTTTAGGGGCCTCATATTGTTAATAATTAAAATGTCCTTTACCCTGTTGCTGACATTAGAGGTTTACGCGGGGAGTCTTTCTGACAACAATTAGACACGATTATCTGGTCACCATTAAACATTCACATGCAATGTTTAATTCATCCACCAGTAGGCTTAACCTACAATGACCCAGAAAGTCATGGCTTTTATTAATACTGCCATCAGATTTGCCTCTTTATCTAACACCTCAGCTGACTGCTCATTTTTAAACAACATTTAATCTTCTATAGTAGAGTGTTAGACACTGCTGTCACCTTCACTGCAAGTCTTGATCACGTTTGAAATACCCCTGGAAATCAAATAAAATCAGACTTCTGAATATTATTAAAGGGCTAGCATGCCTGGACAACAGTCAGGTTACAAAAGTAAAACTCCATTCATTTTCTCCATAGGGAAATTGATTATAGCTTATAAACCTTTAAAGACAGCCTTAGTGAGCTACGAGGTTATTAATAGATAGCATTTGCTGCTGTTGAAGCCGTCAGCCTGCATTATTTCAACTTAGTTTTAAAATAATTGTGTTTAACAGCGGAATTCGTGGTGAAAAACTACATTACCCACAATGCTGTACAGAAAATCCACCAATCAGCGAGTCGGTTGACTTGGTTCATGGCTTATAACGCTTTAACGAAGACCCTATGGGAGAAATGAATGTAAAAATACTCCTGGAACCAACGCTGCTGAAATAGTGGGCAGGCACTTAATTTTAGATTAAATCAGCCTAGCAGAGTTCAAATTGTTTATAAGATTGTAAGTGACTATTTGAATTTTATGCAATGCTAATTTGGGGCTTTGGCAACTATATATTAGCAATTTTACAATTATGTAAATTAATCACTCTGAAATTCTTTTTCTCCAAAGACCATGTAAAAAGAGTGAACATGCCTGCATTTCCTTTAAAGCTTATTTTCCAGTTCATCAAGAAAAATATTTCATTTATACTCTTATTTTAAGATTACAGAAATAATTTAATTTACCACATCTGTTAATGAAAACTTAGATATCATATTCCCATATTTATCTGCTGTAAATTAATGTACTATAGAAAAAAAATAGCCTACACAACCCCCATAACAAAATCACTTCGCTCTGTCAACCCTGTTTGTGCCTCGCTACTCGCCGTAGGTAACCAGGAAGTAGCGCAGTAACCAAGTGAAACGCTTCCCTTTTGGTTATTTGTTTACGCGTCCGCTGTCGTTAACGGCTTTCCTCTTTACTAAATTTTTTTGTTTTCATATTATTCATTTAAATAAGGGGAGCACCAGAAGATACACGCGTCAAAGCTTTCAACGTGAATTTTCAAACTGATTTAGCAAGCAGAGCCTAGTTTATCTAATTGCAGTGCGAGCGATTATAATAAGCTTCAAATGCAGTAAGCATGCTTTTATAATTACAACATTTTGTGAATTAAAATCGACTGCTCTAATGATTGTAGGTCAAGGTCTATCATAAAGGTCGTGTTAGAAATAAAGCTTGAGAACGAAACTCTGCCACTGCAGAGCGGTTGAGCAGCAGTTCCATGGCTTTACCGACGCTTTCCGCGCACTGGCCGGGTCGAGTGCGCACTCTGGAGAGGCAGCTGGTGCGGCAGCGGGAGCAGGAGGCTCGCTGGAGGCAGCAGTGGGAGCTGCACTCTCAGTACTTCAGAGAGCAGGAGGTCCGCAGCAGCAAACAGGCGCAGTGGAGCTCACGGCAGTCCTTTCAGCGCAGGTACTGATGGTGAATTACCTTCATTTCTTCAGCTTCGTTTCTTTAGCTTGTGTGAGCGTATGCGTAAAGTTTATATTTGAGAACACTTCACATCATTTTTTCCCCCCCTAAAGTTGTCAAAGTATCAAGACATTAAGGCAAAGATTTCGGCAATTACTGAACAGAGACTTGAATAACAACAACAAAAGCAAAGAAAACGTTCCCACTTTATAATAAGTGTCTTTTACAGTACTACTATGTACTAACATTTAAATTAACCATTTGATACAAATACAATGCACTTATTGTGTACATACATGTTGTTATATTGTACTTATTATAAGAAGTACATTACTAAGAAGACATTAAGCATATAAGTAACATACAACAAAATTATACATAAATATGCAGTAAGTTAGATAATAGAACAATGCACAAAATGAGTCTTATGTTGTGTTCGGGTCATTTTGACCCAGAGAGGATTTTCTTTTTCCCGAAAATGTTAATGTTATCGCATTAGACTAAAACTTACTGACTTTGCTCACACAGAGTATAACTACTTAACAACATTTTTTTTGATAATTTTTGTTCTTTTTTCCCACCTCCCACAATCAAAAATGACCGGCCTACAAAAAATAGCTTTCAAATCTCTCGTTATGCTATATAATCATCAAATATTGGATTCTATCTTTTTGATAAGTTGTTTTCTTTCAGTTAGAACAGGTTTTGTATTTCTTTTTGGAACTGATTGATCGTAGGCCTCATTGATCTGAGCTTATGCACCTCAGTTTTTGAGTGAAAAAGGCAGTATTTGTGGATAATTTTGTCAATATTAAATAAAATATGAAAAAAATTGCACACTATACATATTGTTTTAATGCACTCAGTAACATAATTCATTTAAATTGTGAAATGTGGCATGTTGGGATGTGAAAATGATTTTGTGCTTTTCACTTTTTTTCCCGAGAAGAACTTTGTAACACATATTAAGTTATTCATGTAAATATATGGGTCATTCAGGAGACAATATAATTGAATGGGCATGGTTTAATCATGAAACTGCCTTTTAGAACTTTATTATTTTTAATTTGTTATTTTATAATGAATATTTCTCATATTACTGTGGCTGGTTTCACTTATACAGTGAATGATAGAACAATATGAAAAATCCCATATGTATTAACTGGCTTTTGCATCCACGGTAATGATGAAGAAAATTTATGTTTCTATAGCAAAGTTACAAACTTCTTTTCTTGGTCTTTTAGTATGTCAGCATTTCAGCGGGAGCTCATGAAGGAGGAGAAGCAGCGGAAACTAGAGGAACGCAGGGAGCGTCTGAGGACGATGCTCCAGCAGGAGAGGGACCAGTTGGAGACAGAGCTCAGAAATGTTTGCCCTGACAGAGCCACACTGACTAGTCAGCTAGTGGAAAAAACAGATGCTCTCCGGTCTGCCAGGGAAGAGAGGAGGAAAAATGTATGGACGCTAATTGTTTTGTCATAAAATTATGTTATGCTATACATGTGAAAAGTGTCTGATCTGATTTGGTGATTTTTATTTTCTTCAGCTTGCACAGGAGCTGCTGAGGGAACACTGGAAGCAAAACAACTCAGATCTGCGGAAGGTCAGTCATATATCAGTAATTTATATGAAGAAAGTTAGTTATAAGTATTACTATGAGGTCATTTGTAAGGAAATACATTTTTTAAAGTAAGAATTTATATACACTACTGTAAGTTTGGGGTCGGTAGGATTTAAAAAATTTTAATCACCAAGGATGCATTAAACTGATCAAATGTGACAGTAAAGACATTTATAATGCTACAAATTTCTGATAAATGCTGTCCTATTGAACTTTATATTCATCAAAGACTCCTGAATTTTTTTTTTACGGTTACCACAAAATATTAAGCAGCACAACTGTTTTCAACATTGATTATTATAAGACAAAATCAGCATATTAGAATGATTTCTGAAGGATCATGTGACACTGAAGACTGAATGATGCTGAAAATTCAGCTTTGCCATCACAGGAATAAATTACATTTTAAAATATATTAAAATACACAACAGTTCTTCTAAATTATAATAATATTTCACAGCACTACTGTTTTAATGTATTTTTGATCAAATAAATGCAGCCTTGCTGAGCATTGGAGACTTTTTAATGAACACCATTAAAAAGAGCCCAAACTTTTGAATGGTAATGTAAATGCTGAAAGATTTATTTCTACTTTTAAACCCTCAAAGTACAAACCCGATTCCAAAAAAGTTGGGACACTGTACAAATTGTGAATAAAAAAGGAATGCAATAATTTACAAATCTCATAAACTTATATTTTATTCACAATAGAATATAGATAACATATCAAATGTTGAAAGTGAGACATTTTGAAATGTCATGCCAAATATTGGCTCATTTTGGATTTCATGAGAGCTACACATTCCAAAAAAGTTGGGACAGGTAGCAATAAGAGGCCGGAAAAGTTAAATGTACATATAAGGAACAGCTGGAGGACCAATTTGCAACTTATTAGGTCAATTGGCAACATGATTGGGTATAAAAAGAGCCTCTCAGAGTGGCAGTGTCTCTCAGAAGTCAAGATGGGCAGAGGATCACCAATTCCCCCAATGCTGCGGTGAAAAATAGTGGAGCAATATCAGAAAGGAGTTTCTCAGAGAAAAATTGCAAAGAGTTTGAAATTATCATCATCTACAGTGCATAATATCATCCAAAGATTCAGAGAATCTGGAACAATCTCTGTGCGTAAGGGTCAAGGCCGGAAAACCATACTGGATGCCCGTGATCTTCGGGCCCTTAGACGGCACTGCATCACATACAGGAATGCTACTGTAATGGAAATCACAACATGGGCTCAGGAATACTTCCAGAAAACATTGTCGGTGAACACAATCCACCGTGCCATTCGCCGTTGCCGGCTAAAACTCTATAGGTCAAAAAAGAAGCCATATCTAAACATGATCCAGAAGCGCAGGCGTTTTCTCTGGGCCAAGGCTCATTTAAAATGGACTGTGGCAAAGTGGAAAACTGTTCTGTGGTCAGACGAATCAAAATTTGAAGTTCTTTTTGGAAAACTGGGACGCCATGTCATCCGGACTAAAGAGGACAAGGACAACCCAAGTTGTTATCAGCGCTCAGTTCAGAAGCCTGCATCTCTGATGGTATGGGGTTGCATGAGTGCGTGTGGCATGGGCAGCTTACACATCTGGAAAGGCACCATCAATGCTGAAAGGTATATCCAAGTTCTAGAACAACATATGCTCCCATCCAGACGTCGTCTCTTTCAGGGAAGACCTTGCATTTTCCAACATGATAATGCCAGACCACATACTGCATCAATTACAACATCATGGCTGCGTAGAAGAAGGATCCGGGTACTGAAATGGCCAGCCTGCAGTCCAGATCTTTCACCCATAGAAAACATTTGGCGCATCATAAAGAGGAAGATGTAGTTGACAGTTGAGCAACTAGAAGCCTGTATTAGACAAGAATGGGACAACATTCCTATTCCTAAACTTGAGCAACTTGTCTCCTCAGTCCCCAGACGTTTGCAGACTGTCATAAAAAGAAGAGGGGATGCCACACAGTGGTAAACATGGCCTTGTCCCAACTTTTTTGAGATGTGTTGATGCCATGAAATTTAAAATCAACTTATTTTTAATGATTTTTAAATATTCTTAATGATACATTTTCTCAGTTTAAACATTTGATATGTCATCTATGTTGTATTCTGAATAAAATATTGAAATTTGAAACTTCCACATCATTGCATTCTGTTTTTATTCACAATTTGTACAGTTTCCCAACTTTTTTGGAATCGGGTTTGTACATATCTGGCCTGTTTACATACACTGAAGTTTCATTACTGTTATTAAAATGTTTCCTTTTTTTAAAAAAAAGCTGAGAGATGAGTCAAAAAATTTTTTATGCCATCAGTAGAGCTGGCAAACATTCATGCAAGGGATTAATGCAAGGGATTTTTATTTTTTATCAAGAACCAGACGTGACTGTAAGTTAATAGAGCATGTGGTGCGTTTCTTCCATGACTGATCTGTAACTCTGCGCTCGGGATTTGGTTCCAAACACACGCAACCACTTCTGGAGCATTATTTAATCAGATATCTCAGTGTCGCAAATGTTTGTGCGTACAGGTGGAGTCAGGGTTGCACAAAGATCACGTTGTGAGCCAGTGGCAGTTTCAACAGCAGGAGAAAAAACAGGTAAGATGTTCACAGGAAGTGTTAAATGCCAGTGCTGCCATGTCGGCTCATGCATGAGTGCTGACCAGTTGAGCATCACGTAACATTAACCATCTTGAGTTTTGTGTACAAATAATATTAGTTGTGTCCTTGTTGACAGTTCTAAGACTTTTATTTTTATTTTTGTTTAACAATAAAATGTGACTCTGTTCTGTAACACAGGCTGATGAGAGAACTCAGGATGAGAAACGGCGTTTTGAGAACGAGTATGAGAGAACCAGACGGGAGGCTCTGGAAAGAATGAAGGAAGAAGAGGAGAAGAGAAGACGGGAGGAAAAGAAGCGAGCTGAAGATCTCCGCAAACAGATGGAGGAGCTCAAACTACGAGACCAGGAAGTATGGAATTACTGTAAAATAGACTTATACTTGTAATGCATCAGGTTGTGTCTGTCACAACAACAACAACCATGTGACATGAAACAAAGACCATAAAGATCAAGTAAACAAGTAAATTCATTATATTATTTTTTTTATTATTTGTTTGTTTTATTGGTAACACTTTACAATAAGGTCATCTTAGTAAAGGTTAGTTAATGCATTAACTAACAGTAACTAAAAATTAGCAGTACATTTGTTACAGTATTTATTAATCTTTGTTAATGTTAACAACTGTTCATGTTATATCAAGCTCATTAAATAATATTAACAAAGACATCTTTTGATTTTAAAAATGTATTGGTAAATTTTGAAATGAACATTAACTGAGATTAATAAATGCTTTAAGGCCCATTCACACCAAGGACAATAACTATGGCGCTAACGATAAAGATATAGTTCTAAAAATCGTTCTGATCTAAATATAAAAGAATAACAGAGTCATTCACAACTCACCACAACTATAACCGCACAGAGAAACAATATCGTTGGAATCGCTTTTTGCATTTTTTCCAGCTGATGAATGATAAAAACATTGACAGCCAATCAGAATCCATCCAGCTGTAATGAGCTCGAGCATTTAAAGCGGCAGACTAAATGCTTAGAATGAACAGAACAATATTGTCTGCTGGTGTGAATGCTAATATAGTTATGGTTATACTTATCTTTATAGTTATCGTTCTTGTTGTGAACGGGCCTTTAGAAGTATTTTTCATTGTTAGTTCATGTTGACAAATGTACTTAACTAACGTTAAGAAATTAGACCTTTTTTATTTTCAATAAAACACTAAATAAAAACATTTCCTAAATAAATCAAATAAATAAAAGCCGATAGATGCCATGAATTTAAAGTTTAGTTAGTGGCACTGAAAGTGTATGTGAGTTTTTATACATTTTTATTTGTTCCAGGCTGAACATCTTAAGCAGGAACAGGAAGCTCTGATGTCTCAACGCTGGGAGCTTGAAAAGCTAGAGGATGAGAGGAAGAGGATGGAGGAAAGCAGGAGGAAAACTGAATTCGGGTAAAATATTTAAACATGTTAAGGGATTTCTTCTGCAACTGTTGTTATCTGTTGTCTAAATATAAAATTATTAAAACCATGTTTGTTAATTGAAATAAATATGAAATAAAATAAAATAAAACAAATAAATAATGAAATATTAGATGAAAAAATGTAACTAAATGTTGCTTTGGCAACTAACTGAAATAAGTTGAAGTGCTAAAATTACTAACTGAAATAAAACTAAAACGGAAACAAAAATAAATTAAAACTATTTAGACATAAAAAAACTAATAAAAATGACAAAAGCTGAAAAAAAAACTAAATGTATAAAAATAAAAGCTAATTCAAAATATTAATAAAAAATATATAAAGTGCAACAGTGCCCGTCGCCTTTTTAAGCAGCGTTGATTCCGAAAGTATTTTTTACATTCACTTAAAGGACTTAAAAGAATTTAAATAGTTATAAGCCATTAACCCAGCCAATCAGCAACGAGGTGAATCACAACATTACAAACCGACTGTTGCACTATAGTATATAAATAATACTAAATTAGTAGCCTAAAGCCATTGTTCTCTGCTTCCACAGGCATTTCCTGACTCGTCAGTATCGTGCTCAGCTGAAAAGGAGAGCACAGCAGGTGCAGGAGGAACTGGTATGTTACAGTGAAAACTGACGCTTTTACCACTATTTGCATCGGAACTCAATATACTGTAGTTTGTCCTGACTGAGTAACAGCAATAATTTTCCTGTCCACCAGGAGGCAGACCGCAAGATCCTGGCGGCGCTGCTGGAGGGAGAGGTGGAGGAGCAGAGGCTGGAGAAAGCCAGGAAAGAGAGAGCTGTCGCTGACGCCGCCTGGATGAAGAGAGTCATAGAGGAGCAGCTCCAGCTGGAGAGGGAGAGGGAAGCAGAGTTTGATATTTTATATCGGTAAGCACAGTCAGGATGTTTTTTAAAGATGCGTTTGTACCTGGAAGTCAGACTCATGCTCTGTTTTTGTTTGCCGCCTGCAGGGAGGAAGCTCAGCGTGTTTGGGAGAGGAGAGAGGCAGAGTGGGAGAAAGAGAGGAGAGCCAGAGAGAGACTGATGCGGGAGGTGAGACGAGGCTGACGGCCACCAGATTAGCAGTTACATGCTCAAACTTTGGTTTTCTTTTATTAACCCCCCTTCAACAGTGCTCTTTGCTCGCATACTTCATGTGAATAATTTTCACGTTTTTAATTGAGGAATATTAACATATATTGAGGAATTAAACAGCCCTCAATCTTTTGAGAAATAAAAGAAATCGTTGAGAAACATCTTCCCCCAGACTCTGAGTTCTGAATTTACCAACGTCAAACAGATTAATACAATAATATATGACTTTCAAACCAAGTAAGTGCTGAATCTAATTTCATATGCAAAGAGGGTGTTTATATAGATATCTTTAAGGAACCGCAGAAAAAAACAGCCTATTTAATTTTAAAAGTCAGAGAGGGTGGAAAATAGTCATGGAACATCAAATTTGGTGAAAAACTTTATTATAAACACATTACTTTCAAAAGTCAGTAAGATTTTAATGTCTTTGAAAGTCTCTTATGCTCACCAAGGCTGCATTTATTTGATCCAAAAACGGTAATATTGTAAAAAATATATATATATACAGTGGGGAGAACAAGTATTTGATACACTGCTGATTTTGCAGGTTTTCCTACTAACAAAGCATGTAGAGGTCTGTAATTTTTATCATAGGTACTCTTCAACTGTGAGAGACGGAATCTAAAAAATCCAGATTTTCAAAAATCCAGAAAATCACATTGTATGATTTTTAAATAATTAATTTGCATTTTATTGCATGACATAGGTATTTGATCACCTACCAACCAGTAAGAATTCCAGCTCTCACAGACCTGTTAGTTTTTCTTTAAGAAGCCCTCCTGTTCTCCACTCATTACCTGTATTAACTGCACCTGTTTGAACTCGTTACCTGTATAAAAGACACCTGTCCACACACTCAATCAAACAGACTCCAACCTTTCCACAATGGCCAAGACCAGAGAGCTGTGTAAGGACATCAGGGATCAAATTGTAGACCTGCACAAGGCTGGGATGGACTACAGGACAATAGGCAAACAGCTTGGTGAGAAGGCAACAACTGTTGGCGCAATTATTAGAAAATGGAAGAAGTTCAAGATGATGGTCAATCTCCCTCGGTCTGGGGCACCATGCAAGATCTCACCTCGTGGGGCATCAATGATCATGAGGAAGGTGAGGGATCAGCCCAGAACTACACGGCAGGACCTGGTCAATGACCTGAAGAGAGCTGGGACCACAGTCTCAAAGAAAACCATTAGTAACACACTACGCCGTCATGGATTAAAATCCTGCAGCGCACGCAAGGTCCTCCTGCTCAAGCCAGCGCATGTCCAGGCCCGTCTGAAGTTTGCCAATGACCATCTGGATGATCCAGAGGAGGAACGGGAGAAGGTCATGTGGTCTGATGAGACAAAATTTGAGCTTTTTGGTCTAAACTCCACTCGCCGTGTTTGGAGGAAGAAGAAGGATGAGTACAACCCCAAGAACACCATCCCAACCCTGAAGCATGGAGGTGGAAACATCATTCTTTGGGGATGCTTTTCTGCAAAGGGGACAGGACGACTGCACCGTATTGAGGGGAGGATGGATGGGGCCATGTATCGTGAGATCTTGGCCAACAACCTCCTTCCCTCAGTAAGAGCATTGAAGATGGGTCGTGGCTGGGTCTTCCAGCATGACAACGACCTGAAACACACAGCCAGGGCAACTAAGGAGTGGCTCCGTAAGAAGCATCTCAAGGTCCTAGAGTGGCCTAGCCAGTCTCCAGACCTGAACCCAATAGAAAATCTTTGGAGGGAGCTGAAAGTCCGTATTGCCCAGCGACAGCCCCGAAACCTGAAGGATCTGGAGAAGGTCTGTATGGAGGAGTGGGCCAAAATCCCTGCTGCAGTGTGTGCAAACCTGGTCAAGAACTACAGGAAACGTATGATCTCTGTAATTGCAAACAAAGGTTTCTGTACCAAATATTAAGTTCTGCTTTTCTGATGTATCAAATACTTATGTCATGCAATAAAATGCAAATTAATTACTTAAAAATCATACAATGTGATTTTCTGGATTTTTGTTTTAGATTCTGTCTCTCACAGTTGAAGTGTACCTATGATAAAAATTACAGACTTCTACATGCTTTGTAAGTGGGCAAACCTGCAAAATCGGCAGTGTATCAAATACTTGTTCTCCCCACTGTGTGTGTGTATATATATATATATATATATATATATATATATATATATATATATATATATATAACAATTCAAAATAACTGTTCTATTTTAATAAAATGTAATTTATTCTTCAGTGTCACATGATCCTTCAGAAATAATTCTAATATACTGTTATATACTACCGTTCAAAAGTTAGTATTACTAATTATTATTATAATAAGTGTAGCTTAGAGAAAACAATAAATAAAAAAAAGTTTGATATTATAATAAATAAATGTTATGAAATGTATGATTACCCCTTTAAAGGTGAATGATTTGTTTATTTTTTTCTTGAAATCACAACTTACTTTGTGGCCTATGTGGGCCTATGTATGTTAAAATACAATAAATATTTTTGCAATGGCACTGAAATGACTCACTTGACCTTCAAATTAGATTTTGAAGTAGAATTGTACAGTTTTATAATGATAATGTAGTTCATACTCTACATTTTTAAGAACTGTAGTTAAATAGCTGACAGTTAAGGTGATGATACACAGGGCAACTTTTTGAGCTATGTTGCCAGGCAATTTTGCCAAGCGATGTTGCTTGGGCACTTTCCCATTGAAAATGGGCAACAAATTTCTTTTTGGACACTTTAGATCGGTCGTGGGCCCTGTGTCTCACCTGGTGTTGGATGTTATATATTTTTAATCTACGTTTGGTAGGTTCTGGCAGGACGTCAGCAGCAGTTGGAGGAACGAATGCAGGAGAACAGGCTGGCAAGGGAGGAGTCTGTGCAAAGGAGAGAGGAGCTCATTCAACAGCTGGAGCAAGAGAGACTCACTGTACGCCAGGAGAGGGAACAGCAGGAGGGATCCCGCACAGCTCGCATGCAGGAGATCAATGCACAGGTGTGTGTATAGTAGCACTACACTTACTATAGCATGAGTTATAGATGTCTTCAATAGATGTTTTCGTCCAACAGGTGGCGCAGAGGCGCAAGGAACAGTGGGAGGAGCAGCAAAGACAAGAGCAGGAAGAAGTAGAAGAGAGAGAGGCGCTTAGGCTGCAGGAGGAGGAGCTTCGTCATGAGACAGAGAGAATGAATCGACAGGGCTACCAGGAGAGAGTGAGTGAAGATTAAAGTGTTAATGAAGACCCAGTGTTTATATAAAAATAGATTTCAAGTGCTTTGAAACGTAATAACTTATTTATTTTTTCATCATGGCAGATTCACAGCAGACCCCGGTCAGCATGGACATGAGAGCGCTTTTACAGGAAGAATTATTGTGCCACATCCCCTATCAGATGCTAGGATGCATTTTCGGGGATATCTATGTCCATGCTGATCTCGGCCACTTTGTGCATAAATGAGAGCCGGTTTTGCCCTCAGAGATCATTTTAATATATGGCCCATAAGTTGTTTATGATTTACATTTATGGCTTCCATAAAGAGTTGTTTAGGCAAGTTCTCAATTTCAAATTTCAATTGCACTAGTCCTGAGGTTTGCATGTACGGCTGTTTTTATGTGTAGATGAATTTCAATGCTGACCAGGTTTTCAATAAAGAAAACTTTTTATCCATTGTCTACTGTGTTAATATGAAGAATTGTAACTGGACAGCAATGTGTGCAAGCAGTAATTTTAAAAATATGCAAAAAGTAACACCCAGTCAACACTGCAAAAAAGAGTTATTAGTAGATTGCTTCTATTATAATCAGTGTTGGGGAAAGTTACGATTGCTCAAGGGCACCTCGGTCATTTCCTGCCGGTATTGAGAATCGAACCCGCAACCTTCGGGTTACCAGTTTGATCAATAGGCCACGATTCCCCTCTTAATTCATATGGCTCACTTTTAGATATGAACAAAAACTCTTGGGCAACAATTAAAGCTCAAAATTATAAATTAAGTTTATTTAAAAAATAAAGAACACATTTTTCTTCTTAACCACAGGCATAACAATAATATTAATTAATTAGTGGAAGACCAGTTCATCTGAATAACTACAAACACTCAAACAAGGGGACTTTTAACACTGCGCTGTAAGTCACTGACTCTTAGCTCTAATAACACTGAGCAACCGGTCCACTGCACAACTGTTTGCCAAGTTGAACCTGATCCGGTAAAATACTTAGTAGAGAGGAAATAAAAAGATCTGCAAAGTTAAGAGCTGCCTAAACAGTGAAGTGAATGTACAATATGGAGAACTAGAATCTACAAAAAACTGAAAACGCTATAGCATCACAAAAACAGCATCAATCTGCTGGTGGAGATTATTTCATCCTCATATACTCATCTGCAGTGAATGTATTGGGAATTAAAAAAAAAAAAAAAAAATTAAATACCATGACCTCCAAATCACTGATGAAACCTGATTAAACTAGGATTGAATAACATTTCCTTATTTTTCTTAATATATATTTTTCTTCAATACACCCTATAAATCTGAATTATAGCCACCTGGCATATTCAAAAAGTCCATTTAACATCAGACATTAAATGAAATCTGATTTTACGTAACGTGACATCTTTATACTTACAAGTTTATTGTATCTGTACCTAAACTTGGCCTACCTGACCACACTACCTGAATGTTTTGTACAGATAGATTACAATAATATTTTTGGATATATTATAGATTTCATTGGGATTATCATGGGGGGAAAAAAGCTTAATTTTAAACAATTCAAAAACAGCACAGACATCTACAAATTATGGACTAAATGTTTGATTATGAAGAGGTAAAAGGAGTTTTCAGAATAGTGCAAAGAGTCTGGCATTAACTGAATATTTAGTGACTGGCTGCTTAATTTCTGCTCATAACATCTAGTCAAATACACTTTCACGGGTCAACACATACACACGTCCTTACACAACCCTTGAGAGCATTTCAGGCGTTATCTTATGGCTTCAAGCCAAACAGAAATTTTAAATTAGAAACAAAAACATGCAAATACAGCTTAGATAAAAAAAATAAAAAAAAATCTCAGCTGACATACCTAAAAAATACTAATCAAATTACATATGGAGAAAACCATCAGGGTTGCATTACAGGTGGAAATGGGTGGAAGTGGGATCAGTTGTTTTCTTTGGTGGTTATGGTAACAAGTTGCTTCGCAGCCTTGGCGATGTCATAAGCACACTGGATGACCTGCTGGGTGACCAACTGCATGTCCGCTGCGGGGCAGCTCTCCAGAGGAGACGCTTTCTTACACTCATTCTGGAGTCGGTTTGCACTGGACGTTAATAATCGCAAAGAGCTCCTTACTGTCTCAAAGCGTGGTCTCTGTGGACAAAGGTGAAAATAAATACACATAAAATTCACACAGACTATTTTTATAAGTGGTTCAAGACTCCGCTAACTAGTGAATATATGTCCAGATTGCCCCAAGAAAGCATTTGGACACTTAAGACAGACTAAAATATACAGAATATTTTAATGAATAATATATAACTAGAAAAAACGCTGCAAAAAATAAAAAAGTAATATGTTAGCAAGTCTGAGCGGTGTGTGGGATTTCTACTATTTTTCAAGTCTATCCGATGCACACACACTAAGATTTGGGTGTGCAAGGCAATATATTTTATATTGAATAATATATCAAATTTAAATAAATATTTATATAATATTAATAATACTGGTAACACTTTACAATAAGGTTCCATTTGTTACCATTATTTAACTGCAATAGTTAACATGAACTAACAATGAAAAATACTAGCATTTATTAATCTTAATTTCATTTTCTAATATATTATTAAAATCAGATCTGTTAATATTATTTAATAAACTTGAGCTAACATTAACAATAAACAGTTGTATTTTAATAACTAAGGTCAACAAAGACTAATATATACTGTAACAAATGTATTGCTCATTGTTAGTTAATGCATTATCTACTATTAACTAATAGATATATTAACTAATATATCTATTAACTAATTGGACCTTAGTGTAAAGTGTTACCATAATATACATTTTTATATAATAAATAACATTATCAAAAGTGTCCAAATAGTTTTTGTTGCCACTGTACGTCCAAATAAAAATCTAACAAACATCCTAAATATAACTATATTATCAACCAGCAATATATTAAACGTTGGATATACAGTACATCCTACTTTACCTGCATACATACATACAGTATACTCACGTAAAGTAATATATACTACATAGCAAATCTCAACTTCTTGATTGCTTGTATCGTCACAAAATGTAAACTATACTATCACTGAGCTATAATCTGCTGAATGCAACTATAAGGCATGATTATACTTAAATATATAAAAAATATTTTAGTGAATAATATATATAATTCAAATAAACATATTTAAATAATAAATAATATTAATATTTGTTATATATATATATATATATATATATATATAGAATACTATAATCCTGTTATAAACATTAACATCATGATTTTCTATAAAGCTGCTTTGAAACAATATGTATTTTGAAAAGCGCTATACAAATAAATTTGACTTGACTTGGCCTACAGCTTTTTTTATTGCATTTATGAAGTGTGGGGACAAACTACACACCTTAGGGAAGAGGGCAGCCATCTCATTCACAGCCACATGTATTCTTTCTGCGCAGGGTATAAAGCTATTGGAGGAGAAAATGATAGACACTGTATTATAATCTCAAAATAAAAACCATCAGAGTTTGGAGAGTGAAGAAAAAACAAAACAAAAAAAAAAATTCATCAAGCTAACCACAGAGCAATCGGTGGAAAAAGCTTTAAATCTGGACATGTTTAATACAATTTGTCCATAATATTGTACTGTATACAGATATTTTTTTCTGTCTTTTAAAAATAAATTTTATTGAATAATAGTGATTTTTTAATCCACTCTGGCATATTACAGTTCGCAGAAAAATTACAGATATATTTAGAAAATATATGGTATATATTTGGCTTTAACTTATTTATAAGTACATTTAAGTTAACATTTCTGTGCATTAATCCACCAAAAAAAAAAAAAAAAAAAAAAAAAAAAAAAAAAAGGAAAGAAAACATGCAGACTTTTTTAAATGTTAGTTGTGCAGCAGACATGATGCAGAAATTTTTTTAGAGGATAAAACTTTTTTCCCCCAACTAATTTGCTTTCTTCAGCAAACTGACAAATATCTTGAAAATCACACAGCTTATTTTGCAATAAAATTTAAACCAGTGCAAAACCGAAAGGTCAAAAGTTAGATGGATGTCAGTACAAAGCCTTTTCCTAAAAGAGAAACCAAGTGCACCAACATGAGTTCCTGCAAATAAAGGTGAAGTTTAGAAGACAATGCAAACTGATACAAGCCTTTGGCATTACCGTAGACATACTAGTAATCATGCATATTACATTCATGTTCAAATTAGTGTGTAAGTTATAAAGAGAGAGGTAGAGGTAGACACTGTGCCTGTGAGGCAGGGACAGAGGCCAGAGTACCAGGAGGCAGGGTTGTTGGGGTTGGCAGGGTGGGGAGCTCTGAGGCCGAGGGACTGCATGGGAGACGGGGGCTTGTCTGCCCAAGGCACCAGTGTGCTGAAACAACCCAGACTGTGTCTAAGTCTGCGGACACTCTCCCTCTGCTCACATGGTCCACTGGTTGGGAAAGAGACCGATCGGGACCCAAACAGAGCGTGGCCCCCGATAGGACAGACCACAAATGATGAACACAGACAATTGAGAACAGATGGAAAATGGAGAAGGTATGAACGGAGAAAATGATTCATTGGTTGGGAAACAAGTGAATGACAAAAACAGGCACTTTCCATGAATAGGGTACAACAATTTATTCAGTTCATTTATTTTTAATAAAATGTCTATATACAAAGGGTAGTGCTTAACCTTTAAAAAATGTTCAATGTCAACCTCTGGAGGTCAAACTAAATACATTTTCTAATAATTTTATATGCGGTTTGCCATTTTTGCAACAGTTACTTTACTTTGATTTCTTGATTATTTTATTTTTTCAGAAATATTTAATATACACATATTTTATTAAATAAATATTAATATACTATCGTTCAATAGTTTGGGTACAGTAAGATTATTTAAAAAGAAATTAATACTTGTATTCAGTAAAGACACATTAAACTGATCACAACAACAGATGTGTAATGTTACAAAAGATTTCTATTTCAAATAAATGATTTTTATTCATCAAAGAATTCAACTTTATTGTCAGGTATAAACCACATTTTAAAATATATAAACACAAAAAATACAAAACAGTTATTTTAAATTGTATTAATATTACATTATTTTACTGTGTGTGTGTGTGTGTGTGTGTGTGTGTGTGTGTGTGTGTGTGTGTGTGTGTGTGTATGTATGTATGTATATGTGTGTGTGTGTGTGTGTGTGTGTGTGTACACACACACACACACACACACACACACACACACACACACACACACACTTTTCAATGTGTATTAATTTAGATGAAATTTTATCTGAAATATCTAAAAACAACTAAAACATTGATTTATGTCTCTAATGCTTTAAAGAGAAAACTTTTTGGTCACTAACATTCTTTAAAATATCTTCTTTTATGTTCAACATACAGTCATGTGAAAATGTTAGGACACCCTATTGAATTCCATGGTTTTCTGTATCGGGACATAATAAAAAAAACATCTAGTGCTTGGCAGGTCTTAAAATTTGGAAAATAAAACCTGAGATGAACAACAACACATGACATATTACACTGTGTCATTATTTATTTAGCAAAAATAAAGTCAAGATGGAAAAACCACCCTATCATTCAGTTGCCTGTAGATCCACTTTTAGCAGCAATAACTTGAAGTAATCATTTTCTGCATGATTTATCAGTCTCTCACATCATTCTGGAGGAATTTTGGTCCACTTTACAACATTGCTTCAGTTTGTTGAGGTTTGTGGGCATTTGTTTATGCACAGCTCTTGCCACAGCATTTCAGTCAGAATGAGGTCTGGACTTCGACTGGGCCATTGCAACACCTTCATTCTTTTCTTTTTCAGCCATTCTTTTGTAGATTTGCTGGTGTTTTTCGGATCATTGTCCGGCTGCATGACCCAATTTTAGCCAAGCTTTAGCTGTCGGACAGATGGTCTCACATTTGACTCTAGAGTACTTTGGTATACAGAGGAGTTCATGTGAGGTGCCCAGATCCTGTGGCTACAAGACAAGCCCAAATTCATCACCCTTCCACCAGCATGCTTGACTTTTGGTATGAGGTGTTTGTGCTGATATGCTCTTTTGGTTTTCACCAAACTTGGCGCTGTGCATTATGGCCAAACATCTCCACTTTGGTCACTTTGGCAAACCTAAGCCGTGCTGCCATGTTTTTTTTTTTTTTAGAGAGAAGAGGCTTTCTCCTGGCAAATCTTCCAAACATGCCATACTTGACCCATCTTTTTCTAATTGAGGCCTGTAGAGTGTGAGGTGTAGTTATTGGGTTGTCTGCAATTCTTCTGAGCATTACACAGTCTGATCTTGGGGTGAATTTGCTGGGACGTCCACTCATGGGAAGATTGGTGTCTGTTTTGAATGTCTTCCACTTGTGAATAATCTTCCTCACTGTAAAATGATGGACTTCAAATTGTTTGGAAATAGCCTTGTAACCCTTCGCAGATTGATGGCAGCAACAATTGCTTCTCTAAGATCATTGCTGATGTCTTTCCTCCTTGGCACTGTGTTAACACACACCTGAATGCTCCAGACCAGCAAACTGCCAGAACTTCAGCTTTTATAGATGTGATCACACTTGCTGGTGATCAGTTAATCAAAGGCATTTGATTAGCAGTGCCTGACCATTAGTTACCCTCTTAATTCCTATGTTAACAGTAAGGGTGTCCTAACTTTGTCACCCATGTCTTTTCCATTTCGGCTCTATTTTTGCTAAATAAATAATGACACGGTGTGATATGTCATGTGTTGTTGTTCATCTGAGGTTTTATTTTCCAAATTAAGACCTGCCAAGGATCAGATGATTTTTTTTTTATTATGCCCCGATACAGAAAACCATGGAATTCAAAAGGGTGTCCTAACTTTATCACATGACTGTAAGAAAGAAAGTCACAGTTTTGGAACACATATATACATGGAAACAATTTGTACCCTACTTATGGAAAGTCCCAAACATTTACATATGAAATTGTTGAATATGTGGCAGAAGTTAACAAAAGGAAGATGGGAATTAAATGCCCTCAGATTTTTTTGCTGCCATATATGGTGAAGGAAGAATATTGACATTGGATGTCCTCTCACCTCTCATGCTTGTTCTCCTGTGCAGCCCTCAGCAGTTCCTGGATGTTCTTGGTGATCTGCTCAGTTTTACGGATGACGTCTTCTGTGCTGGGCAGGCTGGGGTCAGGCTCACATTCGTGATCATCTAGCTCAGGTATAGAGCCGCTCTCTCCCATCCAGCCACTGCTGCGCAGGCGACATCTACGGCCAAAGCTGCAGGGAAAGAGGAGGTAATACAAATGGAACCAAGGCGTCAGGGATGAATAATGCTTGATGCATGCTCCATGCCTTTACAGCATCATTAGTGTGTTTCCTCACTTTGCTTGGCTAAAAGTGGAGGACAGACCGTTCTTATTTTCAGAGGAAAAATACTGGTTTTGTTTGCCATTAGAATTTGAGAGTTATTTCAGGTCATAAAATGAAAGTGGACACATACCCGGAGTCGTCCAGATCAGATTCGTTGACTGTGTTATCATAGTCACCGTCATACACACTGCTCTGCTTGTCAAATTTGGAGGCCTAAAGAGACAGGAAAGGACACGGCAAGAAAAACATGTGACGTCACTAAATGCCAAAGGTCCCAAGCAATGAAACTGCGGTGATGAAATTGTAAATATCAACATGTTTGCTAGTTCATATGAAATAAAACTAATTAAATTCAACTATCTGCATTAATGGAATGGTCAATAGCGTAGTTTTTAGCATTAGATTCATTACATCTTTCAAGCACTAAACTCTGACAAGCTAAAGGGACATGGTGAAGAAAAAAAAAAAAATATGAGAAGGGAGGAAAAACTATTTGGCAATGCTTTGGTGTTCTCTCGCAAGTTTACATCTCGCAATTCTGACTTTTTTTTCTCAGAATTACATGATATAAAGTCGCAATTGCGTGTTAAAGTCAGAATTGCGTGACTGCGATTCTCACAATTGTGACGTTATAACATGCAATTGCGACTTTATATCACACAATTCTGAGAAATTTTTTTTCCACCACTATGTCCCTTTAGGGGCTCCGAAGACAAGCATCACAAAATGTGAAAAATGTAGGTGAGCAAACAGGTTAGTTGAGTCATTAAATGTGGTTAAGAGAGCTGTCTCAGATCAATAATGTTAATCAATAATGC
Source organism: Coreius guichenoti (assembly GCA_039654105.1). Lineage (NCBI taxonomy): Eukaryota > Metazoa > Chordata > Actinopteri > Cypriniformes > Gobionidae > Coreius > Coreius guichenoti. The sequence goes on from CM077169.1 coordinate 13,427,958, forward strand.
ACTTCTAGCCAAGCTTAAATCTACCACATTTAACGGAGTACCAGTCTCCATATATTTTGTTTAGCAACATTAAATTGATCTTAAGTGACAGACAGCAAAGACTACTACATGGTTACAGCATTTCCATCTTAAATAAATGCTATTCATCAAAGAATTGTGAAAAGAAACATGCATCACAGTTTACATAAAAATAAGCAACACAACTTTTTCAACATTGATAATAAGAAATGTTTCTTGATCATCAAATCATCATATTAGAATGATTTCTGAAGGATCATGTGACACTGAAGACTGGAGTAATGATAATAATAATAATAATAATAATAATAAACAATATATATATATATATATATATATATATATATATATATATATATATATATATATATATATATATATATATATATATATATATATATATATATATATATATATATATTTTTTTTTTTTTTTTTTTTACTGTTAATATTACTTAGACTAAAAACATTTAAAAATCTTACCGACCCCAAACATATTGAATGCACGTATAAGTCCAGTGTGTAGGTCGATCATCTTTGCTTTGAAGCGCAGACAAGCGGATGCAAAAGCTAAAGTAATCTAGCTATGAAACAACTAGTGTGTCCTCAGGGATAAAACTCAGGGATACAATTGAATCTAGGTCATGGCCCTGATTAGAGTATTCCTTCACAGTGCCGTAAAGCATTTACAGTAAAGATATTTGACAGTCTCACTATAGCATGATTTACTGTGCTCAAGGATATGAGGTAATGGGGTCAGATGCCAGCAGCACTCCGAGTTGGGACATTACTAAATTAGTGTAAAAGAATATTGTAGCAATTTCTTGTCAGGGCAGCACCGGTCATGATGCTTGGAAAACCACCACATGATGTCGGAACAATCAAACTAATGTTCCGTTGAACACACAATCACTTTTTTAATCTTTTGCTCTACAAACATCTCCTTGTACACAGGGGTGTAAAATGCATCAATGCATTGTGATATATTGATTTGACAGTTTTCTTAAATTCAATAAAGAATTTAATAATCTATTATATTTAAATTAATAATACCCAATGTACTGCATTCTTATACACAACATAATCAGTTTTAAAAAAATCCAGATCCTCATTCGACTTCCAGCGAGGACACACTACCATTGTTTGGGTTCAGTAAGATTTTTTGGGAAAGTGTTTTTGTTTTGTTTTTTTTGTTTTTTGTTTTTTTTCTCAGCAAAGATGCATTCAATTGCTCAAAAGTGATAGTAAAGACATTTATAATGTTACAAAAGATTTTTATTTTTAATAAATGCTGTTCTTTTGAACTTTCCTATTCATCAAAATTACCTAAAAAATAAGTTTCCACAAAAATATGAGCACACAACTGTTTTCAACATTGATGATAATAAAAAATGTTTTATGCTGAACCAAATCAGCATATTAGAATGATTTCTGAAGGATCATGTGACACTAAAGACTGGAGTAATGATGCTGAAAATTCAGCTTTGCCATCACAGGAATACATTAATTTTTAAAAATACACTATATTGCCAAAAGTATTGGGACACCCCTCCAAATCATTGAATTCAGGTGTTCCAATCACTTCCATGGCCAAGCGCCAAGCACCCAGGCATGCAGACTGCTTCTACAAACATTTGTAAAAGAATGGGTCGCTCTCAGGAGCTCAGTGCATGGTACCGTGATAGGTTGCCACCTGTGCAATAAGTCCATTCGTGAAATTTTTTCACTACTTAATATTCTACGGTCAACGGTTAGTGGTATTTTAACAAAGTGGAAGCAATTGGGAACAACAGCAACAACAGAAACGCATAGAAAAGCAGAAACTTTAGCAAAGCTGAGCGTACAGTCAATAGCTACAGACCTCCAAATTTCGTGTGGCCTTCAGATTAGCTCAAGAACAGTGCGTAGAGAGCTTCATGGAATGGGTTTCCATGGCCGAGCAGCTGCATCCAAGCCTTACATCACCAAGTGCAATGCAAAGCGTCGGATGCAGTGATGTAAAGCATGCCGCCACTGGACTCTAGAGCAGTGGAGACGTGTTCTCTGGAGTGATGAATCACGCTTCTCTGTCTGGCAATCCGATGGACGAGTCTGGGTTTGGCGGTTGCCAGGAGAACGCTACTTGCCTGACTGCATTGTGCCAAGTGTAAAGTTTGGTGGAGGGGCGATTATGGTGTGGGGTTGTTTTCCAGGGGTTGGGCTTGGCCCCTTAGGTCCAGTGAAAGGAACTCTTAATGCGTCAGCATACCAAGACATTTTGGACAATTTCATGCTCCCAACTTTGTGGCAACAGTTTGGGGATGGCCCCTTTCTGTTCCAACATAACTGCACCAGTGCACAAAGCAAGGTCCATAAAGACATGGATGAGCGAGTTTGGTGTGGAGGAACTTGACTGACCTGCAGAGTCCTGGCCTCAACCCGATAGAACACCTTTGGGATGAATTAGAGCGGAGACTGGCCTTCTCGTCCAACATCATCTCGTCCTGACCTCACAAATGCACTTCTAAAAGAATGGTCAAAAACTCCCATAAACACACTCCTAAACCTTGTAGAAAGCCTTCCCAGAAGAGTTGAAGCTGTTATAGCTGCAAAGGGTGGGCCAACTCCATATTAAACCCTACGGATATGTCATTAAAGTTCATGTGCATGTAAAGGCAGGCGCCCCAAAACTTTTGGCAATATAGTGTATATTAAAATAGAAAACAGTTATTTGAAATTGTAATGATATATTTCACAAAATTACTGCTTTTACTGCATTTTTATCAAATAAACACAGCCTTGGTAAGCATACGTTTATAAAAAACAAAAACAAACATTTGAATAGTGTATTTAAAGAGTTTTTTTGGGGGGTAAAAAAAAAATAGAAATTGATTAATTTAATTCTATTGTCAGATCGATGCATTTAAAAAAAACAAAAAAAAACGATCAGACCAAATATTTACAGACAAAACATGGCTTTCCAAGTGCTAAACAGCCATGAACAAGACCCACAATTCACGTACAGACTCTGTGACAACAGAAACATGGATCTAAATATGGCTGCAATCTGCACACATAAAAATAAACAAGCTAATCCAGCTCATCTGCATATTTCACAAGTGTGCATTTTCATATTTTTACTTTCAGCCCAGAGCAAGTGCAGTAGCATTCCAAGGCATCCTGAACAGATGTGTGAGCAGCAGTAGTAGCAGCAGTGGACAAGCCCTGAGCAGTGCACCCTGGGAATAAAGACACAAGCAATGAAATGTATATGCTATTTATGAGGATGATGAAGGCAGAAATACGTATCAGTTGAAAACAGCAGCCCCCGGAAGGTTGTTGGAGGGACCGTTCATGCATGGTGATGCGTGGAGCACAACAGGAGTAGGAGAAAAAGGGATGGATGGGAGTAGAGGAGGCAGAAGATGAGTTTGTGAAGGATGGAGGAGAGGAGGTAAAGGGTTCTGGGGGCGTTCGGCCGGTCCCACGAGGAACGGAGCATGTGAGGATGTACTTAACCCTTTGCGCACTCTCATACCGCAAATAGGACGGGGAGGTTGAGGAGGAAGGAAGGGAGGGGAGGGATGAGGAGGTGGCCACAAATACACCCTTTCCAATCTAAAAAGGGGTGCAAATAAGACTTAAGACAGAGAATGAAAGATACACCCCTGCCACCCCATGATGAAAAGCCTGGAATAAAGTCATCTTGACTTTTGTAAAACTGCATGATGTTGTCAACAGAAACTTTTTGACAAAATAGTACCGTTTAAAAGTTTGGGGTCGGTAAGAGTTTTTTTTAAAAAGAGGTCTCTTATGCTCACCAAAGCTGCATTTATTTGATTAAAAATACAGTAAAATAGTAATATAGTGAAATATTTTAAATTGTAATAATAACTGTTGTAATATATTTAAAATTTTAGTTTATTATCAGCAGCCATTCCTCCAGTCTTCACAGTGTCACACGATCCTTCAGAAATCATTCTAATATGCTGATTTGGTGTTTGAAAAACATTTATTATTATCAATGTTGAAAACAGTTCTACTACATAATATATTGTGGAAACCATGATACATTTGTTTCCAGTGTTCTTTCATAAATATAACATTCAAAATAAATGTTTGAAATATAAATATCTGTAACATTATAAATGTCAATTCTGGTTAATTTAAATGCACTCTTTTTAAAAGTATTATTTTCTTTCAAAAAAAAAAAAAGAATTGTACTCACCCCAAACTTTTGAACGGTAGTGTATACCAATAAATTTTTTAACATTTCAAGTTGTTAGTTGTACAAATTAATATTAGTTAATGTATTAAGAACAAACAAATTCACAATGAATGAACAATATTAAATTTTAAAAATCAGAGCAAACCTTATTGTAATTTTTTTTAGCAACAGTTTTATAGAACCCGGTGCAAGTGATAAATAATAAGGACTGATGAATGAAGTATGAACAGCTCTAAAATTTGCATGCACTTAAAACTAATCAGTAGCATTAATATGCAGTAAAAGCGATGAAAAACCATAGGGTTAAAACCTTTTTTTAATATAAACACTCAAAAGGTCAGAAAATAATGAAAAAGGAAATGGAACAGGAACTTACATTGTATAAAAGACAACTGAAAATAAAACACTGGGCATTTTACATTAAGATGATACTGAAATTTGTGAGTAACTGACATGTCCAAAAAATATTTGTTTTTTAAAACAATAATCAACAAAAATGTAAAACAATCAAAAATGTTTCCACTGTGAAAAAGTAGTACCCCTAAATAAATGCTTAATACCTTTGAAAAAAAATTATGTACACTGACTTGAGCATGCCCGTCATGTTGAGATTACATTTACAGCCAAATACTACTCACTTTATCTCAGTAAACCCTAATCATTAAACACTAGTACAACATTACTGGTCGTATTAGCCAGCAAAATAGAAAGAAAAAATTGCATAGTGCACCTAAACCTGTGATTTGAATTTATATGTACAAAGTTACATAAAGCAAAGAGAATGGGACTGTGTGACTTGTGCATTGAGTTGGCAATAAAGACATGCTCTGTAAGTCCCAAATGACACATGAAATTAAAACAGGAAACAGAAAATATGGTGAAATAGCTGCTGTGTGAGCCAACAGGACACAAAGTGAAGTAATACACTGAGTAATCCAAAAAGGTTTTCACAAATGTGCATTTTGGAAACTCTCATGAAGCGCTGAGAATTGGAAACATACCACCAGCATACTAGCATGCTGCAACATTAGAAAAGAAAGGTGAAGAAGGAAAAGGCGGCGAGAGGCAGGTCTTTACTTACATAGGTTGGGAAGGGTTGCAGGGTGGGGAAGGTCTCCTCAGGGTAAGGGGTCTCTCCCTTGGGGAGAAAGGGCTTCAGACCAGAGCCGGTTTCATACATAGACATGGGGCGGCTGGCCCGTGCAGACAGGTGGCGTTTCAGAGCAGAGGAGGAGGAAGAGGAGGAGGGACTGGAGGGATTGGGGTGGTCAGGGCCGCCGGGGGCCTGATAGGGTTGTTGAGCGGAGACCTGCCGCCTGAGAGAGCTGTTCTCGCTTTGCAGAGACTGCAGCTGAAGAGAAACACGAGTAAGCGAGAGAAACGCATAGAAAAGCAGAAACTGTAGCAAAGCTGAGCGTACAGGAAAAACTGTCAATAGATAAACAACAATGTTCAGTGTTACCTCTTTCAGGCCTACTGAACTTTTACATTACCAACAAAAAGGATTAAATTAAACTTTGTATTTTCCATCTAATAAATTAGTAGCAAAACAATATTACTAAATTGTACTAAAAATGAATCGCATCCTATTTTCTACAATTTAGTTGGTTGAAAATGCTTTAAAATCTGGCATATGTGATTGCCAATATTATGAATATTAAATAGAATAATATCCATCTTTTTAGAGGATTTCTGCTACATGAAACTGCAGGGGGTTCATGAGATTATGATTAAAAAAAACTAATTAATTATCAAATTTGAATAATAACAAAATAACTTAAGATTTTTATATTTAAACCGTTCTATAAAATAGGACATTTACCTTAGGTCTTATTTTTTTATAAGTAATTATTAGTATATATATTATATTAGTATATATCTTAGGGGAACTTTGAATAAATAAGGAAAAAGGGAAAGAAAAGCGTTAAATGGAGTTGCTCAATAAATCCAAGTTGCATGCAGGCACTGGCATATGCAATGTTGCAATGTCTAGACATGTTCACAGAACAAGCGTAAGTTAGACGTGTTTAAGAAACAGAGACAGAGACAGAGATTCACTCTGCAGCTCAGAGAGAAGCCAAATAGCTCGAGCCAGACACATTGGCCAGGATCAGAAAGGAAATGCAGAGCGCAACAAAAGAGCCTGAGGACTTCACTCATGATAAGATGATTTTGGCCATCTCTATTTTCAGATGTTCATCCAATGCAAAGCCACACAGTTTTATCACACAAATGTCACAATGGTCTAATTATTCTAATCATGAACATTTACAAAAGAATCCGAAAAACATAATACACAACTTTTGTGTAGGAATTTAAATACATATAATTCACAACCACTTTCAAATCATCATACATTTTAAGCAAGAAGTCAAACCTTTAGCAACACAACAAAACTAGTTACATGTTCTTTTACGAGAGGACAAAGTAGTTTCGGTCATAAACAGTCAAAACCTTCCGTTACATTTAAAGTACACTAATAACCATCTTCTATTATAATCATGAGAAATGTAACAGGAAACATGCTGAAACTGTAACTTCCTTAAAGGGACCGTTCACCCAAAATTTTAAATTCTTTCATTTCTTCTGCTGAACACAGAAGAATGTGGGTAACCAAACAGTTGACGGTAGCCACTGACTTCGATAGTATCGTTTTTCATACTATAGAAGTCAACAGCTACTGTCAACTGTTTTCATTTTTGGGTGAGCTATCCCTTTAAAAGTTTGGCCGTTGAGGGACTGCCCTTATTTTATCATTGAGAAAATATCACTAAAATACTGTTTGATTTATTCAAGACTATTAAACACACTTCAGTGAGTGTGAGCAAATTCACTTCTCTCCAAATACATTATAATTTATTGTCTTGACAGAATAATCCTTGAATGGGTTTCAATGTCAATGTGAAAGAAAAAAATATATATATATTTCTAACTATTTTCACATATAAATGACAGTAAAGGCTTGAAAGGCTCCAAATTCAATTGAGAATTATTATTTTATATTCAAATCTATAATTTTATCTCAGAGCTTTTTATAATTTATATTCTGGAAACCCCTGTCTAATGTACATACATAGAGAAACAGCCAATTAAAACGAGTCATGCTGATGCAAGAGCCAACTGCTGAATCAGGTTTGCAGCTAGGGAGGTTAGCAATAGCATGCCAACTAATCATCTGCAATAAAATGCCAAACAGTCAGTATGTTTTGGTTTTATGTCATTGATAGAGCATCTTTTCTAGTGGTTTAGAGGTCAAGGTCATGCTGGTTATTTGAACACTACAGCAGTTATTACAGGATTATTTTGACAACAGCATTCCAGAGGATTTTAAAAATCATAATCCTTCAATCAGAAGGGACTTTTAGGCCACCTGCAATTTTGCCCCCTCACGTGCGAGAAGAGGTGCAGGTGTAGGGGTTAGACAGTCTTGCTTTGTTTAGGAGCAGAAATGCTGCTCTGACCAGGGCGTTCAGCGCTCACTGCTGAATCTCTGGTACCTTTTTATGCATCAATCTCAGCTCTTCATTTAGATTACTGTTGGCCTTCATCAGTTCCTGAATTTTGGCCTCGGAGGCTGAAAGTGCGTTTTTCACCTCCAGAAACTCCTGCACCGAAATCGGTCCATCAGACAGATCAGAGTCCAGACTCTGAGGAGAAAAGAAGAAAGATGGAAAGATGGCCAACATGTACAATGACAGAATTCCTAAAGCTCCACCAGCTTACCTTAGCTCTGTCTGCTTTGCCTATTCGTAAATCAGTATCTGTTTTATCACACAAATGTCACAATGGTCTAATTATTCTAATCATGAACATTTATAAAAGTATCTGAAAAACATTTTGTGTGGGAATTTAAATACATATAATTCAAAACCACTTTCAAATCATCATACATTTTAAACAAGAAGTCAGACCCTTAGCAACACAACTAAACTTGTTACATGTTCTTTTACGAGAGGACAAAGTAGTTTTGGTCAAACATTCGAAACCTTACATTTAAAAATACACTAAATCACCATCGTCTATTATAATCACTGAGAAAATGTAACAGGAAACATGCTGAAACTAACTTCCTTAAAGGGATAGTTCACCTTAGCTCTGTCTGCTTTGCCTATTCGTAAATCAGTATCTGTGTCCTCATCGGATGCCACGCTGTCATAGTCTGGCTGGTCGATTTCCTGGCTTTCACTTCCATGGCGACTACCCGTACTTTTGAAGAACACGTCAACATTGTCTATGAAGAAGTAGACACAACAATCATGAAACATCACAAAGAACTTTAAAAGAAATCAAAGACTAATGGCTGGTGTGTCTGAATGCAGGCTGTACCTTTAGGACTTGAGACTGAATTCCCCAGCTGACGTCGCTTTGCATCACTTAGAATATCAATCACAAGTGTGGCAAATTCATGAGCGTTGAACCTTGCCAGCTTTTGTCTTCCCTGCAAAAGAAGTTAAATCATGATTTTATTGCATATTCACCGTCTGAACAAATAGCTGGTCTTATGGAAGCCCTGTATAATTACAGCCTGATTAGACATTTTTCTTTTCAGGACACATTCTTGTATTCAAAAACAGCTCAACCAGGGGGCTGGGGCCCACTAGGGGGACTCAGCAAACTTACAAGGAGGACTCAGGATGACATAAAAGTATTTAAATTAATAAATTATTATTAATATATTAACTAGGGCTGTCGATTTAATGTGTTAATTTAATTAATTAGTTAAGGAAAAAAATTAATAAAATTATTAATGCATTTAATGCACCCTCCCTGCCCCAGACTTACGTAGGTCATCTGACATTTCATACAGTTGACGGTGACGAACACGATGCAGAGCAACAGCTCACTGCATGATGTAGCCTATAGAATGCAGTTAGAATGCCCCCAAGATTCAAGATATTGGGGCTAAAATGTCTTCATATTCCATATTAATAAAAACCCATTAAAGGTATAATTCAACCAAAAATAAAAATTCTGTCATCATTTACTCAACCCTTGGCCATTGTAGCCTAAAAGGTTATGTGTAATAATATAGTTAAATCAATTATAATATTTCTTTCTAAAGCTACTTTTTGTAATGTCTATTTGATGCTTTTCTCATTTAACACAAAAATGACTTTTGGGGGTAATTTCTCAGCCAAAAAAACAGTGCAAACTGAATGAATAGCTCTTCAACAGACACATATTCACCAAACAGGCTAAATATCTATAATTTTACTGCACAGAACTAATCAATTAATTTTATAGAAAACTAATTTTCTTACATTATATTGTTGAAAGTGGACAGTTTGTTACAAAAGCACTGCTTTCCTGACTAGTTGGCAGTGCGTTAAAAAGGCACAACTAATCAAATAATATGCATCGTTGTGGTTTGGGCTGTCTAAGCTAGCAAACTGGTAGTGCATAACTTGTAATTAGTCATAGTGCCATTTCCTTTTTTTATTAATTTTGTGGCATCTCTGTTTGTATGTTCGTCTGGCACATTTCTGCATGGTGCACTTTGAGCTGCAAACACTACATAAAAGGTGCTATAAAATGTCACTTGTCAAAGTGCTATATCTTTATTTCCTGTTAAGATGACTTTAGTGAAAGCGTCAAAACTTTCTGTACAGTACTTGCCTGGTTTCGTGTTGATGAGTACTCTGGGTTTACAGGAAGGAAAGGCACAACTGTTGTCTCTGTTACCAAGGTGCTGTGGTTCTGAGTGGCCAGCCAAACTACACCAATACAAAGAGAGCGTGTGTCATGCTTTGCACTTGTATGATGTACATTTCATGAGCCTTTTCTTTCCATTCTTCATCACATGCTGATCATCTCACCTGCATCTGTCTCTCTTCGATCCACTTCATCGTACACATCCATTGCTAATTCCTCAAACAAATGATCGCTGAGCTGCAATTATATTAGTTACATTAGTAAGCTGTGCTCTCAATGGTTGTAAGCATGTTTAGAGACAGGTTAAATAGCAAATAAAGATGCTGTCTTATTTATCAATGACTGGCAGATAACGGTTGTGGGGGGTTGGGGCACTTAACGGCCATCTGCTTCAGAGAAGCCAAACGGTTTCTTCTGTGCTCAGAAGTGTTGGTGAAGCTACTTTAAAATGAGCTTTCCAAGTAACAAGCTACAGTAGTTAAACTTCAGTTAAAAGTAGTTATCTATACTACAGTCTACTAGCAAAATGTGAAGGGGTAATCTTCAGATGCAGCTACAAATGGTATAATTTATCTCTGCAATCAGAGTAGTATTTATCTGGTACAAAGCAATGGTTATGCGTTTTGCTAGTAGATTGTATTCACTTATGACAGCATTTGAACAGATAAACTGATACTAAATAAAACTAGTCAAAAACAGTGATGGCCATTTAATTGAATATTTCGCTTAATATAATCAGCTTAAATTAATAAAGCAGAATTTAGCTTAGTATTTTGCTACAAAACATGATAAAAAAAAAATCATGAAATTGTTTTGTTAAATTTACACTAATGTTCTGATTCACTACTAGTTAGATTAGCAGCATTCTACTTTTAGTTAGTTACTCCCCAACATTGGTGCTTAGTCTTGTTCTGTACGCTATGCTGAAAAAACAAATAAATAAAATAAAGTAAAATAGAGGACTCACAGACTGCAGTTTTCTTTTTGCGGCTTTTGCAAACTCTGTTAACTCCAGACTGCTATAAAAAGGAATAAAATTGTAAAAATATTAGTTATGTTTGTTGTTGTTTTTTTAAATTAAAACAGCTTTATTATAAAATCTGTAATGGTGAAAGATAAGGTGCTATTTAATTAACTGCCATGTAAAATACTTACACATTTCTTTTTCATCAAAGACAGCAAAAAAGAGAGAAAGAAATAGCAAGATATTAACATAAAATAATGTTAACTTTAAAAACTTGCTCGGATCACTAGCTCAGCTGTTCAGGGAAGTATTCTGGGATGCAATCAGAAGATCCAAAACATGACCAAGCACATCCCTGAATACTCCTCTACTACAGAAGAAACTTCTACAGTGGTGCTTGAATGTTTGTGAACCCTTAGAATTCTCTATATTTCTGCATAAATATGACCCAAAACATCATCAGATGTTCACAAAAGTCTTAAAAGTAGATAAAGAGAACACAATAAAACAAATGAGACAAAAATATATACTTTGTCAATTATTTATTGATAAAAATTATCCAGCATTACCTATCTGTGAGTGGCAAAAGTATGTGAACTCTTGCTTTCAGTATCTGGTGTGACCCCCTTACGCAGCAATAACGGCAACTAAACGTTTCTGGTAACTGCTGATCAGTCCTGCACAATGACTTGGAGGAATTTTAGCCCATTGCTCAGTACAGATCAGCTTCAACTATGGAATGTTGGTGGGTTTCCTCACATGAACTGCTTGCTTCAAGTCCTTCCACAACATTCCAATTGGATTAAGGTCTGGACTCTGACTTGGCAATTCCAAAACATTAACTTTGCTTTTCTTTAACCAAACTTTAGTAGAATGACTTCTGTGCTTGGGGTCGTTGTCTTGCTGCATGAAACCACTTTCTCTTGATTTTCAGTTCACGGACCGATGTCCTGACATTTTCCTTTAAAATTTGCTGGTATAAAATTCATTGTTCCATTAAAGGGTTAGTTCACCCAAAAATGAAAATTACCCCATGATTTACTCACCCTCAAGCCATCCTAGGTGTATATGACATTCTTCTTTCAGACAAATACAATCAGAGTTATATTAAAAAATGTCCTGGCTAATCCAAGCATTATAATGGCAGCCCAAAATTTGAAGCCCAAAAAAGTGCACCCATCCATTATAAACGTACTCCACACGGCTCCGGGGGGTTAATAAAGGCCTTCTGAAGCGAATTGATGGGTTTTTGTAAGAAAAATAACCATATTTAACACGTTATAAAGTAAAATATCTAGCTTCCGGCAAGCCATCTTCCGTATTCAACTTGAAAAAATGAAAAAAACGTAACTGGTGCGACGATGATGTCGGACGTAGCGTAAGCATTTTGAACTGCTAGAGGTGCTACACTTTCTTCGTAAGTTGAATACGGAAAGCGGTCTGCTGGAAGCTAGATATTTTACTTTATAACATGTTAAATATGGATATTTTTCTTACAAAATCCCATCGATTCGCTTCAGAAGGCCTCCGGAGCCGTGTGGATTACTTTTATAATGGATGGATGCACTTTTTTGATCTTCAAATTTTGGGCTGCCATTCACTGCCATTATAAAGCTTGGACATTTTTTAATATAACTCCGATTGTGTTCGTCTGAAAGAAGAATGTCATATACACCTAGGATGGCTTGAGAGTGAGTAAATCATGGGGTAATTTTCATTTTTGGGTGAACTATCCCTTTAATGATGGCAATTTGTCCTGGCCCTGATGCAGCAAAACAGGCCAAAACCATGATACTACCACCACGTTTCACAGAGGGGATAAGGTTCTTATGCTGGAATGCAGTGTTTTTCTTTCTCTAAACATAACGCTTCTCATTTAATCCAAAGTGTTCTATTTCTGTCTCATCCGTCCACAAAACATTTTTCCAATAGCCCTCTGACTTGTCCACATGATCTTTAGCAAACTGCAGACGGGCAGCAATGTTTATGCAGAAATATAGAAAATTCTAAAAGGTTCACAAACTTCCAAGCACCACTGTATAAGGATGGCACCAGTATCATTAACAGGGGAACATCAGAATGTATCAGATTATTACTACCTGTCCGCCATCTGTGGTATAATGAAATGCTGTCCATTCTTGTGATCTGAAACAGAATGTATTGACACTACTGACATACTGGCATAGTTTATCATTTACAATTAACTGCACAGATGCACACTGAAGCATTAAACACAACAAGCTCATTGTAACATCACTGTGGTATTTTATTGAGGCATCTGGCGCTTTGAAGACCATAACCCATCATCCGATCTGACTAAAGTAAAAGCATGCTGTAAAATGGCTTCATCAGCGCAAACAGCCCTACAGCTGGATATCAAAACATCAGTTCTCATTATGATAACACCCCGTCAGCGCACTGACTCACCAGGCTTCCGCCCACAGAGGTAGAAGGCCAGCCTGTCTGTGAGCTCGTACTGTATTTCCACCAGTCTGTCTGCCAGGTCCTGATGGCCAGCCTGCCTGATTACAAAAAAAACACAATGACGTTATGACACATGGCTTTTTATTTTTGAACTTTTAGGTCCTGTGCCAAATGCTGCCCTCAACCCTTGTGGTCCTTCTCGGAGTCTCCAATGAAATCTGCACCAGTAATAGGGCGCACAGCAGGCCCTCTAAATCATAAAATGACAAATGGGACAGCATACAGAGCCATGGACCAGTGTTGTTATTAATTATATATAAATATAAATATAATTGATTTACCTTATTTCAGCTTTTTTGCTAATTGAAATAAAGCTGAAATAAAGCATAAGATGAAAAACTTAGAAATGAGAAATGTTCCCTTGGTGACTAATTGTAATAAGTTTAAGTACTAAAACAGGGTCTCTGCAGATATCTGCACTTTCAATGTAATACTTTTTAATAGGGCTCTGCGATTAATCGTATTTCGAATTCGATTTCGGCTTCCAATGATTATGAAAACAAGATAATCGGGGGAAAATAATTATTGTGCCGCTGCTGCATTCCATCCAGCGCACCTTCCTTTCCTTCACAGCGGTGCGCTTTTGTTCCTCCTTAAGCCAAACTTAACATCCAAATCAGCCAAATAAGAGAGTGATGTAAAATGCAGTCTACTGTTGCTAAACTGCGGGACGTGATTGATATTTAACGGTGTTATTAAAAGTGCATTAAGCCGCGAAAGAGACACTGTTCCCTATGCGGCCGCCTGTGCGTGCGCTCCGAAACAGGGTGGAACACGCATAAGCGACGTATACTGTGGGCTTCAGATACACGCCTAAACAGTCAAATAGCCTACACATAAATATGTCGAAATGCTATTTTGGTAAGTATCCTCGTAAACACAGTCGGTTATGTCTTAAGTCAATGTAAACATTTGATAAAGCGTGTTTGAAACTCGTGTGTAACAGTATATTGGATCCGTGCAGCTCTTAAAGTGACAGCAGCCACATGACTGCTGCAGTCATTAATGTTTATCAAACAAGAAAAGACAAAGATACTCACTGCTCTTGAATGAATAACTTTTGTAGTTTTAAATAAGGATAAGTCTATATTTAATGTAAGGGTTATTTTACATTTGAATACTTTATTCAATTTCTGTTGTAGGCTATTACTTATCTGAATACCACTGTTAGTACATCTTCCTGAAAAACCTAAAGCACTGTTTATTTCATTTGTATTTTTGTTCTGTTGTATTTTTCTCGGTTTTGTTTGTAATTAGTTTCTTTGTTCTTATTTTATTGCTGACTGTTTATTTGTCTTCTGTAACTGTTTTGAGGACTTTTACTTACATTCATTAACCTAGTATTAGTTTTTGCTGAAGTATCGATAATTGTGAAATTTCACTGACGTTTAAAATTACTCTTATCATGAAATAAGACTTTGATCATATCACCCACCAATAATCGTGTTAAATAATCGTGATTTCATTATTGACCAAAATAATCGTGATTATGATTTTTTTCCCATAATCGAGCAGCCCTACTTTTTAATACCATTGTCAAGGCCTCTCCAAAAATTTAGACCTACACATTACTTCCATCGGCTTCAGTGTGATTCAAACTAACAAAATCACCCTGCTCCACAAAGATATACAGTACAAATGTGAACAACGGACTCTTTTTAAAAAAGAAAATATAAAAACAACTTTTGTAATATTAATACTGGCCTTACACAAACACTATGTAAAAATTACTAAAACTGAAATAAAAATAAATGTAAGATAAATAGAAATATTTTTTTTTTTAAAAATCAAAAACTGATAAAAATTACAAAAGCACATAACAAAATTACTAAAAATAAAATTAAAATTAAATGATATAAAAATAAAAGCTACTTTTAATAAATACTAATAAATACTATAATAGTGTATAAACAACACAAACAAATATCCATGTTAAGTCCATTGTAGTGATATTTTAGTGAAGGCAACCAGCCAAATACATGACAAGTAGTCTTTTGCACAATCACCGCACTGACAAATAAAATATAGGAAGTAATCAATAAATGCAAATTTCAATGCCGTAGCTATTGATTACCTTGCATAGTTGATGGGCGTTTTGCCGTTAGAGTCGGGAGCCCCAGGGTCTGCCCCGTAAACACAGAGAAGCTCAGCCTGACACACTTGCCCTGCTTTAGCTGCTATGTGCAGCGGGGTGTTCCCTTTCTCCTGTTTAAATCAATGCAGAACAGTTAAAAATGCATTTTGTATGTAACCGAATATGATAAATTGAGGTGAGAACAGAGGTTTTTACCGGGTGGAAGTAGTTGGCTTGAGCCCCAAGTGACAGTAATCGCAAACAAGTCTCAAGATTGCCGGTTCTAACGCTGGAGTGAAGTTGCTAAAGAATCAAAGACAATGTGCATCAATAGAGACTAGGGGTTGAATGTGATTAAAGTCGAGTCAACGTCGACTAGTCGCTGATGACGTCATTAACGAACTAATAGCATAAGCCTGAACCTCGAGCTGAGACCCAACACGGGTTGCCTTGTGCACAGCTATGGCATATGACACAGCGCTGCCCACAAGGCTATTGCTCCTACATAACAGCTTATTTTTATCAGTTCTTTTGTCTCTGGGTTGTTATATTCATCAAAGATTTCTGCTCGTTCTAAATCAGATACAGATAAAGTAGCACAGTAAACATTACATTTATAGGAATGCATTGGTGAGAGAGCAATTGCGAGTGAATTAACTCTACCTGGCAGCTTCTCTCTATTAATAGTGAAGCTGAGGGTTTTAGTTACTAAAAAATATATGCTAGAACTTTTCAGTTTCTAAGCTATTTTATTGATAAATCACAGAACAGTGTTGACAATACATTTCTGTGCTACTGAATGTTTCTGTGTGCCCGCGATCTGTGCACTACTGTCTGTATGTGTGTGTGTTACAATGCAGCAGAGCATTAGTTTAGAACAGCGATTAACTTGTGTACAATAAGCTGTTTAAAACGTGCATTCACCCGATCAATATTGAGCATCCAGATCGTATAATCAAACATATATTGTGGGGCGCTCTCGGAGTATGCATTTATTTGTCATTTTAACTGTTGGAAACAGAGCGAAAAAGTGGACTTCAAAGATTTCTTATCCTGCTGCGACTTCTATAGGCCATGATCAGCGACTAGTCGACATCAAGTTTAAAGCGTCATGGTACAGAGCATTAATAGAGTGGTGCAGGTATGACATCACTTTGTAGGCCAAAACGCAGGACCGAGTTAGCATTTTAGCACTTACGGTTCCCTCGTCCCAAAGTCAATGGGTTTTTTGAATGGGATTTTGTTTAAATGGCAGAAATAAGGTTTGTGGTGAACACAAGCTCAAGACACTTTCACGTTTTATTCCACGACATAAAATACATCAGTATTACCCCACTCATGATTTTTTGAAGCTGTTACGTGTCTTGAAAAAGGCAGTTGCTAACAGGTGACTAAATGGGACTACAGAGTCTGTCGGGGACATTAAACGGCATCACGCCGAAAAGGTAAGCTCAGTCTACTTTTACAGCCTCATTATGCTCTTATAAACTAGTCTAACGTTCTGGGAAAATGTTTTGAGATAAAACTGGAAGAGTTGTCGGAAGCTTAGTGATGGTGACGTTGAAATCACGGGACCGTGGTGTAATTTGTTTATAGCCTACCCTTAGCCTTTTACTTCTGGTGACTGCATTTAGTTCATCTGTGAAAATGATCTTGATGGACAATACGTGTAAGTATCATAAACTTTTGTTGATCACAGAGCTTGTTTTTTGCAATAATCTAAAAGCCTACGTATGGGAAAATCCTACTGGGTTTATCTCAAGAGAACCTGTGTGATGCTAACTGCCAATTGGCCTACAAAGTGACGTCATACCTGCACCACTCTATGTCGACTAGACGACTAGTCTGTGCAACCCCTAATAGCGACATTTCAACAAGCCAGACAGCAGACAAAAACCTGATGGGTCTTAGATGTGCTAGAGGAACCGTTTAAATTTATGTCAAGAATTTGAATAAAGAAGAAGATCAACCATACAACAGTAAACTCTTTCCTTACCTTGCTTAGATCAGCGGCTGCTGTACTGTCGTCATCTCGACAGGGTAAACGATGGACGTAAGCCAGCATTTGATACTTTGCTTTTATGAACTCTGCCTTGTTGGGGCTTTTTAGGTGAGAGAAATAATGGAGCAATTAGAGCCAGTCAACAGTTGGGGAGTTGCCTGTATCTCAGCCACTATATTTTTTTTTAATATAAAACCATTCAAAATTTTGGGATTGGTAAGGTTTTAATGTTCTTGAAAAAAGACTCATGCTCACCAAGGCTGCATTTATTTGATCCAAAATTACAGTAAAAACAGTAATATTGTGAAATATTATTACATTTTTAAAATAACTGTTTTCAATTTTAATATATTTTATAATAATATTATTATTAATTTAATTTATTCCTGTGATGACAGAGCTGAATTTATCATCACATGATCCTTTAGAAATTATTCTAATATGATTTGGTGTTCAAGACGTTGAAAACAGCTTAATATTTTTATGCAATTTTTTTGCCAAGTTCAAAATAACAACATTTGTGTGAAACAGAATTAGTTTGTAACAATTTAAAGGCTTTTACTGTCAATTTTAATCAATTTAATGCATCATTGTTGAATAAAAGTATTAATTTCTTTCAAAAATACAGATGCATCTTACTGACCCCAAACTTTTGAACGATGGTGTATATCAAACACATCATTCTGCTAATGTTAGAAGATGTAAAAATATACTCACTGGACTTTATCCTGAGGATTGGCTTTGCGTTTCCCGCTCATGATGGATGACGGGTCCAGCAGAGTGTGCTCCCATATTGCATTAGCACCATTGTTGTATAATGTCTGAACCATCTGTGAATGAGAAAGAAATTGAGGGCATACATCACAAGACAAAAATCCATTATGAAAACATGCTCCTTTAAATATGCTTTGTGAGTCACACTCTCTTTTGGAAGGCCCTCCAGTGAGGTCGCACACCAATAAACCATTTTCTTAAAACGATTCAAAAGACTCCATTGATGGATTAAAAAAATACAGATCTGTAAATAAGAATGTGGAAAAATGTACTACACAACAAGGACACATTAAATGAAAAGAGACATTATGGGATTAAAGCAATCAGTCATGTACATCAAGAGAACAGGAACTTGAGAGAGAAGATGCTGCAGGATGTACAAGAAGAACACTAATTAAAATTAAAATATGATGGAGTAGTTATAGAACCATAGACTAAAACAGTAGCTATTATTATCTCTTTCTATGGAATTTAGATTTTTAAAATAGACTTTAAAATTTTTAATTGCAAATTACAAGAGAAAGTAATAAAATAAAAGAAAAAATGAATTTGAATTCTGTTACTATTATAGCATTAGCAGCGTTAAGAATTTTTTTTTTTGTACATGTATTTTGTCTCGTCAAAGTCTTGCCTTGTGATAATGAAAAATGTCCAATCATTGTACAAACTTTTTTTTTTGTTGACAGGATTAATGCATGCATGGTCATTGGGTCTCATTCACTGAGCATGCGTACGCACAAATTTGTGCGTGAAATGTGCGTACGAACGATTTTAAGAACAAATCACAATTAACCAAAGATTTCGTAATAATTTTTTTTTTCTAAATTTATGAAAAAATAGGAAAAACTGAAACCACACGTACGCAAAAAGAACTTACTCTGTATGGCTTTATAATCGTGTTAAGAAGTTATATTTCATCCTAACATGACTATAATTACATTGAAGTATATAAAATTATATAATGAAATTATTTAATAATACAATTTCCTTTCATTTTAAATACATTTGATCATATACAGTTAAAGAGTAAGAAAAGCTGCGTTATAGCTTCAGCAGCGAGGTTTCTCTGAATAACGCAGATATACGTGCATGTACAGCTGGCTAATGAGAGCTCTGTAATCTGGGTCTGTATAAAAGGTGTTTATTGTGAGAACTGGTGAGAATGGCACACTTGGCACTGCTCGAGGATCCGGGCGAGACCGTGAATAGCAGCAAGTTTGACGAGAGTGATGAAAGGCTGTAAGGAAAGTGTGTGCGGAAAGCCCTTATATGGAGATAGTTTGGGTGTGTTTTACGCAAATGACTAACCTCATGCACACGGCCGCTCATTTAGAATACTCCAAATTCACTAACATCAGAATGAGGTTAAGAACAAATTCATGTGCGTACGAACGTTGTGAATCAGCCGGAGATTTTTCGTGCTAAGTTCTCCTGTGCGTACAAATACGAAAGAATCCACGCAATTATTAGTGAATGAGACCCAATGTGTCTGAGCAGCCCATACTCTTCATCATCATCCACCCCAGTGTGAGATTTTATTTTCAGACTGATAACAGGCTTTTTTGCTAAATGAATATTAATTAAATGCAAATATTAATTAAAAATTTTTTGACATTCTTATGCGGAAGATTAAAATTTGAACGGAAATATAAAATCAACAGCCAATTTTTAACCATGTTGGTTTTTTTAGTCATTTTAGACCTAAATTTTTTTTGACATTTTTGTTTGTTCCCGGCATTTTGGTGACAAATGTTTTATAAACAAGGCCCAGTTCGACACTGGATTTGCAGATCGTTTGAAACTGAAAGATGGAGCGGTCCCAGCCATAAAAAAATCCCTGTCATGAGTCAGAACGTCAGGTTGTCTGTGTTTTGTTGACAATCGGCGCGTAAGTGCATATAATGTAAACAACACGAACGTATAGTGAATCTTTAGCTCCGCCAACAGCACGCCTCCAGGAGCTCGACTGTTTTCGGAATGAAGCGGTGCAGCTGTATCCGTCTTTAATAAATCTGATAAAACTAAAGACTCTTCAGAAATATGAAGAATGCAATACTACTCTATAGGTACTCAAGATTACCATGAGATTGGCAGAAACTGTGTGTGTTATGTCCCCTTTAAAAAACCCATATCACTCAAGACTCAACCACTACTTTCAAATGTGCCTGAGGCTAAAGGGCTCACCTGTAGCTGGGTAGGCGGCCAGGAGGTGTGCGACAAATGCCGCACTTGCGAGTTGTGGCGGCCCAGACTGCGGTGAACGCCGCAGCACTCGTCACATATCAGAACTCCTCTGTTCACAGACGCCCAACGAGGATCTAAGGAACCCCAAGAAAATCAACAGATTAGCAGAAAGTAAACAACAGCGTGTCTCAGCAGTGTTGATCATTAATCGATACACAATAACGCTAATGGAGCTTTTTAGCTGGTGCATGAGAATGGAAACAGAAACACAATACTTTTAAAAGGCTGATGGAAGGGAGATGCTTCTTAGAAGAATGCATGGAAGAAAACGAACTTAATATGCCCAAATGAATCGTATCATCACAAATGAGCATTAAGAAAGCAAATAGAAAACTTTTTGATTTCATTTGGACTTTAAAATGTATTCACTTGCATTAAACATTTACATTATACATTGTATGTGTATTAATTTGTTCCACTATAATAGTCTGATAAACCATTACTAGTAGCACAGATGTCTAATATGTAGCTTTGCTATGCATGTGATGTAATATATGACGACAACAAAATGTGGTGCTCAGTTCTTCCTTATAAGGCCACAGTAGCAAAGGCTGAATGTCATCCTTTCATGTATGGCAGTAAACACGTCAACATCCTCTTATACACATGCCTCAAAACCACAACAAATGCTAAGCAGCTGAGCTTTACTTCCAGGGTACGAGCAGGTGAACTGGGAAATACTGTGCGGCTTCTTAGTTTCACTACCTTCGAGAGGGTTTTCTACTGCAGCATGATTCTAAACTGGTTTCACTTCAGATTCAGACACTGAGCATAAAGTGGCAACCGAATGCGTACCGTGGCGAATGCAACCGTGGCGTACGAGCAGGTGAACTGGGAAATACTGTGCGGCTTCTTAGTTTCACTACCTTCGAGAGGGTTTTCTACTGCAGCGTGATTCTAAACTGGTTTCACTTCAGATTCAGACACTGAGCATAAAGTGGCAACCAAATACACTAACAAATTTGTTTATCGTACAAAAATGTAAAAAAAAAAAAAAAGATGTCTTCATCATACAAATTTAAAAAACATTTATCTACCATGTATATATTAACACTGACTACCATGAACTGCATAAATACAGCAAGTTTTACATAACATAATAGGCTGAACAGGATTTTTTTTTATATAGCATTTGTAAATGCATAACCAACAGCAGAAGAGTGATTCACCAGTGAAACACATGCAACAAACATAGCTAAAAACGGCAACAGTATTAGCTGGTAAATTTGCACTACCATAAGCTAATCCGAACGTAGTGTTTTCATGAACGCTAAATAAAGTGATCGGGTTGAGAGTTTGATTGGGTGCACCAGAAGTCAACAATAGAAGATATGGAAAGCATCATACCTCCCTGTAAAGTTCTTTTTACTATACTACTACTTTTTACTTAAAGTTTTTAGTACTACACTAAGCACATATTATGGTTAGTTGCAACCAGCAAACCATTTTTGGGTCACGACCCACCAGCTGAGACCTAGATCACTCAGAGATCCCCTACTACACTAGACAGACTCAACGACCTATACTGAGACAGAATCAACACTTGTCACTGGCACTCGTCCTTCATGGACGTCACATACCAAGGCAGTTTTTAATAGAATATGTCATACATAGTCTCACTCCTTCACTGAGTCATGATGCCAAATCAGTGAAAGTGGGGCCAACCACACTGGACCTATGACTAATGTGTCTGAGCAGCCCATACTCTTCAGCATTGTAGCCCCCAGCCCCCAGCCCCCAAATCCTCCCCAGTGTTATTAGTATTATTTTCTATTATTTGTATTATTTCGTATAGAAATAAATGGTACATAATTTAGAGAGAATATTGTCTAGTACCATGAAATGAAATACACTGAAAATGCAAAATATTAAATAAATAAATATATATTATTGAAACAAAATATATTACATTCATTTAAAAAAAAAAAAAAAATATATATATATATATTTTTTTTTTTTTTTTTTTTTTTTTTTTTAAATACGCTTATTGTCTTAGGTCTATTTTGACAGCAGAGGATTAGTTTGGCCCCTAAAAAAAGAAAACCAGAGAGTTAAATCTGGACTAAAACGCATCCTTTTACTGCGTCAAGTGAGCAGGTTATTAAAGTCTCCGACACTTATGAAGTTAGTGACCATTTGGGGTTTTACAGCCAGTGTGAAGGGATATATGATACCACAATTGCACCAGTCTAACAGAAACATGAGCTATCTAAATGAAAAAACGATTCACTGATAAGCAGCCTAGAAGCAAAAGTCACTTCCCTTCATGCACAGGAAGTATCAAACAACAGCTGCAAAGAGGCCAAGGGCCAGAATCAAGCACCTGGCACAAGCATCATTCCCCTCTCACCCTCATTCTCCCTCCCTCTCCTTTTCTTTCTCTCTAAGCCAAGTGCTGATCTCTTCCCCATCAAGTGCTGCAGCGGCTAAAATAAAACCCAGTGCTGAATGACTAAAAATATTCACCCTAACAACAACTGCCCAATAATCCTGACATGTTGGGGCAGCCCAGGCCAGCTGGTGACTGAGGCGTAACTAATCAAGAGGAATCAATATGCGGAATGAGGAGAAAACTCAACCACAGAACATAACCAAACAAATCACAGGACAGAAAGTTAACCGCGTTTTATAGTTCAAACACTAAAATGGGTTTATCCTATATACAGTACAATTCATAAATGAAGAACTGTTCTCTACACATTTATCAAATCAAATAAATGTTGTTCATGTCATTTATAGTCTTTGGAGGTGAATTGTAGTTATTCACGGTCAATGCCTTTATCAAGACAGTAAATTATTATATAATGTAATGACGACAACAATGCTATGTGACATTTTATTTATTTCTTCTATCTCTCCAAAGTCAGGGCACTGCATGTGTTGGTTAGCGTCACTTGTAAGTAATAAATAAGGCCACATCAAGCAAACTTAGATGTTGTAGATGTTTACACCTGGAATTCCCCTTGAGGGTCAATAAAGTATATTTACCCATTTCTCCACATAAAATATGAATACAATGACTGTTCACAAACCTTCACAGCATCATTGGAAGCTGAAGAAAACCCCGTAAAATTGAGTCAACACTGCATGCAGTGGCTCTGTGTCAAAACCCGCTGAGCTGCCAGAGAACAGAATTTTCGGGCAGGCGCTAATGATGCCTAAAATGTTGTCTAGGTAGACACCTCGCTAGGTTTTGAGACAAAGCCAATGGCAATGCATCATCATACTGCAAAAACGCATACATTTACTATATCAATTCAAATCCAGACCTGAATCTGGTTTTATTGAGACTAGAAGGTTGCATAAAAATCTGAATCATGTATTTGTATAGTTAAATGTTATCATTAGGTCACTTAATTGAGTAATATCACCTGGTTGTCCAGTGCAAGTTGAGTCTATAGTAGCTGAATATACTCACCCGAACTGCTGCAGTCCGCACAAACTTCGCTATTTCGCAGCCGTTTCGACATCCTTGTCTCCGGTAACGTTAACGCGGGTATTACCATGTATTATCGACCCAGAATCGTCCACGGACAAATTTAAAGCATGTACCGCTTTGACATAATGACGGGATCCGTTTAAAAGTATTGTATCACTGAAAGAGGATATCATACCCGAAGAGGACGCGCATACGGAGGAGATAAATGTGTGCGAATGCTGTATGTGAAATAACTATAGGAAATAACGTATGTCGTACTGTCTAGCTTGAAATTAGGACAGACGAGTCAGGCAGTGGAGCCTCTGACATGATGCATTCAAAACTACACTACGGAAATGCTTGCCCAGCAACCCATTAGATCGCAGTAGAGTGCCATCTGCCCTCCCAGACCACACATTTGAGTTTATAGTGACGATAAATCAGCTTTCTAGCGCTGCCTGACACACAGTGGACAGACGCGTCACTGCAGCGAGTGAGATATTTTATCCATTTATTCACAGACCGTGAGACGATTATATTGAATAAGTAAGTCGGGGGGGGATTGGGGGGGGAGCAAATCCTCTTTATGTTTGGAATATATCTATAAACTCAAATGAGCCAAACACTGTCGGAAATGAAATGGTATGTAGGACGCGAGCTTCATAACATACTGCATTCGTGTCTGCGCATGCGCAGGAGCGATTCCAGTCGCTCGCCGCTCCTGATGAGCTAAAGATCGTTTAAAACACCGAGGCGGCCGTCGCGCTCCCTCAAGCGAACGAAATTCAGGCAGTAACAGTAAGATTAATTATTACTATTGTTTACTGATGTTTCATTTGATAACATTTTTGTTTCATGCCTAATATTCAAAAAATTCTAATTAGGATTACGCAAAAATCACGATTTTATAGCCATATTTCATAGCACGACCACCCCCTCCTTCATATGGAATGGTTTAGTCTGGCGTTGGGCTTGTCAATTTTAATTAGAAAAAAATAATAATTTATCCTTTACGATTTTTTTATAGAGTATATATTGCTAATTAGGCTCTTATCGACCATTTTATGTTGAGAACATTATTTATAAATTTAACTTAATGCAAAAAGGTTTGGAGAAACAGTTTTTCAAATGACTGGGTACACCCCTATACAAATAGTTTCAACCTGCCACTTCCTTGTTTTTCAAAAGTTTATTTTGAAAAAAAGTTGGTTGCGTTTTCGGCGTCTCCTTTACTAAGGCATCTGTTTAATAGCCATAGTCTCTGTATATTTATCAGAAATGAATTAAACGCATGAAGAGATTTGATGGTTCATGACAGTAGCTAGCTCGAAGGCTGGCTCTTGATTTTGGAGGGTGAGACACGGAGAGTTTGATCGAGCCAGAATGTTATCCGCCACCGCTGCCAGCGTCGAGGATTTCATCCTCCGGTTTCCACTGCATGTCCTGGTGTGGGAGAATGATTACAGGAAACTGGAAAAAGAGCTACAGACGGTATGTGTGAGGTATCCGTAAATGCTGATGTAGAGTCTATGAAGCTAATGGTAGAATCATTGATCTGTCAATCTGAAAGATTTCTTCCTCCTGTGGATGTAATGACATGCTTGTCATGTATTTAATAATCGAATGAAATTGGACTTGGTGCATTATTGGATGTTACTGCAAATGCTTCATCAGCTTGCCATCCACTTGTTAGCCACAGCCCTGCTGTATTGCATTGCACTGGACTGGAGAGCTGGTGAGCTCATCCTAACAACAGTAGAGATTCATTTTACGGCACCATGCTATAGATCAGGGCTTTTCAAACTGGGTTCTGTGGAAAAGTTTAGAGTAAAACATTGTAAAAAATAAATGTATTAAAAATATGGTTAACAATTGATAATAAATAACTCTAACAGTGCAGTACTGTAGTTAGTAGAAAACATTTATTTAATAATATTTACACATATTTATAACATAACGTTTTCACAGTATAAATGGGGTCTTTATACATTTAAATAAATAGCTGCCTTTTAAATTTTAGGATGGGGGGGGGGGTCCCTCACATGAGGATGATCATATTTGTGGGTATGTGGCATCTAAAAGATTGAAAGTCACCCCTGCTGTAGGTGACAAATAAATCAGACATCATGACCGTTTCACAGGAAGAGGATCTAATATTCTGGTTAATTACAGTTGCATTCCATGTTTTCATCTCCCCACCCACAAGCCATGCAGCAGTGTTTATGATTTTTGCCCCTTTTCAGTTTCCTCCATAAGAACTGTCTGTGTTTACATTCCTTTCAGAGTTACATTGAAGAGGTGGATCCCAGGGGCCGGACCCCTCTGCACCTGGCTGTCTCACTTGGACACTTGGAGTCAGTGAGAGTGCTGCTCAGACATGGCGCGGATGTTTCCAAAGAAAATGACAAACATTGGACAGGTGAGAATGAAGCTGTGCACTATCGACATAGCAGTCTTCAAAGTAAACTGCATTGGCTCTCACAAGAATGCCATTAGATTATTACCACCACCACTTCCTTGGCTTGTCATCAGTGGTTTTTGCAGCCAGTGAAAGTGTTTAGTACCTCTGTTTCAGCTTTCCTGAGATGCAGTGAGCATCATATATACTCTAATAATCACCTTCCCTCATTTGACACTGGTCATTTTTCTTTTTTATCATATGTGATTTATAGTGTACTATATAGTAGTGCTAGACTAGTATGTTTACATTTCCATATCTTTAGATAAGGATAAATATCTAATATATCTTGTTGTCTGCACAGTGCTGCAGGAAGCAGTTAGCACGGGAGATCCTGAGATGGTGCAGCTGGTGCTCCAGCGGCGAGATTATATCAAAGCCTCCACTGCGCTGGGTGGCGTTCCAGAGCTACTGTGCAAGATCCGAGAGGTGCTTCTGTCTTTTGATCCTGTTAATTATTTTTGTGAATTTTGAGTTTTTATTGTGTAATATACATTACTGTTCAAAAGTATGGGGCGGTGAGATTTGTTAATGTTTCTTATGCTCATCCAGGCTGTATTTATTTGATTAAAAATACAGTAGAAACAGTAATATTGTGAAATATTATTACAATTTGATTAGTCCATTCTTTAGTGTCTCTTGATCCTTCATAAATCATTCTAATATGCTGATTTGGTGCTCAAGAAACATTTCTTATTTATGATCAATGTTGAAAACAGTTGTGCTGCTTTATATTTTTGTGGAAACTGTGATCCATTTTTTCAGGATTCTTTTGAGGAATTGAAAGTTCAAAAGAACAGCCTTTGTTAACAATATGAGCTGTCAAGTTTTATCAGTTTAATGCATCCTTGCAATTTCCCAAAAAATTCTTACTGACTCCAAGTTCTTTCTTGCTACCAAACAACCTCATAAAATTGCCCTTCTGTAGTGCTATCTGCAACATTTTTATATGGCAGTCAAAATGGCAAATGACACTTGTGTTGAAGCCAGCTGCGGCTCATCTGTAAGGGCAGGTGGGGCAGTGCCCCACCAAAATATTCATCCAAAACATAGACCTCTATATAAACTGACTCAATAATAAATTGTAAATGTGTTCAGCTTTCTGCCACAAATATGTTTTGAATATTCTAGACTATTTTACATCGTAAAGTGAGCAGGATATATTAAAATGTAACGTATGGATTCGGCAAGCGTGGATTATGATACTAAGCTGGGCAGAGAGTGCCTGAGCCCTGCCCAGATCTCCAGTGCCCCACAATTTTCCAATGTAAATTTGTGGTGAATTTGGAACTGCAGCACGCTCTAATTGAGAGCTATTGGGGCAGTTACTGCCCCGCTTATTTTCACGTTACCTTATGCAAACCTCACTCCAGTCCAAGATGATATCAATCCGCTTTAGCTATGTGTGCATCAGGTCAGTAATTAGTTGGCATGTCTGTTCTTCCTATGTGGACTAGCGTATCAAATTAATGAAAGTATAAATCCTTTCGTTTAAACATGCTCATGTGAATAGCCTTTATATTGTTCTGTTGTTTGTTTTATGTTTGTTCTGGGAATACACATGACTTTCTTTTCCTCGCCGGAATTCCTCCACAACTTTATAACATTCTAAAACAACATTCGGAGGCAATAAGTACTACATTAAGGCAATTCTGTATTCTATGTGTGTGTCGTGTCGTGTCGTGTACTTGAAGCCTGTCAATCAACATTAGAGCGCCACCCTCAGGCTGAATAACGCCTCTGCCAAAAGTGTTCTGCATGTCTTCAGCGATTAGAATATAAAGCTTACAAAATCTAGCCAGATCTAGCCCAGAATCTGCCCTACCTAAATTTACAGTCAGGAGCCGCTACTGGTTGAAGCCCTGACACGAGTCATGCGAAAGGGCCTGAAGTGTAATGATCCTCTTTTTATCCCAGTCTCCAGATTTCTACATGGAGATGAAGTGGGAGTTTACTAGCTGGAGTAAGTGCTTTTTTTTCCTCACATGAATCCTTATGATTTTTTAGGATGTAGTATGATCCTCATCTTGTGCTTTTTTTTTTCTCACTCCAGTTCCTCTCGTATCCCGCGTGTGTCCCAGCGACGTGTGCAGAATCTGGAAGAGTGGGGCCTGTCTGAGAGTGGACACCACCCTGCTGGGCTTTGAAAACATGACCTGGATCAGAGGAAGAAGAAGCTATATCTTCAGAGAAGAGAGTTAGTTATTCTGTCTGCCTGTCTAGTCTAGTCTGTCTGTCTAGTCTAGTCTGTCTGTAGTTTACACATTCATTTGGTGGTGGGGTTCTAGCAAATGTGCTGTGAATTCTTCATTTGTATGTTTACTAGTGCACTTTGCATGAGGATGAATGATATGACTGATGTTTATTTGTGATTTGATCAGTGTCATGTGGACTTTACATGCATGTTCTCATAGACAACTGCACTGAGCTGATGGAAGTTAATCACGAGGACGAGGTGGTGGACACAGAGCGTTTTGATCTTTCCCGCGAGATTGAGGATGTCACTCTGGACTCCATGCAGCCCGCTGAACAGGAAGTTGCCAAGAGGCTGACAACACCCATTGTCAACACATATCTGGACACAAAGGACATTGCGTTTGAGAGGTATGGCCATGTATATAAGATTTAATTCTAATAAATATACTACCGTTCAGAAGATTAGGGTCAGTAAGATTTTTTTAATGTTTTTGAAATAAGCTCACCAAGGATGCATTTATTTGAAATACAGTAAAAACAGTAATATTGTGAAATATTATTACATTGTAAAATACCTGTTTTCTGTTTTAATATAAGTATAATTTATTCTGTGATGGCAAAGCTGAATTTTCAGCAGCCATTTCTCCAGTCTGCAGTGTCACATGATCCTTCAGAAATCATTCTAATATGCTGATCAAGAAACATTTCTTATTATTATCAATGTTGAAAACAGTTGTGCTGCTTAATAATTTTGTGGATCCCTGGTACATGTTTTTCAAAATTCTTTGATGAATAGTATTTTCAGAAGAACAGCTTTTATTTGAAATAAAAAATGTTTTGTAACATTGTTAATGTCTTTACTGTCACTTTTGATCAATTTAATGCATCCTTGCTATAAAACAAATCAGTAACTGAATTAAATTGATTAATTGAAACATACCATTTAAATTGAAAGGAAATCTTAACACAACTTTTCTGCTGAAGTTTAAATCAGAGATTAAAACATTCATTCTGTGCTCAGGTCTAAATCCGGTATCTGGGGTTGGAGGTCAGACAGAACAGAAGTAGTAAATGGATTTGAAGCCAAGGTGAGCCATCATCCAGCTGTTTATGAACTAATATATCATTAAGAATCATTGGAAAGAGAAAATTTGAAACTCTTTTAGAGTTACAGGTACTCCAAAGTGAAAAGTTAATCTTCAGAAACATCAGACTCTTTTTTTTAGAGCAGTGAGCTTCAGAATAAGGCAGTCTTTGTCCTGTGGGTGATGATGCTGCTTTTGGCAGGTTTTTTCAGTGAACAATGTGAACGTTGTGATTCGCACCAGGACGGAGCACCTCACAGACGAGGAGAAGGCGAGGATAAAAAGTAATTAACCCACTTTAAGATTTACACTATATATATCATTCCCCTTTTCCACCAAAATGGTGCTGATGCTCGACCGGGAAGCTGCAAATCTCTCTCAAAACCAACCTATTTTTTACACTTACAATAGGGATGAACTGTTACTTTATTGATGTTATTAATGTACATAACCAGCACACAAACAATCTAGCACACCACAGTCTTTGTTTAACAGTGTAACATCCAAGGTATTTTGATTCATGGTCTTTATACCATCATAAGCTGCTTTTGATTGAATGGGTTAAAGTTATAACAATCAATTCACACATATTGAATAGATGGATGGAGAAAAATAAGAGGAGCGGCTGTGTGGAGTGACAAACATATTAACAGAATGTCTGTCATTTGAACGTGCGACTATCACCGCATCTGTGTTTCCATTGTAAACAGATTTGAGGAACAATCTAGTATGATCTAGTTTTGTTTTGAATCAGCTTTGCCAGATTAAGTTGTTGTTTGAAAATGCTATTTAGTGCAGATGTTACGTTGTCCCCTGGCCTTTGATCATTATCAGTTTAAAGCCCATAATTGCTTTTCCACCAATGAAAGCACATGGAATTGTTCCAGATTGGGCTCCAGCACCCTGTCGGTGGTAAAGAGTCAATAGGCTGTTCCCTGCAGTTCTCTGTTATGTTTACTGATTAATATCAATTACTGATGCTTTTGATCTCCACAGGTGAAAGGAATGTTCTGGAATCTTTACTCGGCACTGTAGAACAACAGATCGGTGCTCAAGGGGTAAGACGAACACACGAAACAGACACTGAATTTATTTTCTTCTTAACTGTTTGGATACCAAACCAAGTGGCATTTTCTCAGAAATAAGCCATTTTAGAAATGATTTACCAACAGGTCTCAAGGTGATATTTAGTGGGTCTGAATCATTCCTCTTCAGATTCACACAGGTGTCCTAGCAAAGTAACCACAGGTGTAATTCATTACATTACCCATGAACATGTTCCAAATACTTTGTGTATATTTTAAATAGTATATCTATTGATTTGTAATTTGAAACCTAACAAACTTCCTTGTGTGGATTGGTATGCTTAAAGTGTGCTTGTGCCATCTTTCTTTAAAAAATATATCTTGGTTTGATACTTTATCTAATTCAATGACATTCATACTTGCATGTGGCTTAAAGTCAACATGAAAAGGAAGTTGCAGTAGTCTTTTCTTCCCTATAGAGTGGTGCAGGTATGACGTCACTTTGTAGGCCAACCGGCAGTTAGCATCACGCTGGTTCCCTCGAGAAAAACCCAATAGGATTTTCCCATAGGCTTTTGGATTATTGCTAAAAAACAAGCTCTGTGATCAACAAAAGTTTATGATACTTGCACGTTTTGT
Source organism: Coreius guichenoti (assembly GCA_039654105.1). Taxonomy (NCBI): domain Eukaryota; kingdom Metazoa; phylum Chordata; class Actinopteri; order Cypriniformes; family Gobionidae; genus Coreius; species Coreius guichenoti. The sequence continues at coordinate 13,459,197 of CM077169.1, forward strand.
CCATCAAGATAATTATCACAGATGAACTCAACTTTTATAAATTTTGAAGTCTAAATGCAGTCGCCAGAAGTAAAAAGCTAAAGGTAATCTATAAACAAACTACACCACAGTCCCACGAATTCAATGTCACCATCACTAAGCTTCTGACAACTCTTCCAGTTTTTATCTCAAAACATTTTCCCAGAAAGATTGAGTTAGAATAGTTTATAAGAGCACAATTATAAGCATAATGAGGCTGTAAAAGCAGACTGAGTTTACCTGTTCGGCGTGATGACGTTTAATCTCCCCGACAGCCTCTGTAGCAACCGCCTTTTTCAAGACACATAAAATATTGGGTGGGGTAATACTGATATATTTTATATCGTAGAATAAAACGTGAAAGTGTCTTGAGCTTGTGTTCACCACAGACCTTATTTCAGCCATTTAACCAAAATCCGATTTAAAAAAAACCCATTGACTTCGGGAATAGGGAACCGGAAGTGCTAAAATGCTAACTCTAATGCTTTGTTTTGGCCTACAAAGTGATGTCATGCCTGCACCACTCTATTGTGATGTATGTAAAAGTGAACGGCTGTAAAAAAAAAAAAAATGTAGGGCAGGACTTGATTTTGTCCATCGGGAATTGATTGGATGGTTGTATAGAGGGTATGCGTTCAAGTCACTTTCCCGCCGGAACACACCCCCTCAGCCGGACTGAGTGGCAAAAGAGCTGCTGCCTGCCATGACTGGATTTAATAGGGGAAACTGCAAAAATGCAAGTAAAATGAACAATCATCAGTTTTCAAACTAAAGTTTGGACTCCATATAGTGTTCCTTACAACTTACCCAACATCCAGTGATCCATAGATATTGACAAGCAGCCAGGAATCATTTTTACTGACATTTATATGAGCCTGATTTCAATGCCACATGTCTAAATCCGGGTGATCTCTTACATCACTGTTATATCGTCATATCGTCCAGCCCTAAAAATTTAGTTTTTGTCAGTGCTTATTTAAAAACTTCCAATCATGCAGAATATAAGATGGTAAATATTTAACTGATGAGTTGTCAATACAATATATAGGGTATGATTTTACCGCAAAATTCAACATATTGACACAAAATGATAACTGCAAATCCACGTTTCGCTGCCTGGAGTCCAGTTGTTTCTGTGAATTGCAGCGATCCATTTGCTTCTCTTTTCTGTAGCTTTCGGCAGTCTGTATAAATATACCTCAGATTTCTTGTCAAATCTATTTGTACAGTTAATCTCAAAGCTCTTTTCCTTTTTTGCTGTGTTTTGTGTGTTTTTTGCGGCATTCACGCTGAAAACCAATGCTGCCGCTCAGTCTTTTTGCCACTCAGTGGGCGTAACCGCAGTCACTCCGCAGTGACGCAACTTGCATACCTTCTATTGCTGAGATCTCATGTGAGTGACAGGTTATCCCGCCCTCATGACATTAAACATGTCATCGGAGAAGAGGTATTGCTGCAAGAGAGAAGCGGTTATTTTGATTAAAGATAATGGGAGACACATGATGTGCATTTGAAATCATTTACAATAAATACTGCGATATTCCATTACGCAATTAGAATTGTCAGTTTTAATTTCATGGTGAAATACAGTGGTCCCAGTGCTTTTTGGGACCACTGTATTTTAGGATTCTGATTTTAGGATCTGATTCTGTATTGATTGTTTCTGTGTTTGATTACAGGACATGACTATGGAGTTTGCCACTGCCACAAACCCCACAGCTATTACTCCAGAGGAGTACTTTAACCCCAACTTCGACCTGCAGGGTAGAGATATTGGTCGACCCATTGAGCTCACCATCAGAACACAGAAGTAATTATTTTCTTACTGACCTCAATCTTTTGAGTGTGTGTGTGTTCTTGCATATATGGTTTGTGTATAATGACATGAGTATTGCAACGTAAACATGGTTTATGAGGACACTTACTGTGTCCTCGTAAACCAAATGGCTTAAAGAACATACTAAACAGTTTTTTGAAATTGTTTTTTGAAATTCAAACAAATGCAGAAGGTTTTCTGTAATGGGTAGGTTTAGGGGGGTAGGGATAGTGTAGGGGGACAGAATATACGGTTTGTACAGTATAAAAATCATTACGCTGGTAACACTTTACGATAAGGTTACATTAGTTAACTGCTTTAGTTAACATGAACTAAGAATGAACAATACTTCTACGCAGCATTTATTGATCTTAGTTCATGTTATTTTCAACATTTTTCTAATACATTATGGAAATCAAATTATGTATTTGTTAACATTAGTTAATGCAATGTGACCCCTTCTCAGGTTTAAAGGCACCCTGTGGATGAGCGAGGAGCATCCTCTGTCTCTGGTGGAGCAGGTTACTCCCATCATTGACCTGATGGCTCGCACCAGCACTCACTTTGCCCGACTCAGGGACTTCATCAACCTCAGGTTTCCCCCTGGCTTTCCTGTGAAGATCGGTGAGTGAAAGAATGAAAAGGAGGATCAAACAGCCCTACTCTTCAATTCTGAAATTAAACCCTGTCCAGCATAAAATTTGCATTTCTAATGTTATACATCAGCTTAAATATTAACATCTAACCTGCAACAAAACTGCAAGTACACTTAGGAAATTCAACTAAACGTTTCCAAATTATGTATGGAAAATAGTTTAGTATTAACTAATCTAACTTTCCTGTTTTTCAAGACTGCTTTAATGTCTCAAGCCTGGACTTAGGTGTTTTCTGCTTAACATTTTGGTAGTCAGACTGAGAATACAGAAATAAATTCTGTATATTTCTTGTGTGAATGGCTTTAATATAACTAGATCATGGGTTCGATTTCTGTTGTGTTCCGACAGAAATACCATTGTTCCATGTGTTGAATGCCCGCATCACATTTGGAAGCGTCAACAAGTGCAGTACAGATGAGCCTCTGGACACCAACCAGTCAGCTTCTACACCCACACCTACAGAAGAGAAGTGTGACAACCAGGCTTCAGGTTTGGAAATAGGTGAATTTATTCCTCGTCTGTTTAAATAACTTTTAAAGGGATAATTCACCCAAAAATGAAAATTCTGTCATCATTTACACACTTTCAAGTTGTTCCAAATCTGTATGAAATTCTTATTTCTGCTGAACACAAAAGAAGATATTTTGAAGAATGTCAATAACCAAACAGTTGATGGACCTCATTGACTTCCATAGTATGGAACAAAATACTATGGAAGTCAGTGGGGCCCCATCAACTGTTTGGTTACTGTTTGGTGTTCAGCAGAAAAATGAAATTCATACAGGTTTGGAACAACTTGAGGGTGAGTAAATGATGACAGAATTTAAATTTTTGGGTGAACTATCCCTTTAACTGTACCAATCACAAACCATCTCAGAGTTCATATTGAGAATGCGTTATTTGGATTGATCCAGCAGGGAAATGTTCTAGCATGTTTTATATTTCACTAAATGTTGTTTACTTGCTCCTGCAGGACCTGCTCAATTCGAGGTGTGTCCGTCTGTTTTCATGGCACCTGCACGCTATCACCACCGAGGAGGCTACCGCCACTCCAACACACGCCATTACAACCCAGTGCATCATGATGAAGAGCTGCTCCAGTATGCCATACACCAGAGCCTGCTTGAGTCCAGTGCACTTAATTCACAGGTCAGAAAGCTTCCTGTGACTGTATTATGTGCAATTCTTGATGTTGTCTGTCTCTAATATGCTGTCTGGTGGGTCTTTTTTGTAGGACACTTTGAGTGATTCCGATGGACAGGCAACACAATCCATGATGAACCGGTTGAGTGATGGGTAATTTTTACATTATTTATCCAGTCTTTTGTTCTGTGGCAAATAGAGTTACAAATACTAATCAAGAGGTTTTTTTTCTGTTTCAAAGAAATGCTGTTCTTTTTTTCCATTCATCAAAAAATCCTGAAACGTGTCACAGTTTCCACAAAAATATTAAGCAGCACAACTGTTTTCAACATCAATAATAATAATAAGAATTGTTTCTTGTACCAAATGAGCATATTAGAATGATTTCTATAGGATCATGTGACACCGAAGACTGGAGTAATGATTCAGCTTTGCCATCACAGAAATAAATTACGTTTTAAAATATATTAAAGTAGAAAACAGTTATATTGTAACAATATTTCACAATATAGCTGTTTTACTTTAGATTTAATCAAATAAATGAAGCCTTGCTGAGCTTAAGAGACTTATTTCAAAAACATTTAAAAAAAATCTCTGGCCCCCCAAACTTTTGAGCAGTAGTCTAGTTCAGGGTTCCTATGCAGTTTGAAAAAGTATGGAATTTGATTTGAGTAATTTCCAGGTCCTGAAAAGTATGGAAAAATATTTGCATTTCCAGACTATTGCCCCTATTTAGTTTTCTATAATAGAAAATTAAGAATTTAATGGGAAAAAAATCATGCATTAAGTGTGTTTTCATGGCAGCTGTTTAGTGGTTCTTTAGTGATTGTCAAACACGACTGAATGAATTCAAGGTGCACTTTTTCATTATGCAAAAATGCAAGTTATAAGTGCTTTTGGGTTTCTTCTCATGATATTCTTAGCACTGTATTACAGAACCTCTCAAAGAACCTTTGCAAAAATAAAAAATATACAGACTTTTGTCTGCGCACGAGAAACCATTAAACTTAGCATATAGGACAATGCACACTGAGCCACCTATTGCGCCATCAGCCCATTTCGCAGTGTGGTTTCTTAGCTGCCACAGAGTATGCGTTAAAGCAGACCTAAGTCCTTAAAATATGATATATTGCCCTAACGAAAGCCACATTTTGAACACTTTTTCACAGTACCTGTCTTTTTTATAGACCCTTGAACTTGGCAAATAGGACAATGCACACAGCTGTATTGTGCCATCAGCCCATTTCGTGTCATGGTTTCTCTGCTGCCACAGAGGGTGTGTTTAATTGGACATTAGGCCTTGATATGAGAGGTATACCCTAAGGAAAGCCAAATTTTGAGCAAATAGATCTCTATTAAATTATGTGCATCCATGCTCTTGTTTTCTTCATAGTAAAATGGCAGTGACACACAAAGGGAATAGGTTATAGTATAAATTGTATTAAATTGTTATCTAGAAATTGTAATGCGTAAGCACGCAAAAAATTCCAGTGTGCATGTGAATAGTTTCTCAAGGGCACGAAAAGTTTCCTGTGTGCATGCAAAAGTCATATAAATATATATATTTTAGGGGCTTTGTATGTTGTCACTTCAACGACGAAAAACCCCTGAAAAAATAAAAATATTTACAGATGACTGTAACATATATACCAAATATCAGTGTTGGGAAGGTTACTTTGGAAATGTAGTAGGTTACAGATTAATAGTTACCCTATTTAAAATGTTATAAGTAGTGTAACTATTTCAATAACTTTCTTAAAGTAATGTAACTGATTACATTTGATTACTTTTCTAATTTCCAGCACTGGAACGCATTTTTATCACTCGTCATGGTGGCAACTCTCAGACAGGTTGTAGCTTAAAGCTTTCAGCGGCAATGTGGATTGATGCAATTGGCAGATGTGGTGCGCTGCAAATTCAAACGAGAACCAGTCAAAAGCATCAGAATAGCATCGCTTTTCTAAACGGCCTTTAAATGACAGGAGGCATCATGCACATCAAAAACAGGCAAAGCAACAAATTAATATTGTTCAACATATCCTAGCTTTTTACAGAACAAATTCAGATGTAACCAACTTTGTAATCATTAACATTTTCATAACTGTAATTTAATTACACGTTTTTTTCTCAGTAACTGTAACCCCAAACACTGCCAAATATAAAGCTGAAAATTATGCTGTATGAACCATTTGTTAAATATGGTCTGAAAATCTACAGAGAGGTTTGGAAATATGAGTCTGGATAAGTATGGAATTTTGAAATGGAAAATGTCTAGGAAAAGTATGGGTAGGGTGATTTTTCTAAGTGCTCTCTGTCCATTCCTGTGTACATTTTCTTAATTTGTTTCATTATGTTCTGTTACATAACCACAGGTCTGAGTCTGAGGGAGTTTTAGTAGACCTCAGTGACACCACACCCTCAAGCTCTGGCTCCACCTCCAGCCCCGACACTGACCTGCGATTGGCTATGGAGCTTTCGGCCCGGGCACAGGAGGAGGAAGAAAGGAGAAGGAAAGAAGAAGAAGAGGAATTAGAGAGGATTTTACAACTCTCCTTAACGGAAAAGTGACCGAGTAAGACGAGGGAAGGAAAGACAAAGGGAGTTCCTGTTATTGCTATAACCATTAAAACCTTTTTATTTATATCTTTCTTCAGATTCATGCAGCTCTCTGTTGCCACTGACATACGACTACACTTAGTTACATATTCAGTTTGGAGCCGACATCTGAAAGGTTCTGCTTCCTTATCCAAAAAAATAAGCATTTGTTTTTTCATGATTTTTACTGCTTTCCACTTTCTTTCCCTCCTGTAAAGAGGTTATCACGCTTGTATTTTATAAGAAATCCAGTGCTGCTTTTTTAAGATTATGTGGTAGAAAGGTTGTGATGTCCTTGACAGTCCAAACATGAACCTGTGCGAGTTTGTACATCTTGACAGTAATGACTAGATACAGTTTTTTGTTTGTTTTGATAGAAAGGAAGGTTTTTTGCATCAACATTAGCTTTAGGTTTTATTAATACTATATCTCAGGGTTAAACTGATCACCAGTTATCGGTTCCTTTAAAACCATTTTATACACAGCCAAGAAAAGTGAAAAATTAATGTTTTACACAAAGCAGTAGGACAGTACCATCCTTAACCCGTGTGCTTTTGTCATTACACAACTTGTGACTGAAGCATCTGTACTGTAAAGGCAATAAATCCACACCACTGTGCCTCGCTGGAGTGAGAGGCACTCATACGGACCGGAATATTCCTGAAAGGGGCTGTCTGATGTAAGCCAATATACGCCTCAAGCTTTTAGTCTGCCTAATTTGTAAAATGATACAATAAAACCACTTGGATCGCCATAAGTATGTTGTATGAAAGCATGAATGTGGCAGTACTGGGTCACTTTTCCTGGCACCAACCAAACCTCATGCTACACTAAAGGACTAGGGGAATGTGTGACGAGAAAACCAGCTGTTTTTGTTTCGGAAGGTGACGTTAAAATGGTTGCCTGTGGGAATGTGTGCGGTTGGACAGCATTGTTTGCTGACAGAGGTTCTGATAAATGTGATAAATGATTAATGTGGAAGAACCTGTCCTGCTCTGTTTGGGAATCTTTAGGGAATCTCATGCTGTTCCTTCCTCTTATAGCTGACATTGCTATTTATTTTGTTAATTTTTTTTTTCCCTGATGTCTTGAATGTTCTTTTGTTGACTTCTTCCTGTAAGTGTTTTTAAAGCCTTGTGAGGCGCGAAAGACGTCTGAGTATTGACTTTTGACTTACAGCTTGCAGTATCTCTCTCACTAGTTTTTTGTATGAACCAGTGTGTGCTTGAACTGATTTTAACCATATCTGTCACTTCATAATTTTTTCTATTGCTTTATTCTTCCTGTAGCGAACAAGGATCTGAGGCCACAATCTTGCATTTATAATAGGGATGTTGTACAAAACATTGATTTTAGTTTCCTCTTTTTATTCTTATGCTGCATTGAAATAACAGACTAGAATAAATCCAATGTTCTGGCTACGATTATCCACACATTATTATTCATGGACACAGCAATATAGTTTCGTTTCTTTATTTAAAACCTAATTTAACTTTTGGTATTTGGATACAAGTCTTAACTAACTAATTGCCAAAATGTTTAATAGTCTTTACTGGATCAGGGTTATAGTGTTGGTTTAATTCTCGGTTAATTGTCATTGCTACAAAATGCGAGTTTAAAGTATCCTGTTCTAGCATGTTGAAGAAATCCTGAAGGCATTTGTAAACTGTGATGTATGTTTGACACACACAAAAAAAGATGTTTTTACTTTAATAAAAGCACTTTATTGACTTTATGCGCTTCATTAACTATATGACAGCTGCATGGACATGGCCAGTCAAATAATAAAGTTAAGTTGATCAGATCAATTTCATCATAAAAACCAAGTTATAAAAATTTATTTTTAATTTGGATATTAGTGACAAATATCTGAAATGTTGAACGTATGGTTTTGATATACTCATGAAATGGCTCTTTTTGCATACTTTATTATTAGTTATGTATACGTTTGTCTTAATTCATGCTGCTCTGTTTTTTAATACGATCGTTTAAAATCTATCCATTTATTTAACTTTTATTTCAGGAAAATCTATCCATCTCCTGTGCCTCATGAATTGTATTAAACAAACCAACAGATGGCACTGTTCTGATGTGTACCAATCTGTCCTTTTATCCTTTCTTTTTTATGCTTTTTATAATATCTTTTTTGAAAAATGTATTTATCAGGAGTATTCTTAAAGGAAAATGTGTTAATGGTCTTTCTGGTTCTGTTTTCCTTCCCACAGTCAACCAATTAGATTGTGGCACAGTTACAGTAACATTATTCTAAAAAGAGTGCATTTGAGATCTCAGGTATTCTCCTTGTAGCACAATGAGGTTTCAGGTTTGATAGTTTATTAGCCTCATGCATGAGGGTACAACACGGGTTTTGTGAGAAAAGTGTGACACAATGGTTGTTTATTCATCCAAATGTACAGTTTGCCATTGAGAAATCTTGTGTAATGTGACATTTTGTGAATATAGGTCCCTGCGTTAGATGTGAATGGTTGTCTTGGCACCTCATTTGCACTCGCATCTCAACAGAGTTTCGAGTGCCATGTGTTGGCAGAGGAAAGCTGTATGTCAGCAGTGGTTTGAGGCAGTGTGCAGTCAATCTCAGCCGTCTCTGGGAATGAAATCATGATTTCTATGAGATCACATGTGAAAGTGAAGGAAATTAACAGTTTTGAAGACGCTGACTTGAAGGAATTTTAGTGTCAAACGCATCAAACTTTACATTAAGGCTGATTACTGATAGATGGTATGGTTTTACATGATATAAACCGAAAGGCTTTTTGTACAGCTACAGTTTTTATTTTCTTAAAGGGATAGATCACCCAAAAATGAAAATGCTGTCATCATTTACTCCCCCTCTTCTGCTGAATGTTGGTAACCAAACAGTTGATGGGCCCCATAGTATTTTTTTCCATACTATGGAAGTCAATGGGGCCCCTGGGCCTATTTGATTACTCATATTCTTCAAAATGTCCAAAATGTGTTCAGCAGAAGAAAGAAATTCATACAGGTTTGGAACAACTTGAGGGTAAGTAAATGATGACATCATTTAAATTTGTGGGTGAACTAACCCTTTAAATATGGAAAGTGGGATTTATTTAGTACAAAGTGAATGTAGACCAGCAGCTTGGTTGGCCTTCATGTCATTTTATATAAATATAGGCTAATTGTCCTCTAGTGTAGGTGCAAGTTGATCAATTTGTTTACTTCCCAAACCTATTCTAACAATTTCAGTCTAACTGCCAAATTAATTTTTTATGTAGCAAGTAAGAATTCATATCGGTCGTGTTTACTATATATATCAACTGTGTGTTACCTGATGCAAAGGAAGAATCCTGAATGCTACAGCCTGTATTCATTTTTGGCTTTAAAAGCCTTTAATTATTTTTACAGGAAATTGTGTTCTTCACTCATTTGGGTTGTTTGACTTAATCAGCTCAAGTGTCTTGTGCTATGCTGGCAAATTACCCAAAGCAACTTTCTTTGTGAGTTCAGCTCAGCAGGTGTTTGGCTTGTAGACCTACTAAAAATTTGATGAAAAACCATTATATAAATATATATAAAAGTATCAATCTGTCCTCTATTTAACCTGTGTGAGGAAGAGTTAACCTGCTCAGCAGATGCTGATCTTGTTGCATGCGACTGGATTAGGAGGATGAGTTCTCTCTTCCCTAATGGGAAGAAGAAATTCACACAGGGGCTGGTGGGATTGAGAAGACAACACTTGACAACAGAGAGAAATGCTGATGTTTAGAGCAAATGTGATGTAAATATTCTAATTATTCAGTATCATGGTATTACGATCTGATACCAAATACAACCATAGTACTTTTAAATGGTAATTAACTTTACAAAAGGGCAGTAAAACATAATAAAAATGTATAACATGCTGATTAGGCATTGTTGCCTTCAGTTCTTTATTTTGAACACATTCATACAGATTTGACATTTATTCAGTAGGCCTTTATTCAAAACCTGTCAAATAAACATCTTACAATAAATACACCAAAATAAAAATTAAATAAAAAAATAAATACGTATAAATTCAGACAATAAACAATATAGCAGCTTACAAACTGTGCAAATTCAGAAAAAACATATGCTGTAGTATGTATGTGGTTGAAATAGTGTTAAATTTTAACAACGTATATTATAGGGTTTTGTCTTAATACGATCATCGTGGAGATTTAGCCTCGATTCCACCTGACATGGAGTGTTTAAGGGAAGACGCTAAGGGTTTCATTAATATTAATTTGGTCATACTGACGTTGATTTGTAACCGTCCAATAGCGAAGTGTTACATCCCGACTATTAAGTAGCTCGTGCTGACGTCGCGCGGTTCTTGTCCAATGGCGAAGCATTGTCTCATTACTAGATCAAGCCTTCGCCATAGTAGTGTTCAGTTCCCGGCGTCTTTCTCTTTCATCCATAGGGATTGTCACCTGCGTCGAAGAGGTTTGTAGACACAAACTGCCATTCCAATCATTATCACCAACAGTGTGGACAGAACACTTAAAAGAAGAACTGCAGGAGGAGATAAAATAAACAAACAAATCAAATAAATCTGCTTATACCTAGTACAACACATTACCGTGAAATCCACATGATTTTAAGTTTTTAAATGACAGTCCAATTTAGCATTGTACAAACGTAAGCCTTTATAAAACTGAATCAATGATAAACTGTGATGTATAATGACACTGGCGGGTTCACCTATTGTGGATGTGACAGGCCTGACACAAGTTCAGTCGCGTGTGTATTCATTTCTTACCCAAATTTTGCCTCAGCAGGACTTCATAAGGTCTGTCATTTACTTTAGACTCTCCAAGTTGAGCATTTCCAGATTGGAAAAACGTTATGCAGCAAGCGATGAGAGAGATCAGGCGTGCTGACATTGTCGCGAAACAGTAAGAAGGATGCAACCCAGCTCGACGCTGCTGTAAGGTCCTAACGCCGTCGGCTTAAAACGTCATCAACAACATCCTAGTGGAGGCCGTTTGGTTTCAACTGCGATTATGCATCAAAGAACTTGTCCATAATGTTATTGAGGCAGACTT